>LR738710.1:91067580-91078386 GCA_902687465.1 Secale cereale | reverse complement strand
CCCCCCCCCCCCCCTGCACGCCCGGACGTGCTTGGGCCTTTGTGACGCCCCCGATTTGTCCGTACACTAATCATGCATGCAAATGTGTACGGCCAAGATCAAAGACTCACTGAAAGATATCACAACACAACTCTAGACACAAATTAAAATAATACAAGCTTTATATTACAAGCCAGGGGCCTCGAGGGCTCGAATACATAAGCTCGAAAACACAAGAGTCAGCGGAAGCAATAATATCTGAGTACAGACATAAGTTAAACAAGTTTGCCTTAAGAAGGCTAGCACAAAAGTAGCAACGATCGAAAAGGCAAGGCCTCCTGCCTGGGACCTCCTAACTACTCCTTGAAGCCGAACTTCATGTAGAAACCTCATCGGGATCTTCTGGCTCCTGGACTCCACCATCTGATTGCGACATTCGAGAAGAAGGGACAAAAGGGGAAAAGGGGGAGAAAAGCAACCGTGAGTACTCATCCAAAGTACTCGCAAGCAAAGATCTACACTACATATGCAATGATATCTGTGTAAAGGGGTAATATATGTGGACTGAACTGCAGAAAGGAGAATAAGAAGGGGATAGCTAATCCAATCGAAGACTACGCTTCTCGTAACCTCCATCTTGCAGCACAAGATGAGGGTAGCTGGAAAGTAACAAGTATCCTCGCTTCTCGCGGCCTCCGTCTTGCAGCAGTAGAAGGGAATAGATGGTAAGTTCACCAAGTAACATCGTATAGCATAATCCTACTTGGCGATCCTCCCGCACATCACCCTGTGAGAGAGCAACCACCGAGTTGTATCTGGCACTGGTAAGGGTGTGTTTTATTAAGTATCCGGTTCTAGCTGTCATGAGGTCGGAATACAACTCCGGGTCGTCCTTTTACCGAGGGACACGACTATTCGAATAGATTAACTTCCCTCCAGGGGTGCACCACATAACCCAGCACGCTTGATCCCATTTGGCCAGACACACTTTCCAGGGTCATGCCCGGCCTCGGAAGATCAACACGTCGCAGCCCTACCTAAGCACAGCAGAGAGGTCAGCACGTTGGTCTAAGTCCTAAGCACACAGGGGTCTGGGCCCATCGCCCAATGCACACCTGCACGTTGCGAGGGCGGCCGGTGAGCAGACCTAGCAACCTCCATTATTAAGGAAGTTACGTTACGCGGTCCAACCCGGCGCGCGCCGCTATACCGCTGACGTCAAAAAGGCTTCGGCTGATACCATGACGTCGAGTACTCATAACTATTCTCACGTAGCTGGTTAGTGCGTATAGGCCAACGGCCAGACTCAGATCAAATACCCAAACTCGTTAAGCGTGTTATTATGAAATAACCGCGAACAACGACCAGGGCCAGGCCACCTCTCCACTGGGTGTCTCAACCTGCCTTGTCGCTCCGCCACAAAGATCCACTTGGGGGGCCGTCGGGAACTCACGCCCATCACTACCTGGATGGAGCCACCTGTCCTTTCAGCCCCCACATCGAATCACTTGCGGGTACTCAAAGAGCCGACCCGACTTTAGTCACATCATGTATCATGTAAAGTATGTATATAGTATATACCCGTGATCACCACCCCAGTGACCACGGCCCGAAAGAATAGCAGGGCAGACGGACAAGGGTGTAGGGCCACTGATGGAAAACTAGCATCCTATACTAAGCATTAGGATAACAGGTAAAGGTATCAACAGTGGTAGCAACAATGACAGGCTATGCATCAGAATAGGAGTTATCGAATCAATAACAGTAGTAAACTAATGCAAGAGTAAGAGGGAGGAGAATAGGCGATATCTGGTGATCAGGGGGGGGGGGCTTGCCTGGAAGCCCTGCAGGCGAAAGGAATCTTCAGAAGCGTAGCCGTAGTCGAACACCGAAGCATCAATGGTCTCGGGGTCTATCACAGTATCGGAGTCTACCGAAAATAAGCAACGAAGGGGGAAACAAATAAATAACAGAGCAAACAATAGCATCACAAAGCATAACATGGCAAAAGACGGTGCTACGTGTGACCTAACGCAGTGCTCGGTGATACAGGCGAAGAGGAATAACAACCGGGAAAGTATTCCCGGTGTTTAGGCATTTTCGGTTAGATGGAACGGAGGGGGATTGTTCCAGGTTCGGTATGATGGAGGTGTGTGGCGGACGAACGGACCGCGTATTCGGATTCGTCTCGTCGTCTGAGCAACTTTCATGTACAAAGTATTTGCATCCGAGTTACGGTTTAAAAGATATGATTTTCTAAAAAAATTATTAATTTCTGGAATTTAGTATTAATTAAATTAATTCGAAAAAGGATTTATGACATCAGCATGACCTCATGCTGACGTCAGCATGGTTGACTGGTCAACCTGACCAGTGGGTCCCTCCTGTCATCCACTATTTAGTTTAATTAACTAATAGATTAATTAGCTAAATAGTAACTAGATTAATCTAACCAAGTTAATTAAGTTAATTAATTAATGAGTTAATTAATTAATTAATTAACATTTTAATCATTATTATTATTATTTATTTATTTATTCATCCCTTTTTTTTGAAAAATCATTTTGGGGCCTAGGCGTCATAGGGCCTGGGAGGCCTAACGGGTTTGGGTGCCACGGGCACCGGGCGCGCCCGCACCCGAGCGAGCACTCGCCCGCTGGCGGCGGGATGAGGCTGCAGGCGATGCGCGGCGGGGCGAGGCCCGTCGGCCGGCCGCAGGCGACGGCGAGCGTAGGGTGGCAACGCGCGGCGCGCGGAGGGCGAAGCCGGCGGAGGCCAGTGCGCGGGGGGGAGCGCTGGAGCGAACCGAGCAGCGACGGGGGCACTGGCGCCGGCGGCCAGGGCGGGGCGGAGCGGCGCCAGGGCGTGCGGGGGGGGGGGCAGCGGGAGGCGCGGCGGCGGCTTGCGAAGGGCGGGCGCGTGGCTGCTCGCACAGTAAGGCGCCGAGCGCGGCGGCTGTGGGCGCGGGGTCATGGCGAGCCAGCGGCGATGGCGAGCAGTCGAGGTGGGCGAAAATGACGACGCGGCCGGCACGGCTGTGGGCGTGCGGACGTGTGCGGTCCATGGCAATCGCCGGCGGGGCGTAGGGCAGAGCGGGTCCAGGCGTGGCCACGACGAATGGCGAAGCGCGAATGTAAGGCGGTGACCGCGGGGCAGGGGGGAGGAGAGGGCGCTCACATGTGCTTGCAGGGGAGAGGAGGGGGCCGGTTGGGAGGAGGAGATGAGGACGAGGCGGCGGTGGCGATGGCGTAGCGGTCCGGCGATGGGCGGCTCCGGCGTCGCCGTCGAACGGCGCGGCGACGGGATCGGGTTCGTCCGATCCCGACCCAAACGGGGGAAAGGGAGGAATGGTGGTGATGGGTGGCGTTGGGCTAGGGTTGCGGGGGATGGAGAGGTAGGCCATATAGGTCAGGGGCGGGGTGGGCCGGCTGGGCCGGCCTGGTTGGCCCGATGGCCATCTGGGCCACGGTCCAGCAGGGGGGTCCTTTCTTTTGTTTTGTTCTTTACCTTTTATCTATTTTACCTTTTTTTGTTATAGTTTTGTATCCTATTATTTTAGTTTTATTAAAATATATACTTAGTATATAAATTAGTAATTCAACTTCGTCCATACTCAAAAAGTCCATTCCTCAATAAATTAGTTGACATTTTATTAATTACAAAAGGTATTTAAATAATTGTTTTTGCTGCTGTTTTATTCATCTCATATTATTTAATAATTTTAAAAAGGTGTGGTTTCTCCACCATAATCACTTATGCAATATATGGTTCACTCCGAACATTTTAGTTTTAATATTTTAAAAAAAACTTTTATTGTTTGTCTCTATCTTAAATTTGAAATTTGAACTTGGTTTCGAACTAACACGAGTTTATCCACAGTAATCGAGGTGACGTGGCATCATTAGCGAAGTTTTACTGTAGCTTGATTACCCGGGTGTCACAATTCTCCTCCACTACAAGAAATCTCGTCCCGAGATTTAAGCGGTGGAGTAAGGGGTGGAGTGCTGGTAGCGAAACCTAACGAGTCTTCTTGGTCTTGACTGTCCTTTCGAAGAGGTTGATCCCTTTCATTGATGTCTTCATTTCTCTGCTTCAAGTCATCGTGATCAAGACGTCATCCTTTCTTCGGGATCTCCATCGTCCTACGAACGCGACCAGGGGGAAAACTTTGGAGGAACGTATCTCCCGAAGTATGTGCATCTGACAGTGAATTCAGAAAGTGATACACGAAGTACCCTACGCGTAGTATTTTAGTGAATGCATTGAGAACAATAAGCGATGGTACCAAAGTTTCAAACGGGTAGGCAGTCATTCGATGCCTAGGCAGAAGCTGGAATGAGGGCTTTAGCAACGATAATAACATGGTGTTTGATTCCAGGATGAATAATGGTATTGAATTTAGCTCACGGATCACATACGAAGCCAGGTGCAAAGGATACATTAGAATCCGCGTTGTAAAGAAGAGTCAGGTTTCGATCCAGTGGACCTGTGGGTTATGGGCCCACCATGTGGGTTGAAAATATGAAGGGTGGTGATATCTTGCACAGCCACGACAGGGAGGCATGTGAGTGGGTAGCATTGTCAGCTATGTCAGCAACAATGTCGGTACCAAGGACGGGGAACGAAGAGAACCATTTTCCCGCTCGTTGGAACGAGGCGGACCAACAGGCAAAGTTCTCCTCTAGCAGCAGTACCGGGATGTTATCAACAATAGAATCCAGGTCTTACTGACAGAGTTGTACACCAAGGTGTTTACATAAGCAGAAAAATATTACTGCTTAGATTATATGTAGATCAAAGAAAGGTTAAACAAACAAATGAAAAAGAAAATTGTGATTACACACAATTAAAAGGAGTATATCCTTCCCATGGACAAGAAGAACATGGCACACAGGGTAGGAGAGCAAGTACCCAACCATTCAGATAAGGAGGCAAGGATTAATCAAGATGTTACCCATACAACGGTGTTTGGATAACTAACCAAGAAACATTTATCATCGCGCTTCAAATGCTCTTGTTGAGAATCGTAGTACCACAGACATGCTTCATGATAGCATTGACATGGTATTGAAGCAAAGGTCGGACTTGGATACACAAAGGATTCATCAGGAGCAACTTATAAAGTAAGTCTTACAATTTCCTCCTGGAAGAATAGTTATCCTTACAAAAGAGATTATAATGATAGGTCCTCCAGCCAGTGGTGCTAGACATGACATCATATTACCGAGTCATCAAAGGACCAATATTATAACTCCTGGAAAGTTGTCCCAACCATCATATCTGACCGAGATTCAGATCTGATTGGTGTCATGATACCTCAGACTCACGATGTTCGAGAAGAAAAGGTGCAACACAAATCGTCGAAATGACATTGCAAGATTCTCGGGAATGAACTAAGGGAGCGGGTTCCCGAAACAATAGTTCATCATTAAACCAGGGAGAGGATGAAGCGGTGGCTGATGGGCTCAGCGACAATTCATCGAGAGTTCCAAACGGAGGGATTTCCACAATAATGTGAACAAGAAGACGACACTTATCAATTCAAATGATATAATGTTGTATGCTCGAGGAAAACATACACCATTAACCATTAGTTGAAAACGTGTGCCCGAATTATGACCTTAGACGACAAGATCAATGTTAGAGTGACGATTCAATAACCAACGGTCTAAGAATGAACTGTCGATCGTTAACTTCAAAGCAATAGGGTTGCTAGAAGTACAGAACTCAAGCAGCATCGTTAGCATATTGGTATCCCGATCAAAAACAACACGGGGACCAAGGAAGAATGGTGATGATGAGAAGTATCTTCATACCGAGAATTTCTAAGAAGTGGGGCAATCCCCACAACATTCTCGACATAAAAGACAGTAATACTTCAAGGCAGAACACAACACTAGCTGGAAAGCAAGTGTTATTCATAATGTGGACAAGTTTGCGATGAAAGGAAGTCAAGGGTGTTGTCAATGATAATAAAAATCATCGAGGGCAAGGAGGGTATTTCTCATCATGAACATAGTTGACATCTCGGAAGAAGTCAAAATATTGAAGGTGATCCGACACATTTGCCGGGAGGTTTCAAGAGGATGCAATCAAACAACAACGACAACAAGCAAGGGAATGACGAAGTGGCAAGTTGTAGGATCAATATATAGGATGAGAGCTCGGAACCAAAGTTGCCTTCAAGACAAGCAACGTGATGTTGAGAGCTCGACGTAAGTCGTGCTCACACACTGAAGAATTCGTGCACCAGAGAAGGATGAGGTAGCACAGTCAAAGATAGCAAGACCAGGATGTTCAGAACTTCCCAGTAAAATACTAGGGGTATCTGATTTGTAATTCAGAATAATTTCACTAGTCGGTGCCCTAGGTTGACAACAACCCAGAACCCGTAGAGTGATTACGACAAGGAAAGACATTACTTCAACAATTAGTAAGATGTGGTGCAATGACAAGACCTCTTCGAGATACCAGGGGGTAATACTCGAAGGTAGAACATGATAGAAGTAGAACCGGGTCATTAACCTATGATAGTAGATACTTCAACCTTGCCAAAAATAGACGAGGCACTGGAATGAATTCCCATCAGATATATCAGATCAAGACAGCATGGTCGGAACCATAACTGTAAGTAATCAATTCAAGAATTTCGAAAGAATCGTATAGCTAGACAATCATTTTGCAAGAAGCTTCCGAGACGGTCTACATCATTTTCATGGGCATGAACACAAGTTCAAGGTCGACTCCCACTTCTTCAATGCATATCATTTCATTCACCTCTCGCTTTAATAAAACTATAGTGTTGGAACTTTATTTGGTAGAACTCCGAAAGAGTATGACTTGTGAAAACTTTCGGGTTCTCACGGATTAAGGGAAGGCATAGGTTCAACCCATCGGGCATCTTAGTAACATATACCACAAGTTTCAAAAGTGAATATCATTAGCTAAAAAGTAGAGCATGTTTGTCACAAAGCAGGGGATACAATTTACTAATGGCATTATGTATCAGGGGAAGAATGCACAAGGTGTTTGAATAAGAAGGACACTGTCGGATAACAATCCAACAACGGATCAAGCGATCCACAACAGAGCTGATGTGGGTATCGATACTCACTCAGAGGAAGAAAGAATGCAAAGGCATCAGATTCAAGAATCACTTGATTTGTTTGATGCTTAAATAGAAAGAAATTATGGTTTTCAATACAAAGGATCAGAAGCAAACGCTCTGTTCAAGGATGTTTAAGTTGTAAACACTAAGTCGGACAATCAATAAAGGATTGAATTGCCGAGAACCAACTCATGTCTGGAATGACGTCTGAGTCGGAAAGATAATTCTATAAAGGATAACCCGATGATTGCGTGCCTACGCACACATTGAATCAATAGGCTCAAAATGGCCAAGACAAGGGATGTTAACGAAGACTACTAGTCATATGGAATTAACCATAATGCAAGCAGGCAATAATTTCAAGAGTAACATGCTGCAGAGGATTTTCGAAAGGTCGAAGAGTATTCCGAAGAATTTAGTGAGACATATGAACAATTGAGAAGAACGGATCCTTGATAAATGTGAGGAAATAACCGTAAGTGTTTTCATTCGAAATAAAACTACAAGACAATAAACTCAAAGGATTCTCGAGGCAACGGACAATATTTCGAGGCCTCTTGTAACAACAAGAGCGACGAGGAATGATCATGAGAATGGCAAGTGCATGCAGATATCCATAGGGATATATCGGTGGCAGTGAATTGCAAAGGTGATGAGCACAAGTTCTCGGGTTAACAACGGAGAGTATCTTCAGGGTCTTCTGGTGTAGCAGACGATCATCGGTAATAAGGTGTTCTCCGGGTGAAAGTGATAACGAGATCCTAATGTTAGATTTTGCAAAATTCATTTATCCCGAATAGAAGAGAGATCAGAGTCCCAGAGTATAGGCGAGGAGTAAAAGATCCTAATACCACCCATTGGTGATGTGGGCCCGTAAGCCACACATCAAGTTAGTAAGTTTGTTTTTCAAAAACTACACTCAACTTCGGCCAAGGAGTTGGAAAGGGGGATTCCTACAGGCAGTTGGCTCTGATACCAACTAGTGACGCCCCTGATTTGTCCGTACACTAATCATGCACGCAAATGTGTACGGCCAAGATCAAGGACTCACTGGAAGATATCACAACACAACTCTAGACACAAATTAAAATAATACAAGCTTTATATTACAAGCCAGGGGCCTCGAGGGCTCGAATACATAAGCTCGAAAACACAAGAGTCGGCGAAAGCAATAATATCTGAGTACAGACATAAGTTAAACAAGTCTGCCTTAAGAAGGCTAGCACAAAAGTAGCAACGATCGAAAAGGCAAGGCCTCCTGCCTGGGACCTCCTAACTACTCCTTGAAGCCGAACTTCATGTAGAAACCTCATTGGGATCTTCTGGCTCCTGGACTCCACCATCTGATTGCGACATCCGAGAAGAAGGGACAAAAGGGGAAAATGGGGAGAAAAGCAACCGTGAGTACTCATCCAAAGTACTCGCAAGCAAGGATCTACACTACATATGCAATGATATCTGTGTAAAGGGGTAATATATGTGGACTGAACTGCAGAAAGCAGAATAAGAAGGGGATAGCTAATCCAATCGAAGACTACGCTTCTCGTAACCTCCATCTTGCAGCAGAAGATGAGGGTAGCTGGAAAGTAACAAGTATCTTCGCTTCTCGCGTCCTCCGTCTTGCAGCAGTAGAAGGGAATAGATGGTAAGTTCACCAAGTAACATCGTATAGCATAATCCTACTCGGCGATCCTCCCGCACATCACCCTGTGAGAGAGCAACCACCGAGTTGTATCTGGCACTGGTAAGGGTGTGTTTTATTAAGTATCCGGTTCTAGCTGTCATGAGGTCGGAATACAACTCCGGGTCGTCCTTTTACCGAGGGACACGACTATTCGAATAGATTAACTTCCCTGCAGGGGTGCACCACATAACCCAGCACACTTGATCCCATTTGGCCGGACACACTTTCCAGGGTCATGCCCGGCCTCAGAAGATCAACACGTCGCAGCCCTACCTAAGCACAGCAGAGAGGTCAGCACGTTGGTCTAAGTCCTAAGCACACAGGGGTCTGGGCCCATCGCCCAATGCACACCTGCACGTTGCGAGGGCGGCCGGTGAGCAGACCTAGCAACCTCCATTACTAAGGAAGTTACGTTACGCGGTCCAACCCGGCGCGCGCCGCTATACCGCTGACGTCAAAAAGGCTTCGGCTGATACCACGACGTCGAGTACCCATAACTATTCCCACGTAGCTGGTTAGTGCGTATAGGCCAACGGCCAGACTCAGATCAAATACCCAAACTCGTTAAGCGTGTTATTATGAAATAACCGCGGACAACGACCAGGGCCAGGCCACCTCTCCACTGGGTGTCTCAACCTGCCTTGTCGCTCCGCCACAAAGATCCACTTGGGGGGCCGTCGGGAACTCACGCCCATCACTACCTGGATGGAGCCGCCTGTCCTTTCAGCCCCCACATCGAATCACTTGCGGGTACTCAAAGAGCCGACCCGACTTTAGTCACATCATGTATCATGTGAAGTATGTATATAGTATATACCCGTGATCACCACCCCAGTGACCACGGCCCGAAAGAATAGCAGGGCAGACGGACAAGGGTGTAGGGCCACTGATGGAAAACTAGCATCCTATACTAAGCATTAGGATAACAGGTAAAGGTATCAACAGTGGTAGCAACAATGACAGGCTATGCATCAGAATAGGAGTTATCGAATCAATAACAGTAGTAAACTAATGCAAGAGTAAGAGGGAGGAGAATAGGCGATTCTGGTGATCAGGGGGGGGGGCTTGCCTGGAAGCCTTGCAGGCGAAAGGAATCTTCGGAAGCGTAGCCGTAGTCGAACACCGAAGCATCAATGGTCTCGGGGTCTATCACAGTATCAGAGTCTATCGAAAATAAGCAACGAAGGGGGAAACAAATAAATAACAGAGCAAACAATAGCATCACAAAGCATAACATGGCAAAAGACGGTGCTACGTGTGACCTAACGCAGTGCTCGGTGATACAGGCGAAGAGGAATAACAACCGGGAAAGTATTCTCGGTGTTTAGGCATTTTCGGTTAGATGGAACGGAGGGGGATTGTTCTAGGATCGGTATGATGGAGGTGTGTGGCAGACGAACGGACCGCGTATTCGGATTCGTCTCGTCGTTCTGAGCAACTTTCATGTACAAAGTATTTGCATCCGTGTTACGGTTTAAAAGATATGATTTTCTAAATTTTTTATTAATTTCTGGAATTTAGTATTAATTAAATTAATTCAAAAAAGGATTTATGACATCAGCATGGTTGACTGGTCAACCTGACCAGTGGGTCCCTCCTGTCGTCCACTATTTAGTTTAATTAACTAATAGTTTAATTAGCTAAAAAGTAATTAGATTAATCTAACCAAGTTAATTAAGTTAATTAATTAATGAGTTAATTAATTAATTAATTAACATTTTAATCATTATTTTTATTATTTATTTATCCTTTTTTTTTGAAAAATCATTCTGGGGCCCATGCGTCATAGGGCCTGGGAGGCCTAACGGGTTTGGGTGCCACGGGCACCGGGCACGCCCGCACCCGAGCGAGCACTCGCCCGCTGGCGACGGGGCGAGGCCCGTCGGCCGGCCGCAGGCGACGGCGAGCGTAGGGTGGCAACACGCGGCGCGCGGAGGGCGAAGCCGGCGGAGGCCAGTGCGCGCGGTGGGGGGGGGAGCGCTGGAGCGAACCGAGCAGCGGCGGGGGCACTGGCGCCGGCGGCCAGGGCGGGGCG
>LR738710.1:91042186-91067489 GCA_902687465.1 Secale cereale | reverse complement strand
CGAGCGCGGCGGCTGTGGGCGCGGGGTCACGGCGAGCCAGCGGCGATGGCGAGCAGTCGAGGTGGGCGAAAATGACGACGCGGCCGGCACGGCTGTGGGCGTGCGGACGTGCGCGGTCCATGGCAACCGCCGGCGGGGCGTAGGGCAGAGCGGGTCCAGGCGTGGCCACAGCGAAGGGCGGAGCGCGAATGTAAGGCGGTGACCGCGGGGCGGGGGGGAGGAGAGGGCGCTCACATGCGCTTGCAGGGGAGAGGAGGGGGCCGGTTGGGAGGAGGAGATGAGGACGAGGCGGCGGTGGCGATGGCGTAACGGTCCGGCGATGGGCGGCTCCGGCGTCGGCGTCGAACGGCGCGGCGACGGGATCGGGTTCGTCTGATCCCGATCCAAACGGGGGAAAGGGAGGAGTGGTGGTGATGGGTGGCGTTGGGCTAGGGTTGCGGGGGATGGAGAGGTAGGCCATATAGGCCAGGGGCGGGGTGGGCCGGCTGGGCCGGCCTGGTTGGCCCGATGGCCATCTGGGCCACGGTCCAGCAGGGGGTCCTTTCTTTTGTTTTGTTCTTTACCTTTTATCTATTTTACCTTTTTTTGTTATAGTTTTGTATCCTATAATTTTAGTTTTATTAAAATATATACTTAGTATATAAATTAGTAATTCAACTTCGTCCATACTCAAAAAGTCCATTCCTCAATAAATTAGTTGACATTTTATTAATTACAAAAGGTATTTAAATAATTGTTTTTGCTGCTGTTTTATTCATCTCATATTATTTAATAATTTTAAAAAGGTGTGGTTTCTCCACCATAATCACTTATGCAATATATGGTTCACTCCGAACATTTTAGTTTTAATATTTTAAAAAAACTTTTATTGTTTGTCTCTATCTTAAATTTGAAATTTGAACTTGGTTTCGAACTAACACGAGTTTATCCACAGTAATCGAGATGACGTGGCATCATTAGCGAAGTTTTACTGTAGCTTGATTACCCGGGCGTCACAGCCTTGGCGCTTCTTTGCTTCACACCGTACGCCTATGCGAATTATTCTTTTATTTTTTCAGTTCATCAACGGTTTTCTACATGGCGTGATTTTTCTGCCTTTTCTTGATGGTTTATACCTGTTTTTCTATTTTTGTCGT
The DNA here is from genome assembly GCA_902687465.1 of Secale cereale. NCBI lineage: Eukaryota > Viridiplantae > Streptophyta > Magnoliopsida > Poales > Poaceae > Secale > Secale cereale. The sequence goes on along the minus strand of LR738710.1, from coordinate 91,066,353 downwards.
TTTCTTTCCCCCTTTTTTGTTTTCATTTTAAAATTCATGAACATCATTTTATACTCATGATTTCTTTAAATCCATCAATATTTTTTATTTTTTAAACACATTTTAAAATTTGTAAAAATATTTAGAACTAACAAACATATACTAATTATTTAAATACCGAAATTTAAAAAATGTCTGAAATAGAAAACATTGAAAACCGTTCATCTCGAGCGCACATAACGCTACATGAATGGCAGGCCTATCGTCCGTTCCGGGGAAGAAGAATAACGAGTTTATTAGTTAGAGCGCACTCCTTGGAGAGGTCACTCCCATCTTCTATGGTGGTAACATGTGATGCACTGCATGTGCGTCATTTTTTACTATCTGAAAGTTTTTGTAGGTTTATTTTTTCATAACGTTTTATTTGTTGAACCATGCATCCAAATCATGAACCGTTTTCGATGTTGGATTTCTCCCATTGATATCTTCATAACTAGAACCTATGTTAATAGGTTTGTACAAAAAAATTCTTTCCAAAAAAAATCCAAAATCAAAAAGCATAAAAAATAAAAATAAAAATAAAACCAAAATCTGGGAAAACAGAAAAAAAATGAAAATCAAAAGAAAAACCCGGAAGCTCGAAGCACAATTGTGCTTCTTTCCTTTTAGCGAAACACATACTATGCTCTCACTCCTTTTCGGGAAACACATGTTGTACTTCTCGCTGAAATCACAATTATGCTTGTCGCAAAACACATGTTATAATTATTGCGAAAAGTACTGCTTCTATTTTTCCCCCACCAAAACCTAAGGAAAACCAAGCAAAAAGGGAAAAACAAACAAATAAATAAATAAATAAACACATGAATGAAAAAAATCGAAATTCCGAGGGAGCACGAGCGTGCGACATATGGCAGTGTTTGCTCACTCCTAGTCCACCAAATATGACCTCTAGGTTCCCCGAGAAGGTACCCTACAATTGGTTACTCTTGAAGAATATGAGCAACTAAGTGAGAGCGGCGATTTGGTGCCCAGGCTCGGCTCAAATGAGCCCGGGCATGAAGAAAACCGTGATTTAAAATAGAAAAGAAGTTTTAAAAATTCCGAATCTTTTTGTGGTGCAAGATGATCCTGTGCGTGAACTCTGTGCAAATTATTTTGAAGTTTGGACAGTCGAGGAGGTCGTGGCAAAAAAAGATAAATTTTGGATGTCGGAAAAACTTCTGAAAATCACACTGTCATGCCTGATTTTATCTTTTCTGCTACGAGCTCCACGAATGTCCAAACTTCACAAAAAATTGTACGTAGTTCACGCATAAGAGCACCTTGCACCACAAAAAAATTGGAATTTTTTGAACTTCCTTATTTTGAATCGAGATATTGTTCACCGGGCTCATCCGAGCCCGTGCTCGGGATGATTTTAAGAGTATTGATTTGGTACTGTAGATATTCTTTTTATAAACTTGATCAAAGTTTATATACAACTAGTAAACGTGCACGTGCAATGCACGTCTCTACCAGCAGTATCATGTGGAGATATTTTCATTACTTCCGCCCTTTCAACTGACTAAAGCGATCTCTAAGGGCCAAGGGTAGAAAAATACCGGTTCCCGAACCCTGGCGTAGGCTACAAATGTCTATGGCAGAGTTGCAACTTTCTCCTTGCCATGCAGCCGCCTTTGCCATGTGATAGTAATGGGATGTGCTTCTTCTCAACCTGAGGGGCATAGATAGATAAATCACCGTAAACAACAATTGTAGCTGAGTGTAAGACGCAAATGATGTCAATTCAGAAGGCTTGAACAACTTCATTGAATGTTCAAGCCCAATAAAATTCTAGCATCAGAAGATGAAATGCATAGTAAAGCATTAACATCATAATAAAATGGCATGAATTCAACAAGCTTCAGGATTCCATATAAAGGTTGTGGAATGGACACAATTCCAAACAAAAATGGCAAGCAAACAATAGCAGTTTATATGGAAATGGTTACAATAAGGAAAGAACAATTTTCACGGAAAAAGAGTTCCTTTTCAAGGTGCCAATTTGCACTTTACTGAAAGATAAAAAAGGACAACACTGCAATAAAATTCTACAACTGAGTAGAGAATGACCAAGGATGGAGCGCTCCATTTTCCTACATGACCTTAATCCCTAGAAATATCATAGGGTGCTTTATAAAGACAACTACCATATGGGAGACCTGCTAAGAGTACAAAATAACATCTATTATCTTCAAGGTGTTTGGAGAGCAGAGCTCACAACCATATGCATTTGACTGTACAGTTAGCATTAATGATAGGAACTCCTCCCTGGGTTCCAAATCAATTGCAAGAGGAAAGGCTTGTGCTTCAGCTCAAATCCCCAGTAGCCAGACTGTTTTCGTGAAAGCGCAAACAGAAAATAAGACAAACATATAAATAAATGTGTTCTTGTTCTCACAAGGATGTGTGCGATAGCTAGCTGATTGCCTAGTTTAGCTGGGTAGAAAGTTCCCACTGTGAGGCAACAACTGATGATAATGATGTTCATAGGGTCATTTTGCTTAAAAAGATTATTGTCACAAAACATTGTATTGTGCATATAAAGGTCCTTGTCTGAACCAGCAAGTACATCGGACAACAGCAATTTCTGACATTGCATGATCGAAGTTATCTGCTTCCTCGGGTATTTCCTTGACATCTCATTTACCATCCAGGTAGTAGAAGGCTGAAGGGCATTGCATTCTCATCTATAATAATAATGATAATAACAGCGAGCGATCATTAAATTGGTAAGAACTTACGAAATCTGAGCCACCATGTTTGAAATCTGCCATCTTTACCAATCATGAGCTACAGAACCTTTGAATGGTTTGGTGTGAACTAATTGCACCAATGATTCTGAAAAAATAATGTTTCTCATTCTGAATCAAAGCAACAATGACTACTTGTCTAGTATAATCAATATTCTCGGTCTGGTGGGAAATGAACATAAAAACTTAGAACCCCAAATCTATGCATTGCGCGTCTATTGCACTATTACTGCCAAAAGTTTCAAGTACATATGACATAAAAATATTTATTACAATTCTCAAGATAATTTTAAATCATTAAATGCGTACAAAGAAAACACAGAGCTATTTGTGGTTCCTAAAAGATGCAGTTGAATTATTGGCCAATGGAGAAAACACATATCTATCTGTGGTTCTTTCATCAGCAATCATTCCTTGTGTTTCTAAATCTCTGTAGTAATGAGTTCAACTCCATAAAATATTTAGACTAATAGTAATATCACTGAGAGGCAGAAAGCCACTTAGAAAAATTATTGTTGGCAAAGAATAATTCTGTACAGCACAGAGTCCGGAACTCTGGATCCTCTTTTATTTGACCAGTTTTAGCAAAAGTAGATCCTCTGTTAGGTTGCAAATGTTAACAAAAGTATTGTTAGGACACAAAATTAAAACAGCTTAATTAGTTAACAAGTGTGGACGCATGCCACAAGCTGAATTAACTACTCGATTCTCCTCGAACTGAATAAAGATGCACTCGTAATGTGCATATCTTTCCCCGGCTGACAGGTTCCAATTATCATCAGTGCTAGTACCAAGTGCACGGGTCAATTCATGCCAACATATGTGAACAGAAAAGCAGAAAAAACAGACTCACCTGATTGAGTAATAACCTGAAATACAACTGCAAAAAAGGGCGCAAGCATGGTACCATACATGATTTATCCAGTAACGACGGTTGTGAGAGCTTATTCTGAATTCTCTTTGACCCAAAGGGCAATAAAAAACAAATTCCTTCTGATCTAGAAACCCCGAACAGTGTGAAAGAGATAATTAAAAGAAAATAACACATGTATATATGTTGTCCAATTCATGTATGATATACAAGCTTCTAACACTGAGCTTTGCACACATTCCCAAGAAATCACGCTAAAGTATGAAAGATGGTAGAAGATATAGTCTAAAAGATGATTGGAGATAAATTTGATGTTTATAACCAAATTTTCAAAACAAGCATAAATTGCACACACTACTACTCAAATGGTCACGAAGGAAAAACACGCATCTTCTCTTCCCTTGAGTGAGCTCCAGCGCCGCTAGAGCAACAACCTCTACATCCTCGGCATCCTTCCCCAATCTACAACTATAAATAAAAATATTAGGCTAAAAATAATGTAAGTGTCAACAAAAGATGTTCAACAGATTCACTGTCATTTTAAAAGGTTGCCTACAGAAGAGGCAATTGGTAGACTAACCAAATGAAATTTCATGCTCATGTACCAACCATTTGCAAGAATCATGTTACATAACAATCAGCCCTCAATCGAATACTTATGAATTCTTTCTAAAACATGGTGAAAATTGTAACATGTAGAACAGAATGTGAAGACGATACAAACCTGACATCCGTATAGTGACTGCCCATCGTCGCGGTGCGGCACTCGGAGATTACAACCATGTGGGCGCTCCCATGAATTAGAGAGAATCGCCCCTTGAGGGGATTACCAACATTTTTCATTATTTATGTGATCATGTTTGCACTTCCGGTATTCATTACAAACAGCTACATGCCTTGGTGATCGACTGATCTAGATAAACAGGAGAAAAAGGGGAAATGTATCTCAATCTCATCCATCTACCCACCCATCTGACGTTCTGAACTCAGTATCGGCAGCGAGCTGAAATTACTCAGAAATTGCAGCTCAGTGAGGTCGGCAGGACTATGAAGGAAGCTGCCAGCTGAGATGTAATTTCAGGTGTAGTAACACTTACCTTCGGGGCAGCTAACGATTGATCCGGTGACTGAACCACACAAATTTATCTTTAAACTAATCACATAAATACGCTTCCCGGATTCTCTTCTGAAATCGTGAGCAGACAATGGTCTTTTTGGGGATCATCCAGTGAAGTCGGCGGCTAAACTTGGCGGCGATAGTCGGGGGCGAGTCGACGACGCTCGAAGGACGGATGGTCGCCTGCAGACGCCTCATCGTCGGCTCCGTTCCTGGTCTGCTACAGAAGGGGCCGAGGCGGCGGGGAGATGCCGGTGTGGGAGCGCCAGGGTGATGAAGGACGGAGGGGCGGCAGGGCAGGGCGGTGATGGAGGTCCGTCCGCGTCCTATGTTCGTCGCTGCAGCGGCATCCTCCATCCAGGGACGGGATCGGGGGCCTGTGGAACCGGCGTGGGCCGTGACATCTGGAGACGACGTGGGGCCTGTGGAAACTGCATGCCCGTATATCCTCCCGTATGACCGGCGGAAGATGCGGCGTGCGTGGGGCATGGGCGACGGGGATACGGGATATGGGATTGTCCGGCGCGATTGCCGGTATGTTGGCGTGCTCAACCAGGGTCAAATCGATTCGTCTGTCGTCTGTCCTGGCAGAACATCGAATCTGAACCGTTTGATTGACTGGCAGACAACCAAATCATTATGGGCTCTTAGATTTGAGTGATTGGATTAGATCTGAGGGTTCTAATTATCCTGTGTACACCTGTTTGGGTGGCTGTAGGCGAATTCATGTTTGCTCTTTTAATAGTAGTAGAGATACTCCCTCCGTTCCGAAATATAGGTCGTTGGGGACCTTGTTCCGACCAGGTGAAAACGTGCAAATTGACCTTAGTACCCTGAATCCGCCCCCATCTTCCTGAGCCCGTCTTCTACCTCCGCCTCCGCCCTCCACCTCCAGGTGCTCCACTCTAGCTCCACCTCCGTCCAGGCGCTCCTCCTCTCCCACGCCCTGGCGCTCCTCCTCTCCCATGCCTAGGGGCTCCTCCTCTCCACGTCCGTGCACGCCCAGGCTCTCCTCCTCTACACGTCCGTGCACGCCCAGGCTCTCCTCACCCCAGGTTCATCTCCTCACCCAGACTCGGTTGCTGCCGCTCGAAAGAATTTGATGATCATACTCCAGGAGATCATAAGACTGAAAACACGGCAAACACAAACAATTTGATGATAATTTAAGATAATCAATTCAAACACTGAGGAAACTCTGTTTCAACTTCTCAATAATTCAGAACTGTTGTTGCTGCTTATTGAGATAAAGAACGAAAGTTAAACGAAATATCATTTGAAATTACTCCAAAGGCAGTGGCCATTCCATATCCACGGGTATCTTCAGTTCAGTTCACTGAAAACAAGAAAGTAGTTAAACCAGGAAGCTAGCCTGGTGTGGAGCAAGTATTGTCAGCCTAGTTCATCTGGAGTACACATGTTCTTTTTCTCATTAAAGGATCATCAGAGACAACTACTGAAAGCAGATTGGAGAAAAATATTGCTCTAAATAAAGTGCATTCCCAGGGGACTGAAATACAGTAAACCTGACATATCCTGGAGTAATTATGCAGCATAATTTATTCAGTTTAGTTTTACTTAAAGGAAAAGATTCATTTAGTTTTACTTGAAGGAAAAGATTCATTTAGTTTTAGTAAAAGGAAAAGGTTTCATTTAATTAAAATTAAAAGAAAAGTTCCAGTTAATTTTAATTAATTGAAAATGTTTCATTTAGTTTTAATTAGAAAAGATTCATTTAGTTTTAATTAAAGAAAAGGTTCCATTTTGTTTTACTTAAAGTAAAGTTTCATTTGTGTAGTTTCATTTAGGAGTAGCTACTACTGCTTTCACTAGGAGTACTGAAACTTTCCAATTGGCAAAAGTACTCCTGCAACTTTTCAGTACAACTACACAAAACTGCTGGAGTAAAAGCAAGACTACTCCTACTTGTCTCAGAAGCAGCAGTAGCATCACATTAGAAACTACTCCTACTCCAATTGAATATGAACAATGTAAATTTCAGTACTACTCCTGACCTGAAAGTTGATAACCTACTCCTGAATTTTGTTAACCTACTCCTGAATTTTGTTAACCTACTCCTGATCAAAGAGCAATATGGAGTTGTTCAACTACACAAATTTTGCCAGGAGTACTGCAAAACTTACTGAATCTTTTCAATGAATCAACTACTGCAACCAAATTCAGTGAATTAAACTACTCCATTTTTAAGTACTCCTCGTCTGCTTAAACATGGAGATGGAGAGATACAAGTAGTACTACTGCTGGAGTACATGCAACACTTCCAAATGCCAGCACTAAGCTACTCCACCAAATTTACATCATGCACCATTCAGTACAGAAATTCTTTACAGTGAACTCCCTATTTTAGTGCAACACTACTCCTACTCAAAACTGAATTTCAATACTCCAAACTGAATTTTTCAATACAGCAGCAGCATGACATTAACAAAGTGAACTGAAATTTCACATTAACTGACTGTATTGCTACTCCAATTTCACATATTTTATTGCTACACAGCAGCAACATTACATTAAGAGCCTGTATTGCTACTCCAGTTTCACAGATCGCAAGCAGTACTGCTACTCCAATTTTCACAGATTAAAAGCAATACTGACTGCAAGCAGTATTGCAAAATTACGGAGAAGCAAAATTACAGAGTACTCGAGTGCAAGAAGTACAGATTACAGAGTACCATGTTGGTTCAGTTCACCTTGGCACCCATGCGGAGGGCGTCGTCGCCGATGGCGGCAGCGGGGAGGTAGCTCTCCCGAGCTGGAGGCGGCGTCGTGGTGAACGTAGCAGAAGGCGAGATGGGGAGGCGGCGTTGTGGTCCACAGCTCGTCGTCGACGTCGCTCCAGAGAACAGATCAAGCGCCGTTGCGTCGCCACCTAAAAAATCAAGCTTTTGACGCATGCGGTGGTGGGTTTCTGGTGGGGGGAAACGGGGTGGCACGGTGGTAGGGAGAAATGGAGGAAGCGCGCGGTGGTGGGGAGAAAGGGAGGAGGGGAGAGGCCGGCGACGACGGCGAGGAGAGATCTGGGAGGGGAACGAGAGGGAGGTGGATGAGAGTGGAACGAGAGAGTGAGAGCGACTGGGCTTGAGTGGGTGAGAGCGACTGGGAGGAGGGCATTTTCGGAAAGTCAAAAGAAATCGTAGTGTAACCAGATTTGCACATGAATCGCTAGAACGACCTATATTACGGTACAGAGGGAGTAGTATGCAAAGTGAATAAAAACGGAGTATTTGAAGTGGGCTCTTCCCGGACCGAGGCCGCTCCAAGTGTCTAGGCCGAGCATGCCGGCCCACGAGATTTCCCCCTCCGGTTCGTCCGCTAGGGTTTATGGCCGCCGCGCCGACCCCGCGGCCGTGTGCGCCAAGTTCTGTCTCCCGTCAAACAACCAGCAGCCACCGCGCGCCACGCCTCGCAGACCAAACCCACGCCGCCGCCTCCGCCTCCGCCCCCACCTCCGCATTCGCCCACGCGCGCACAGAAGAATCCGCTCCACTCCACTCCTCCCCTCCCGTAGCCATGGCGGTGGTGGATAAGGCGGTCGCCGGGGGCGGCGAGGCGCAGCAGCCGGAGCCGGAGCCGGCCGCCGAGGCGTCGACGTTCGCGGAGCTGGGTATCTGCCGCGAGCTGGTAGAGGCCTGCGACGCCATGGGGTGGAAGCAGCCCACCAAGATTCAGGCGGGGGCCATCCCCCACGCCCTCCAAGGTATTACCCGCCGGCCATGTATGTGTGCAGTTGTGATGGTCGCGGGTCGTTGATTCCGAGCTCGGTTCCGCGTGCAGGGAGGGACGTGATTGGGCTGGGACAGACGGGGTCCGGGAAGACGGGCGCCTTCGCGCTGCCCATCATCCAGGCGCTGCTCGAGCACCGCCAGCCCTTCTTCGCCTGCATTATGTCGCCCACGAGGTCACCATTTTCCCCCTCTCCCTCCTGGGACATATTTTCTTCTCGGTAGCTTGTGTGGAAGCTTACTGCGTGGCTCTGGTGGTTCAGGGAGCTAGCGATTCAGATTGCGGAGCAGTTCGAGGCGCTAGGGTCAGCTATCGGCTTGGTTTGCTCAGTGGTAAGTGGCGCTGATACAATTGACTGTTTATTTAGCTCTGATATGGTTGTTTTCAAGAACCGATTGGATGTTCATACTGCAACATGCATTGTGTCCTTGCGCGGACCACAGTTCCGATTAACCAGTTGTTGTAATTGCTGGTTGTGAATTGTTGGCTACTCCCTTTGGTTGGCTTGCGGGCATAACATGAAGGGGAGTAATGTCGGTGCTGTTATAATTTTTAATATATGTAGCCTATTTTGATGCGGTGAAGCCAAATCATGGCAGAGCATGGTTATATCTAAAGTTCTAAAGATCATAACTAAATTGAATAAGTTTGTTGTTATAGGAGCCCATACCGACAATTTCAATGTTTGTTGATGACCTTTCTCCTCTGATTACTTCTGCTCACTATAATCCGATGAAATTTTCTATCTTCTATTGCATTAAGATGTCTCTTGGTGACCATGCTACAACCTACTCAAATCAAGTATTTGTCATCAGTTATGAGACTATTGAGTTACGTGAATCATTTTCAATTGAAATATTTCCCCTTTTCCAGCTTGTTGGAGGAGTTGACCGGATGCAGCAAGTGTTATCTATTGCAAAACGTCCACATATTGTGGTGAGTATCCTCTACCCAATCCTAACCTAAGACAATATAGGTTATGGATCCTTTGTGCTTTGAAATTGTAAGTGAGGCATGTGATTAAAATCCACACTCAACCGTCAACAAGGCTTGTTTAAATCCGAAAGTGGAAAAGCTCTAGCATCAGTATTAGCATATACTAATTCTTTGGACTTAAGAAATACCATTTTGGCCAACCTGTGGCTTCTCGGGTTCTCCAATTAGCCAGCTTATTGAGCCTTTTAATGCCCCTTTAAATTCCATTTCTAGTAATTCTGTTCGTGAAGGCTCTTGAGGTATTTATTGATCGATAATATACCTGAAGTTATACTCCATTCCAAACAAAGTACATTTAGAATTATAGATTTTTATCAAGTTTTCAGGAAAAAATAACAGATATCTATGTGCACTATATTTTGAAATAGAGGGATTAATATAAGCACTTTTAATTTGGAAAGCCACTGTGATGACAAGCGCATCCATACTCCTCCGTATCAAAATATAAGACATTTTTGCAGTTCAATTTGAACTGCTTTGAACTGCAAAAACGTGTTGTATTTTTATACAGAGGTAGCAAGACCCAAGACTCTCTATTTCACTGAATTTGGCATATATAAGTAGCTTCTAGAGTCTAGAAGACATGGGACTTGCGTATACAATATAAGGCCAAGACCTTCCATTGCATACACCAGTTGCAAGTAGCAGAGAAAGAAGAGCTTTTGTTCTCTTCCATGATATCTGAAAACCGTCTTTACCAGGACTTAGCTTGTTTTATGTATCATCTCCTCTAAAATGCAGGTTGGAACTCCTGGCCGTCTTTTGGACCATTTGAAAGATACAAAAGGTTTTAGCCTAACTAAAGTGAAATACCTGGTACACATTCTTTTGCACTTATCTTTTAATTTATGCATCATCCTGCTTTTTCATTTATGCCTAGATCATTCTGATTGTTGGACGTCAGGAAAATGATTGTTTGTTGCAGATAGAACCTGCATTAAAGAAATGAGCAATGTGCAATATATAGAAGTGGCGTCTCACAAATCCTACCTCACCTGTTAAAGCGGAAACTTACATTTTCCAGGCAGTGTTCCCCTGAAGTGTTAAGCTAATCATCTTATATAATAAGATATCTTTTCATTTTAATTACTTAAAGCTTGTTTTGTCAAGCTGAACCACCCTAGCTTGTGTGTTGTGAACTAGTAGCTCATACCTCCACAATTTGGACCAATTATACCAGCTTCCTTAAACTGAGATGCTTTTGTTTTGACATGTGCTCAATCTTCTTGTTTTTTAGGTACTTGATGAAGCTGATAAATTACTTAATTTGGAGTTCAAGGAATCACTCGATGATATTCTGAAGGTCATTCCTAAAGAAAGGAGAACTTACCTTTTTTCAGCCACAATGACCAAAAAGGTTGGTGGGTATTCAGGCGGTTTTGTTACGGTTTCATTCAGTGAGCCAAAAGGACTAAAACATCAACAGTTTGCCATAGTTGTGTTTGTCAGATTGATGTGGCTTTGTTTACCACTTTGTTTGGTGATTGCACCATAAAGTCTTGAGAAATAGTGCACAGATTGACAGTTTGTCATATAATCGCATTGATTCTGGTGAACTGAGCATCCTTTTGTATTTCTAAGAGTACTACTTGAGCATGCTCTTCCAAGCCTTAATTTTCTAATGGCGCTTCACGGCTTTGCTACACATACGTTTTTGTTAGCCTGAATGCAGAATAGCTTATGAGTTTTCTTTGCAGGTAAGCAAACTGCAACGTGCTTGTCTCAGAAACCCTGTTAAGGTAAAGCCATTCTTCTATTTTAGGCATTCAATAAGCAGTAAAGCGTCAATAGAAGAGGACCTTTTGGGCTGCCTTCTTGCTCTTACTAATATAAGAGGAACTTTTTTTGGGACCAGGTGGAAGTATCCTCCAAGTATTCTACAGTGGACACACTTAAACAAGAGTGGTATTTCGTTCCTGCAGATTACAAGGTTAATTCTTGAACTTCTTATAATAGAATAATGTAATTTTAAGAAGTGCCGAAATCCGTTTCTGTACCTCAATGTCAGGACCTGTAGTTCTGTGCCCATTTAACTTGTGTGATAAAATGCAGGCCTGCATTATCTTGTTGTTTGTTTGACTTTTTTTTAACAGAGAATTTGGACTTCTATACATTTGATGTTAGCAGTACTGATTAAAGACTCTGTTGATGAAACCCTTGGACTAAGATTCTCCTCTACATTTAATAAACAATCCTGATAAAATATGCCCATGCTTACCCTTGGACTTCAGGAGATTAGTTTTTAATCACATACATGTTCTGCTTTGAGATTATATTGCTCTATTTGCTAACAGTGGCTCGAGTACTGATTTCCCTTTATTCTTCGTTCGCCATTTTCGATTTCAGGATTGTTATCTTGTTCATGTTCTGAATGAGTTGCCAGGTAGCATGATCATGATCTTCGTGCGGACCTGCGAGTCAACAAGACTCCTTGCTCTCACTTTAAGGAATCTTGGTTTTAAAGCTCTCTCTATCAGTGGCCAGATGAGTCAGGTTTACTTCTGTAACTTTACTTTTCTATCAGACAAACAAAAGTATTTGATTTCCCCATTCAATTAGGCAGCCTTTTGAGGCCGTATATATGAGCTCCATTATGGACATGTTAGTTTTTTTTTGTGTGGATGTGTTTTCTTATAACATAAATAATACATACTTCCAAGGAAAATAATTAATTTTCTTCTCTTTATCAGGACAAAAGACTAGGTGCTTTAAACAAGTTCAAAGCAAAAGATTTCAACATCCTTATCTGCACAGACGTGGCGAGTCGTGGTCTTGACATTCAAGGAGTTGATGTGGTTATGAATTATGATATTCCAATGAATTCTAAGGTTTTCTACCTTGTTTACTTCAGTACCTGTTGCCGATCATCCTATATTACTTTCATTATCGAGAAGATCGTGCATTTATATTTTGTCACTGATCTTAGATCTTATGCTGCACCAAATGCAGGATTATGTCCATCGGGTTGGTAGGACTGCACGTGCAGGGCAATCGGGATATGCCGTCTCTTTTGTGAATCAGTACGAGGCTGAGTGGTTTAAGCTGATTGAGCAGCTCCTTGGTAAATAGTTTTCCTTGTTGCTTGTCTCGTCGGACACGTAACTGGAGATTTCTTTCTGAAGTCGTCCCCTATTTTCGCAGGACGGGAAATTCCTGACCGGAAGGTAGATATGGATGAAATCCTGATACTTCGGGAGCATATATCTGATTCAAAGAGGATCGCACTGACGGTATGTACTTGGTGCAGCAATCAATTCTGAAGTGTCCATAATTGTCTTCCATAAGTGCCATGACAGCTGCAGCGATACTAAAGTTGCCATTTCATTATAATATTACAGAAACTGAGGGAGGACGGTGGTCACAAGAAGAGGAGGAAGGCGCGGGACGAGGACGAAGAAGAGGAAGAGGAGGCTCCAAGAGGTCACCGACAGAAACCGAGGTCTTTCAAGAAATCATCAAGGCGGTGATAGCACTCGAGTGCAGATAAGTCGGAACCTCCTGCCTGATGACCAGTAGAATCCGTACATACCGCTCCACCTCGCGAAGGCTATTTATCGGAATTTTGTCCGTAGTCTGTCCGATGCTCCAGCTATATTGTTAGTTACTAAGTTGCACCAGCGCTATCTATGCTACCTTTGCTTTAAAGTGAGGCCACTTTGAGCAATAGCCAGTATTTCTCTGTTTGACACAAGATTTTACATCTAATCTATATGAATATTTCACCTTTTACATCGAACCCATTCTCTCATGGATGAACTAACTGACTGGTTACACTGCTGTAAATCGATTTTCTTCCTGCGCGCCCAATGAACTGCCACTGTAGGCGCAGAGCCGCTCTCGGCCGCCGGCGATGGCGAACGTGGCCGGCCTTAGATGGAGAGATTGCTGCTCAACGTGGCCGGCCTTAGATGGAGAGATTGCTGCTTCTTCTGAGCGCATGCGCGACATCGCTGGCGACGGTGATGCAGAAGAAGAGCCAGCCGACGAGCGCCGCCCGCACCGTCTCCGCCAGGCGCGCCTCCAGCCTCCACGGCACCATGGCGTCCTACTCAAAGGCACCTCCCTCGCTGAATGGAGAAAAGAGGATGAAGAAGAGTTGAAGAAGGCAAAAATCCAACGGGGAAATGAAGACGAAGAGGAGTTGAAGGGAGTAGAGCTTACCTTGATGAGGCGGAGCCTTCTTCCTTCCTGTCTGCATTTAACGGGCACGAATCTTGACCGACCTCCTCTTGCTTGGAGTAGGAGAGCGTCATGGGGGCCGAAAGTGAAAGCTGGAGGGTCGGTGTTGCAGCCGTGCAAGTAAAGCAAGAAGAAACAGGTGGCCGGTGGTGATGCCATGATGGTAGCCATCGCCCATCCCTCTCACCGTCCAATCCATGGCAACAGATATCTCTCGATTTTTGTTTCATGCTAAAATATCAAAGCTCTAGGCGCTGTACCCTTTATAGTAACGAAAGTTCAGGAGTGGCCTCTCAAGTGGCCGAGATGCTTGAGCCACCGCCCACAGGGGACGGGATCTTATCTTAACAAGAGATAGTAGAAAGAGAAACATACGGAGAAAGGAGTTTCAGAGAAAGACAAAACGTAGGAATGTCAGAGCAACACGTATGGCGATTTTGATTGGAATAATCGTCTCCCTCGCTTCAGCGACATAAATGTTGGAGGCCGCTTCAAATCGGAACGCGAGCCTCCATATTTGAAGGTTGTGGTGAGATCTTTGGAGCGCACTCCATCTTGAAACCGGTTTGGCGCGAGTGACATTTCCCCTCCCGCTCCTCTTCTCGCCCGCATCACCCATCGTGTGTTGTGGCACCGTCTCCGGACGCCCACAGTCTTCGCAGATGACGTCATGGTCTCCCCTTAATTCCCGCTCCTCCATTGGCCACACGGCAAGCACCTCGTCCACCTTGTCGTCGACAACTCAGGCATAGAGGTGACAAATCTATGCTGCCACTGACGCGTCAACTCCGGATGCCAGCCTCCTCTGCAGGCATCGGAGTGAAGAACCGGAGGAAGAAGGCAAATGCGTCGTTGTCGTCCCGCCGGAAGGAAATACTTGGGTGCCTACCGACTGCAACGCACTCGGAGATTTGTCGTTGGGGTAAAAAAAAACCCCCCCTTTCTCTTTCGATTGTCTTACTGAATGCAACATAACAATTGAAAAATGGTGGCAATTGTGCAATATCTATGTGTAGTGATGAATTTTGTGCATTTGGGAGGATCGACGTTTAATAACGAATCATAGTATGATGGGTGATTCCATTGTGACCAATGATTTCATTCTTGATGGGCCATCGGTGGGGCACTTCTATCAATTGCATGTGGAGGGAAAAGCGACTGAATTGGATCAATTTCAACCCTCCAGTTCATCGAGGAAGAAAGCAATTCGGACTGCAAACTACACCATGGAAAGGATGTTGTTCTTGTGAGGGCATGACAAGTCACCACTCTAAATGCGGTCATCGAGAAAGATCAAAATGAGTGCAAACTATTGGAGGTGCATTGAGGACTATTTCCATCAACAACGGGCATAAATTGAACCATAGCCTCAAATCTCTCACAACCAATGGGGTACCATCCAAGAGATGTGCAACCGTTGAGCGGGTTGTTTGGACCAAGTGAATCACGCTCCTTCTAGCAGTGTCACCATGGACCAATATGTGAGCACACTTATTTTTTTATTAGCACATTTGCATCACTCTTGAGCATTTTCATCATTGCCCATTTGTATGTTGTATGATGGGATATATCACCCTCAAATTTGTTTTCTATGATGTAATAACTAATTAAATATGACCTGATATTCTACGTCCGATATGCCGAAGTCAAAACAATACAAAGTAGATATCCGATATTTGTGAATCTTCCTCAAACATTATAACAACCATTAGAATAATCCGGCTCCTGAGAGCACGCAAGGTGATTTAGAGGGCGGTTTTGCCAACGTAAGGCCGACGACAATGATGATTTGCCAGGCCATCTCATCATGGGACCTACATTTCAGATCAAAAGTGGATCTAGACCCCCCTAATGGGTTTTCCAGTTAGGGAACAATTGATGAAACCGTTAAGGAGTAATGATTTATTAAGTATCTCAGGTGGTTCTCTAAAAAAAAGTATATCTCAGGTGGTTCCCTAAAAAAGAGAGTATCTCAGGTGGTAGTCAGTGATGCTAGTTTGGAAGTAACCATGATGACCCCCCAAAATAAGCAAAGGAACAACATGCTTTAGATGAAAATTTACAGGGAGCATCTGAGTCTTAAGGACAACCGTCTTCTAAAGACGAGCACTTGCACCTAACTGCGGGTCCAACACACCGCAAAATAACATCTGGTTACCCTGCTGCAAATCAATCTTCTTGCCCTGTAGACGCAGAGTCGGTTCTTCGCCGCCGGCCATGTCGAACGCGGTCGGTCTTAGACGGAGAGATCGCTGCTCCTGAGTTGGCGTGCGACGTCGCTGGCGACGGTGAGGCAGAAGAAGAGCCAGCCGAGGAGCGCCGCCCGCACCGTCGCTGCCAACCGCGCCTCCATCCTCCACGGCACCATCGCATCCAAGAACACCACTACCTCGCTTCTGCAAGCAGCTCCCTGAATAAGGACCAGAAATCAGCCATGACGGGGAAAAGAACACGAAGAATTGGAGAGACGGAGTTTACCTTGATGAGGTAGAACCTTCTTCCTGTCTGCTCTTAAGGGGCATGAATCTTCAGTTCTTCACCATCCTCTTCGAGTAGCAGCACGTCATAGGGGTCCACATATGGAAGTGGAGGCTAAAGAAATTGGTGTTGCAGGCGTGCAAGCAAAGCAAGAAGAAATAGGTGGTGGATGTGGTAGTAATGGCAGTAGCCATCACCCATCCCTTTCACCTTCCAATCCATGGCAACAAATATCTCTCGATTTTTATGCTAAAAATCTAAGTTCTATGCACTGTATACTCGCAATGATAGCCCGGCGGCTGCTCAGGGCATGTACAGCCAAGTAGGTTGGGAGTGGCCTCGCAAGTGTCCGAGGTGCTTAGCCAGGGGACGGGATCTCAGGACATCTATGACCGGGCGCCCCGAAGTGCTCGGTACGCCCGATCAATGCCCGGATCGATAAACCACTAGCTTCTTATATCAGCCTTATACATCCGGACCGACCGGCATTCTTAATATCCAGACTAAATCTAGGGTGAGTGTCAGGGATATTACTAGCAGGTATAAACCGGCTAGGTTAAACCGGATTATGATGATATAGTTGCATAATTATGAACTCAGTAGAGGTTACGGCCCATGAAAGCTTAGGGCCCATGTATAGAGTTACAATTTGTAAACCGTCTTATCGTGTAACTTGAGAGACAAGGAAGAAAGAGCAGAGACCGAGACGGACACAAATATGAGCCGGCCTCGGGACTCTGTAAATCGGACCGGGCGTCGCCTCTATATAAAGGGACGACCCGACGACGGTTCAAGGACAAGCAACAACCCGTCGAGACACAGGCAAGCGATCCGCTCACTGTTCATCGACGCCCAAGCAATACCAAACCAAACTAGACGTAGGCTTTTACCTTCATCGAAGGGGCCGAACTAGTATAAACCCTCTGTGTCCTTTGTGTGCTTTTAACCCCTTCAAGCTAACCTGTGCGATGGTTCCATCACTAAGTCCGTTAAACCGGACATCTGCCGTGTTAATTCCACGACAGTTGGCGCCCACCTTGGGGCCTCCGCACGATGGTTTCGAGTTCTTGAAGGGCAGCTTTGAAGGGCTTAGGGGCTACGCGGTCGGCCGGATGACCAAGAGTCGCCGCAGCCGGATCTACATCGACGACGCAGGCTGGGGCCCGGAGGCCGATTCAATCAAATACGGGTACCGGGTTCCCTTCGGTGGTATCCACGTCTTCATCGGTAAAATTGGTGAACCGGGACCTGGGCCGGACATCCTCCCCAACATTGTCGAGCCGGCTCAGCGTGCGAGATCGGCCCGGATTCAACCAGCCATGAAGCACGTTTTCGTCGGAGCAATTCACGGGGTTCAAGCCGAGGACAGATCGGATTCCGGTGGCGAGACAGTTATCTATTCCGACGATGAATCCTCATCCGGAGAGACTGAATCCTTGTATCTGTTGCGGGACGGTCGATCTAAAGGTGTGTCCGACGGAGACAGTATTCCGGACCTCTTTGATCCGCCAAACCGAGTGGCTGTCTTTATGGCCGGATCACAACCTACGCCACAGTCCACGGTGAACGGGGCGATCACAGCAGAAGCTGGTGTAGGGGGGAGCGGCCAAGCCCTCTCGCCCTCTAACGCTCTATCCGCCTTGATCGAGGAGTTCACAACCCGGGCCGTAGCAGAGGTGGCTCCAGCAGACAAGGCGCAACACGATGCAGAACTCCTTCAGTTAAGGGGCCGGATCGATCAAGCAAGAGAGGATCTGAATGCAGAGAAGGCTATGATAGCGATAAGACAGGCAGAGCTGGATGATCAGGCTTTCCAGCTGAGGATGGAACATGCCTCTGCGCAAGGAGTAAGGAATCGAAGATACCAGTCTCGTCTACCGCCGGTTTACGAGGCGACGAATCTTTTCAGGACGCCAGGAGCGGGAGCCAGCAATGATCCGGTGGTAAACCGGAGGGCGGCCCTGGCGAGGGGCGAACCGGTTCAGCAGCCCACTGCGGAGCAAGATCGGCGGATTATGTCCGCGCCTCACGTCCCTACCCCTCCGGGTCATTACTCAAATCCCTTGGATAACATTGTTGCTGCCGCTTCATGCCTGGCCGCTTTACCCATTGAGGGGACATCCCCCGTGGCAATGGAGGCACGCAGGGTCAAGGATCTGCTTAACACGGCGTTAACACAACAACAAGCATATTCTTATAGCAGGGAGAGGCTTCATTCAACACCCCGCCACAGCCGGAGTTATACTAGGCATTGGGAGGAACTAGAGGTGTCCAGTAGTGAACGGAGGCGACACCGTCACAGACAAGATAATCCGGCAGGCGCAGAGGCACAAGCTCAGGAGGCCCCAAACCGGGTTAGATCTGCGGCTCGTGAAGAGGTCCGCCAAACGACGCCGGTTCACACAACCACAGCAGAAACAGGAGTCACGACGAGTTCCTTTGGGGTGCAGTGTCTTGTTCCTGCTCTACGGAGCGTGAAGTTGCCCAAGGATTTTAAGGGTCCACGTAAGGTGCCTAATTACACAGCGAATTTGGCCCCCAAAGTTGTTGGGGAACGTAGTATTTTAAAATTTTCCTACGATCACGCAAGATCTATCTACCAGATGCATAGCAACGAGAGGGAAGAGTGTGTCTACGTACCCTCGTAGACCGGAAGCGGAAGCGTCAAGTGATGCGGTTGATGTAGTCGAACTTCTTCGCGATTCAACCGATCAAGCACCGAACGTACGGCACCTCCGCGTTCAGCACACGTTCAGCTTGATGACGTCCCACGAGCTCTTGATCCAGTTGAGCTTCACGGGAGAGTTTCGTCAGCACGACGGCGTGGTGACGGATATGATGTATTCACCGGCGCAGGGCTTCGCCTAAGCACTGCAACGGTATGACCGAGGTGTGTTTCTGTGGTGGGGGGCACCGCACACGGCTAAAACAATTCAACTTGTGTGTCTTTGGGTGCCCCCCTGCCCCCGTATATAAAGGAGCAAGGGGGGAGGCCGGCCGGCCCTTGTTTGGTGCGGCTAGGGGTGGAATCCTACTAGGAATAGGATTGCAATCATATTCCTAGTAGGAATCACCAAAGAAGGAAGAGAGGGAAAGAAAAAGAGGGAGAGGTGGCGCCCCCCCAATCCTAGTCCAACTAGGAACCCTAGGTGGGGCGCCGGCCAGCCCTATGGGCTGCCTCTCTCTTTTCCATAAGGCCCACTATGGACCATCCCCCTTCGTAGGGGGTTCCGGTAACCCCCTCCGGCAATCCCGTTAAATCCGAAACTTTTCCGGAACACTTCCGGTGTCCGAATATAGTCGTCCAATATATCAATCTTTATGTCTCGGACATTCCGAGACTCCTCGTCATGTCCGTGATCTCATCCGGGACTCCGAACTACCTTCGGTACATCAAAACTCATAAACTCATAATATCGATCGTCATCAAACGTTAAGCGTGCGGACCCTACGGGTTCGAGAACTATGTAGACATGACCGAGACTCATCTCCGGTCAATAACCAATAGCGGAACCTGGATGTTCATATTGGCTCCTACATATTCTACGAAGATCTTTATCGATCAAACCGCATAACAACATACATTGTTCCTTTTGTCATCGGTATGTTACTTGCCCGAGATTCGATCGTCGGTATCTCCATACCTAGTTCAATCTCGTTACCGGCAAGTCTCTTTACTCGTTCCGTAACACATCATCTCGTGACTAACTCATTAGTCTTTTTGCTTGCAAGGCTTATTATGATGTGTGTTACCGAGAGGGCCCAGAGATACCTCTCCGACACTCGGAGTGACAAATCCTAATCTTGATCTATGCCAACACCACGAATACTTTCGGAGACACCTGTAGAGCATCTTTATGATCACCCAGTTACGTTGTGACGTTTGATAGCACACAAGGTGATCCTACGGTATTCGGGAGTTGCATAATCTCATAGTCATAGGAACATGTATAAGTCATGAAGAAAGCAATAGCAGTAAAACTAAACGATCATAGTGCTATGCTAACGGATGGGTCTTGTCCATCACATCATTCTCCTAATGATGTGATCCCGTTGATCAAATGACAACTCATGTCTATGGTTAGGAAACATAACCATCTTTGATCAATGGGCTAGTCTAGTAGAGGCATACTAGGGACACTCTGTTTTGTCTATGTATTCACACATGTACTAAGTTTCCGGTTAATACAATTCTAGCATGAATAATAAACATTTATCATGATATAAGGAAATATAAATAACAACTTTATTATTGCCTCTTGGGCATATTTCCTTCAGTCTCCCACTTGCACTAGAGTCAATAATCTAGCTCACATCGCCATGTGATTTAATACCGATAGTTCACATCGTTATGTGAATAACACCCATAGTTCACATCACCATGTGACCAACACCCAAAGGGTTTACTAGAGTCAATAATCTAGTTCACATCGCTATGTGATTAATACCCAAGAGTAATAAGGTGTGATCATGTTTTGCTTGTGAGAGAAGTTTAGTCAACGGGTCTATCACATTCAGATCCGTATGTATTTCGCAAATTTCTATGTCTACAATGCTCTGCATGGAGCTACTCTAGCTAATTGCTTCCACTTTCAATATGCATCCAGATTGATACTTAGAGTCATCTGGATTTAGTGTCAAAGCTTGCATCGGCGTAACCCTTTACGACGAACTCTTTATCACCTCCATAATCGAGAAACATTTCCTTAGTCATCCAATTACTAAGGATAATTTTGACCGCTGTACAGTGATCTACTCCTGGATCACTATTGTACCTCCTTGTCAAACTCATGGCAAGGTACACAACGTGTTTTGTACACAGCATGGCATACTTTATAGAACCTATGGCTGAGGCATAGGGAATGACTTTCATTCTCTCTATATTTTTCTGCCGTGGTCTGGCTTTGAGTCTTACTCAACTTCACACCTTACAAGTCAGGCAAGAACTCCTTTGACTGATCCATTTTGAACTACTTCAAAATCTTATCAAGGTATGTACTCATCGAAAGTCTTATCAAGCGTCTTGATCTATCTCTATAGATCTTGATGCCCAATATGTAAGCAGCTTCACCAAGGTATTTCTTTGAAAAACTCCTTTCAAACACTCCTTTATGCTTTCCAGAAAATTCTACATCATTTCCGATCGACAATATGTCATTCACATATACTTATCAGAAAGGTTGTAGTGCTCCCACTCACTTCTTGTAAATACAGGCTTCACCGCAAGTCTGCATAAATCTATATGCTTTGATCAACTTATCAAAGCGTATATTCCAACTCCGAGATGCTTGCACCAGTCCATAGATGGATCGCTGGAGCTTGCACATTTTGTTAGCATCTTTAGGATTGACAAAACCTTCTGGTTGCATCATATACAAGTCTTCTTTAATAAATCCATTAAAGAATGCAGTTTTGTTATCCATTTGCCAGATTTCATAAAATGCGGCAATTACTAACATGATTCGGATAGACTTAAGCATCGCTACGGGTGAGAAAGTCTCATCGTAGTCAACTCTCTGAACTTGTCGAAACCCTTTCGCAAAAAGTCGAGCTTTGTAAACAGTAACATTACCGTCAGCGTCAGTCTTCCTCTTGAAGATCCATTTATTTTCGATGGCTTGCCGATCATCGGGTAAGTCAACCAAAGTCCACACTTTGTTCTCATACATGGATCCCATCTCAGATTTCATGGCCTCAAGCCATTTTGCGGAATCTGGGCTCATCATCGCTTCCTCATAGTTCGTAGGTTCATCATGGTCTAGTAACATGACTTCCAGAACTGGGTTGCCGTACCACTCTGGTGCGGAACGAACTCTGGTTGATCTACGAAGTTCAGCAGAAACATGATCTGAAGTTTCATGATCATCATCACTAGCTTCCTCACTAATTGGTGTAGGAATCACTGGAACGAGTTTCTGTGATGTACTACCTTCCAATTCGGGAGAAGGTACAATTACCTCATCAAGTTCTACTTTCCTCCCACTCACTTCTTTCGAGAGAAACTCCTTCTCTAGAAAGGATCCACTCTTAGCAAAAAAATACCTTGCCTTAGGATCTGTGATAGAAGGTGTACCCGACAGTTTCTTTTTGGGTATCCTATGAAGATTTACTTCTCCGAATTGGGTTCGAGCTTATCATGTTGAAACTTTTTCACATAAGCATCGCGGTCCCAAACTTAAAGAAATGACAGCTTAGGTTTCTCGTCAAACCACAGTTCATACGGTGTCATCTCCACGGATTTAGATGGTGCCCTATTTAACGTGAATGTAGCTGTCTTTAATGCATAACCCCAAAAGCGATAGTGGTAGATCGGTAAGAGACATCATCGATCGCACCATATCAAATAAAGTACGGTTATGACGTTCGGACACACCATTACACTGTGGTGTTCCAGGTGGCGTGAGTAGTGAAACTATTTCACATTGTTTTTACTGAAGGCCAAACTCGCTAACTCAAATATTTTACCTCTACGATCATATCGTAGAAACTCTTATCTTCTTGTTACGATGACTCTCCACTTCACTCTGAAATTCTTTGAACTTTTCAAATGTTTCAGACTTGTGCTTCATTAAGTAGATATACCCATATCTGCTCAAATCATCAGTGAAGGTCAGAAAATAATGATACCCGCCGCGAGCTTCAACACTCATTGGTCTGCATACATCAGTATGTATGATTTCCAACAACTCTGTTGCTCGCTCCACAGTTCTGGAGAACGGAGTTTTAGTCATCTTGCCCATGAGGCATGGTTCGCAAGCACCAAGTGATTCATAATCAAGTGATTCAAAAAGTCCATCACTATGGAGTTTCTTCATGCGCTTTACACGAATATGACCTAAACGGCAGTGCCACAAATAAGTTGCACTATCATTATTAACCTTGCATCTTTTGGCTTCAATATTATGAATATGTGTATCACACGATCGAGATCCAACAAACCATTTTCATTGGGTGTATGACCATAGAAGGTTTTATTCATGTAAACAGAACAACAATTATTTTCTAACTTACATGAATAACCGTATTGCAATAAACATGATCAAATCATATTCATGCTCAACACAAACACCAAATAACACTTATTTAGGTTCAATACTAATCCCGAAAGTATAGGGAGTGTGCGATGATGATCATATCAATCTTGGAACTACTTCCAATACACATCGTCACTTCATCCTTTAACTAGTTTCTGTTCATTATGCAACTCCCATTTCGAGTTACTACTCTTTAGCAACTGAACCAGTATCAAATACCGAGGGGTTGCTATGAACACTAGTAAAATACACATCAATAATCTGTATATCAAATATACCTTTGTTCACTTTGCCATCCTTCTTATCCGCCAAGTATCTAGGGCAGTTCCACTTCCGGTGACCATTTCTTTGCAGTAGAAGCACTTAGTTTCAGGCTTGAGTTTAGCTTTGGGTTTCTTCATGGGAGTGACAACTTGCTTGTCATTCTTCTTGAAGTTCCCCTTCTATCCCTTTGCCCTTTACTTGAAACAAGTGGTCTTATTAACCATCAACACTTGATATTCTTTCTTGATTTCTACCTTCGCCGATTTCAGCATCGTGAAGAGCTCGGGAATTACTTTCGTCATCCCTTGCATATTATAGTTCATCACGAAGTTCTACTAACTTGGTGATAGTGTCTAGAGAACTTTGTCAATTACTATCTTATCTGGAAGATTAACTCCCACTTGATTCAAGCAATTGTACTACCCAGACAATCTGAGCACATGCTCACTGGTTGAGCTATTCTCCTCCATCTTGTAGGCAAAGTACTGTCAGAGGTCTTATACCTCTCGACACGGGCATGAGTATGAAATACTAATTTCAACTCTTGGAACATCTCATATGCTCCGTGGCGTTTCAAAACGTTTTTGAAGTCCCGGTTATAAGCCGTAAAGTATGGTGCACTAAACTATCAAGTAGTCATCATATCGAGCTTTTGTCAAAATGTTCATAACGTCTACATCTGCTCCTGCAATAGGTCTGTCACCTAGCGG
>LR738710.1:91024823-91038360 GCA_902687465.1 Secale cereale | reverse complement strand
GGGGGGGCGTTAGTTGGGAGCAAGAGTTGAACGAGCCTTGCCCGAAACACGGATCAAAGGAGCATCCAGGTAAACACACCATAGGAGAATGCAAGGCCATGATGGAGGCCATGAGCCGGTTCAGATCTAACAACAGGCCACCAGGCGGCGGATCAGGCCCCGGGTTTTACGGTCCGGGTCACCAGGGGAACGGCTCCGGATCAGGATATCGTGGCAACAATAATGGTTATAATAAGCAAGGCAATAATCAGTATGGTCAGGGCGGTTACAATAACCAAGGCAATCAGCAGCATGGTCAGGGCGGTTACAATAACCAAAACAACCAACAGCAGGGCCAGGGTAATCACAATAACCAAGGCAATCAGCAGCGTCAGCAACAACAGTAGTCCGGATATCAGAGTAATCCGAAGGAGCTGAGTAGCGGGCAGTATCATGTATTCACTACGAGTTTGTGCAAACGGGATCAGAAAATCTTAAAACGGGCGGTCCATGCGGTTGAACCGGCAACACCACAGTTCCTGCGCTGGTCGGAGCAACCTATCGTGTGGAGCCGAGAGGATCATCCGCCGCGAGTTGATAATCCGGGCCAATTGGCTTTAGTGGTGGCACCACAGGTGGGTGGCTACAAATTTACCAAAGTCCTCATGGACGGCGGCGGCAGCAGCATCAATATCTTATATTATGAGACTTTTCGTCGCATGGGGCTGACGGATAAGAAACTAAGACAGTCAAACACGGTGTTCCATGGAGTGGTGCCAGGTAAATCAGCTTACCCAGTTGGGAAAATTGACTTAGAAGTTACCTTTGGAGATGAACAGGATTCTAGGTCGGAGATGATAACCTTTGAAGTTGTCAAGATCCGGAGCCCCTACCATGCTCTGTTTGGAAGACCGGTTTACGCCAAGTTTATGGCCAGGCCGTGTTATGTTTATCTACAGCTCAAGATGCCGGGTCACAAAGGAACCATCACGGTTCATGAAAGTCGCAAGATTGCATTGGAGTGCGAAGAAGGAGACGCTGCTTATGCGGAAGCAGTATGTGCTACGGAGGAGTTGAAGTTTTACAAGGACAATGTTGATCTGGCAGATATGTCCCCGTTGAAGAAACCAACTACAGAGCATGATCCGGCATTAAAGTTTAAGTCCCGGGAGGAGACCAAGCAAGTTGACTTTGGGCCAGGCGATTCATCCAAGCAGTTCACTATCAACGCTAACCTTGATCCTAAATAGGAAGGCGCGCTCATCGAGTTCATCCATGAGAACCGGGATATCTTTGCATGGAAACCTTCTGACATGCCAGGTATTCCGAGGGAACTCGCTGAGCACAGTCTTAACATTGATCCGAAGTTTAAACCGGTCAAGCAGTATCTACGCCGCTTCAACAAAGAAAGGCGCAAGGCTATAGGAGAAGAAGTGGCCAGGCTATTGGCCGCAGGGTTCATAGTTGAAGTTTTTCACCCGGAGTGGTTGGCTAATCCGGTGCTGGTGTTAAAGAAAAATGGAAAGTGAAGAATGTGTGTAGATTACACAGACCTGAACAAGGCTTGTCCAACTGATCCTTTTGCTCTCCCTCGTATTGATCAGATCATTGATGCTACGGCGGGATGTGAGCGGCTAAGTTTTTTGGATGCATATTCAGGGTATCACCAGATGAAGATGGCAGTTAAAGATCAGGAGAAGACGTCCTTCATAACCCCTTTTGGTGATTTTTGCTATGTGTCTATGCCCTTTGGGCTCAAGAGTGCCCAAGCAACTTACCAGCGTTGCGTACAGAATTGTCTTAAGGGGCAGATAGGGAGGAATGTTCATGCTTATGTGGATGATATTGTGGTGAAATCAAGGAAGGAGGAGACGCTGATAGAGGACCTCAAGGAGACCTTTGACAATCTTCGAGCCTATAAAATGATGCTTAACCCGGAGAAGTGTGCTTTCGGTGTTCCGGCGGGCAAGCTCCTTGGATTCTTGGTGTCAAACAGAGGAATAGAAGCCAATCCGAAGAAGATCAAGGCAATCAAATCTTTGACTAAACCGGCTTGCATCAATGATGTTCAGCGGACCGCTGGCCGGATCACAGCATTGAGCCAGTTCATCAGCCGTCTGGGAGAGAAGGCAATTCTGCTTTATCAGATGCTAAAAAAGACTGACCGGTTTATATGGAGTGATGAGGCAAACGCTGCGTTTGAGGATTTGAAGCGGCAATTGGCAGAGCCGCCGGTCCTTGCTGCCCCTGTTGATAATGAGCCATTATTGTTATACGTCGCCGCCAATGCACGGGCAGTCAGCGTGGCAATCGTGGTTGAGCGCAAGGAGGCAGGAAAGGAATACCCGGTTCAACGTCCAGCCTATTATGTCAGTGAAGTTCTCATTGAATCCAAGCAAAGGTACCCGCATTGGCAGAAGCTGGTATATGGTGTGTTCATGGCAAACCGGAAGTTGAAACATTATTTCCAAGGCCACCCAATAACTGTTGTTAGTTGAGCACCATTGGGGGATATAATCCAGAACAGGGAAGCCACTGGCAGAGTGGCGAAGTGGGCCATTGAGCTTAGCCCACACGAATTGAAGTATGTGCCGCGCACCGCTATCAAATCTCAAGCATTGGTGGATTTCATCAATGATTGGACAGAACTGCAAACACCAGAGGAGAAGCCGGATCTTACATACTGGACGATTCACTTTGACGGTTCAAGGCAGTTAGAAGGCTCGGGGGCTGGAGTTGTTTTAACTTCCCCGCGAGGGGACAAGTTTTGTTATGTCCTCCGTTTACTGTTTCCTTGTACTAATAATGCAGCAGAGTATGAAGCATTGCTTCATGGCTTACGGATGGCTAAGGAGATGAACTTGAGCCGGGTCAAGTGTTTTGGCGATTCAGATTTAGTGGCACAGCAAGTATCCGGCAAGTGGGATTCAAGAGACCCTCTCATGGCAGCTTACAGACGAGAAGTTGAAGCAGTCGCAGGATATTTCAAAGGGTATCAAGTGGATCACATAGACCGGCGACGGAATGAAGCGGCCGATGCTCTGAGCCGGCTGGATTCTCAACTTAAACCGGTACCACCGAATACTTTTTTGGATGAACTGCACAGTCCATCGGTTCAGGTACCATCGAAGGAAGATCTGGCCGTTCCTGATCCGGAGGCATAGCTAGTTGCAGCACTTCATGTTATTCCGGATTGGACGCTCCCATACTTGGCATATCTCAGTCGTGGGAAGTTGCCGGACGACGAGATCGAAGCAAGACAGATAATCCGGCGATCCAAATCCATGACAATTGCCAACGGAGAACTTCACCATCGCAGTGTTTCTGGAGCGTTTCAACGATGTGTGTCATCTGAGGAAGGCTGTGATATCCTGCGTGAGATCCATGAAGGGGATTGTGGTCATCATGCCGGTTCAAAATCCTTGGTGGCTAAAGCTTTTCGACATGGGTTCTATTGGCTGACAGCCCATGCTGATGCAGCGGATCTAGTCCGGAAGTGCGATGCTTGTTAGAAATTTTCACGACGTGCTCTTGTTCCGGCACAGGAGCTCCGGATGATATCGATTACTTGGCCGTTTGCGACTTGGGGGCTTGATATGGTTGGGCCTTTCAAACGATCCCAGGATAAAAAAACTCATCTGCTGGTTGCTGTGGACAAATTTACAAAGTGGATTGAGGCAGAGCCTGTGAGCAAGTGTGATGCGGCAACAATGGTTAAATTCATCAAAATGGTAATTTTCCGGTTTGGCTTTCCACACAGCATCATCACACACAATGGCACCAATTTATCTATGGGAGAGATGGAAGAGTTTTGTCAACGCGAGCATATTCGTCTAGATGTATCTTCTGTAGCTCACCCTCAATCCAATGGTCAAGCTGAAAGAGCGAATCAGGAGATTTTGCGAGGTATCAAGCCCCGGCTTATGACTCCCCTGCAAAGAACACCAGGGTGCTGGGTTGAGGAGTTACCTTCTGTCCTGTGGAGCATCAATACTACGACGAACCGGTCCACAGGTTATACACCTTTCTTCATGGTGTATGGTGCTGAAGCGGTCCTTCCAAGTGATATCTGTCATGATTTGCCACGGGTGACGGCTTATGTTGAAGCGGCCAATGAGCAGGCAAGACAGGACAGTTTGGACCGGCTGGATGAAGAACGTGACATAGCAGCAGCACGGTCCGCGATTTATCAACAGGACTTACGCAGATATCATAGCCGCTGGATCAAGACCAGGACGTTCCAGGAGGGAGATTTAGTACTCCGGCTCATCCAGGACTAAACAGACATGCACAAACTATCCCCGCCATTGGGAAGGGCCCTTCGTGGTCAGCAAGAATCTACACAACGGTTCATATTACCTAGTGGACATTCGAGAACACAAGGACTCACGGACATCGGAGGAAGAGACAAAGAGGCCGTGGAACATCGCCCTCTTGCGGCCCTACTATACCTGAGCCATGCGCTCTGCTGTATCCTAAGTATATATTATGATTAATGAATAAACCGGCACCCTCGGTAAACCGGGGGATCAGCCTTTTTCCAATATAAATATCTTATGGTGATAACCATCTAAAGTTTATTTCTCTTACTATATGTCATTTTTAAAAAGAAAATAAGATGCTTTGATCAGTTTATCTGGTTGTGCAGGACAACTCCCATATGTGTACTCTGCCGCTGTGATCACTAAAGGGCTTCCTGTTCAAACATAGGTCGTATTCGAACCAAAGAGAACATAGCCATTCCTGTTCAAACATAGGTCGTATTCGAACCAAAGAGAACATAGCCATTCTGTTCAAACATAGGTCGTATTCGAACCAAAGAGAACATGGCAAAGGCCAGTAGGGGGTTAGGATCGTATTCGAATCCTAGCTTAGCCCATATGGTCCGGTTTGTATGATCGTATTCGAATCATAAGCTCAATGGATCGTATTCGAATCCATTGCTTGGCTAAAATTTCAAGGCCAGTAGGGGGTTAGGATCGTATTCGAATCCTAGCTTAGCCCCTATGGTCCGGTTTACTGATCGTATTCGAATCAGAAGCTCAATGGATCGTATTCGAATCCATTGCTTGGCTAAAATTTCAAGGCCAGTAGGGGGTTAGGATCGTATTCGAATCCTAGCTTAGCCCCTATGGTCTGGTTTACTGATCGTATTCTAATCAGAAGTCTCGATTTGGAGCCTGGCAGCTCGCAAAAAGCCTCGACTACATGGTTTT
The DNA here is from genome assembly GCA_902687465.1 of Secale cereale. Classification (NCBI taxonomy): domain Eukaryota; kingdom Viridiplantae; phylum Streptophyta; class Magnoliopsida; order Poales; family Poaceae; genus Secale; species Secale cereale. The sequence continues at coordinate 91,033,165 of LR738710.1, read as the reverse complement.
ATTTGCAAACTTGTGTTTTTTGTATTTGTGTTTTATGGTTCTTTGATCCGGAGTGGGACAACTCCAAAGTTGACCACATATATTCAAAAGTCTGGACACAGAATTCCAGCATTATTTAAACCGGTAGTTTCTATAAACCCGGAATTATTATTGGGTCTATCACAAAGGCTCCCTCAGAAAACTGCAAAGTTCGCCGGATTAAGAATATCAAGCATACTTAATCACAGGTATGAAGTTATTTCTGGTATAAATAAACACTTGTTTGATATATTTTGTGAGCAATTTAATCGGTCCGGCGGTAAACCGCTAGGACATCTTTTAAGTGTTATCTATGCAGAAACAGATAGTACGCAAGATAAACCATATCAGACAAAATTCAAATTGGCAAACGTCAAAGCAAAAAGTTGGGACATCCGAATCAAGACGAACAATATTTTAGGCTATCCTATTACAAGGCACAGCAGGCCTGGACGGATTAAAGTTTTTCCAGTAAATGAGACTGCAACTACAAAGATAAACTATGCGGCCTATGCTTCCTCCTGCTGTGACAGCTGAGGATCGACCTGTTCCGGAGCTTCTTCGTCTTCTTGAAGCGGCTGAAAGTCAGGAATGCACCAATCGATTTTTGTTAAGGCACGGAAGTACATCTCTTCTGTAATAAGATCAGACGGATCAACATCTAGGGTGAAAGTGTGGGGGCGCACTGGTGGGATTAGATTCACGGTATCATAAGCCGGTCGATCCACCCGCTCATTCTGTAAATCGTACGCCGGATGATACTTGGTCAAATCTGATTCAACAGCAAGTTTGCTGGCAAGAGGACGCATCCCCTTCGTCAAGGCATGAAGGTCTTTACCAGTGAAGGCCGATCCATCTTCTTTGGTGCTGGGGTACCCGTTCAGAGCTTCTTCCGGATCAAAGTCTGGAACCCACGCTTTGGCTCTGGTGAGCGCTACGAGAGAACCGGCTCGGGCAGCAGACTTCTTCACCTCTTCCAAGCGTGCAGGCAAGATAGACAACTTCTCCAGAGTGCCTTGGATGGTGGTAGGGGCCGGTTTATTGAAAGACATTGCACTTATAATCCGCTGAGCGCCAGAATACAGCTGCTCAACCAGAGTATAAGAGGCCTTGAGTTTCTTCCGGAGGTCATCCCCAAGATGGGTGACGCGCCGTCCTGCATATGGTGGTCACAATTAAACCGGAACGGATTAAAGGTTGCAGAAATGAAAACAGGTGCAGGTTAAGTATTTACCGAAGACGGCAGAAGTCATAAGTTCAATTTGCCGCTTTAAACCAGTCAACTCTTCTGTCACCGGATTAAGAGCTTCCTCAACGTCCTTTGCTCTCTTTTCAAGAGCATTTTTCTGCACTTCCCAGGTTGCCCGTTCCGATTCAAAATACTTCTTCAACTGTTCAGCAGTGGTTAAGCTCAGCGCCAGATCTTTTTTGGCCTTGGCAGCAGCAGATTTAGTTTCAGCAAGTCTGTTCTGGAGTTCAGTTATTTCTTCAGCCCTCCGGTTTAAATCAGCCTGCAAGGGAAATCAAGTGGAATAAGGGACAAAATTCAGACAAGTCTCAAGCACATAACCAAGTTATCCACTTGACACTTGGGGGCTAATGGGCAATTGAAGTATCAAAGAGTGACAATTAAAGATAAGTCTCAAGCACACAAACAAGTTGTCTACTTGACACTTGGGGGCTAATGGGCAGTTAAAGCAATGCAAGCAAAGATTCAGACAAGTCCCAGATGCATAAAACGGCTTATGCCCCTGGCACTTGGGGGCTAATGTAAGATCATTTTTTCACAAGTTGGAAGTACCGGTTCACCTTTTAATCATAGCTAAACCTTAACTTGGGGGCTACCATGATATAGACAGAAATATAGCAAAGGCAAAAGCAAAAGACAAGTGAGATACCTCGTATTTGTCCTTCATCAGATTGACCAAGCCCGCTTCATAGTCCCGACTGGTATGCAGCCGGTTCAAATACCCGGAATAACGCTCCTGGGCACTCAGCTCGGCGTAACTATACAAGTCCATACTCCATTTGCCCTTCTCTTGCTGGAGTTTCTCCGCTTTAGTTGTATGCTTGGCTAAAACAACGGGCTCAGCAGGAGCGGTGTAACCTGTACCGGTTATTTGAACATCCGGAGAAGGAGCAGCTGCTGGTTGAGGAGTAGCAGTATGAACCGGACTGGCGGGAGCCGGGCTAGTCTGAGGAGTGTTGGCCCGGGCAGGACTCGCCGGTGTATGGACATTTTCAGTGTTAGGATTCTCAGGAGCAGTGGCATAAGTGTGATCCATGGGAGCGGGATCTTCAAGCTGAACGGTAGGCTCATTTTTCGGAGGGATGGTTGTATCCGGATCAGCCGCCGGATCATCAGTGGCAGTCTCAACAGCCGTTTTGCTGGCCTTTGCCTTTTTGCTAGGCTTAGGCTTGCTGAAAGGAATTGGAAAATAAATCAGAAGTCACAAAAGCAAATGCAATCATAAACCGGATAAGATGAAGGACTTACCCCGGAATAGTTTTCAGAGCCGGGACCTGTGTGGCAGTTGATTCGCCAGAAGACGATAAAGGGGTCTCTTGATAATTAGGATCAGACGGTTTAAGTGGTTTGTGTATAAGCCCGGCCTTGGGATGAAGAAGAGTCGGAGAAAGTAAAACCTCAGAGCGGTGCCTCCGAGCCGGAGTGAGAGATATCCTGGAAGACTCAACTACAAGGCCACTATGGCGTGTAGCCCGGCGAGCTTCATGTTGCTGCTTCTTCAAAAGAAAATTGGGGTCTAGTTGAGCATAAGGATGAGAAAATTGATATTTCCGGACTACCCGACGAATTTTTGGTGGAGGTGGTTCTGAATCTGAAGAAAGAGTGATTACCTCAGTCTCTGCCGCTTTATCCCCTTCGGCCAAATCCTGTGAAAAAGACACTATTAAACATAAACCGGGATAAAAGAATAATGAAGTACATAAGGATTTATTCATACCTCAGAGGCCGGATCATATTCTTCAGCATGTGAGCCGGAGCCAGCAACCACCTTTCTCTTCTTCACAGCATAGGTCTTCCGGCGTGGCTGTTTGCCTGACTTATCTTGAGGTTTCCTTTTCCAGAAAGGATCATCGGCCTGTGCAAAAGATGAGAGATAAATGGAAGATAATGATTAGAAACGAGCAGAGGAGATTAAGGCTTACCGCAGGCAGTTTGTTCTTTCTATAGTATGGAGCCAATCCGGTTTGGCTACATTCTTCCAAGGAGATGTTGAGCATCTTCTTAGCAGATTCAGTAACTTCCGTCTCAGGAAGCATGATGTCGGTATGACGTTGAGGATCGTCCGGTTTACCGGTATATTGACACATCAATTTGGAACGTCGGCTTAGAGGAAGGATACTCCAGGAGATCCAACAACGGACGAAGTCAACTCCAGTCAATCCATTTTCCATAAAAGCTTTAAGTTTTGCAAGCTGAGGGGCAAACCGGGGCCGGTCTGAGGAGCTAAGGCGCTGTGGTAGTGGATGATCTTCGGGAAGGCGATGCTCGCGATAACCCGGCAGTGGGTTCTTCCCTTTAGGCGAAGTATCTTGGCGATAGAACCAAGATTTGTTCCAATCTTTGGGATGAGTATGGAGAGCAGCATGAGGAAAGACTGCGTCTCTTCTCTTTTGAATGCTAACCCCACCCAGTTCTTGATGAGGTCCGCCAGTAAACTCAGTTCGCCGGTTCAAATGAAATAAATCCCGGAACAAGTCGACCGATGGCTCCTCTTGAAGATACACCTCAGAGAAAACTTGGAAATCGCAGATGTTTGATATCGAATTTGGACCTATGTCCTGAGGATGAAGTTGAAAAGCGGCAAGCACGTCCCGGAAGAATTTTGAACCGGGAGGGCTAAAGCCCCGGGTCATGTGATCAAAGAAAACAATAACTTCTCCCTCTTTGGGAGTAGGGGGGCATTCATTTCCAGGAGCCCGCCATTTCAGAGCTGCTCGAGGACCCAGAACGCCAATGGAAGCAACTTTAACTAAATCCTCTTCCGTAATGACAGAAGGAACCCAGTCACAAGAAACAAACTGCTTGGCAGACATAGTAGCAGAAGGAAAGTGCTGAAAGGTGAAGTGTAAAATCCGGATTATTGAAGTACAGAAGCATAAACCGGATTGCATATGCAAAATCACAGCGACGGTTTAGACAAGGGACTAATGACATTACTAACCCGGAAGTATGCAGGAAATGAGCTACTACCGGTTTATGACAACAAAAGAAAAAAGCTAAACCATCGTGTTCATAGTTGATGCGTTGCAGAAGCAATATATGACCGACTAAACCGGCGAATATCTTACAGATCTATAAGGATGAAGAAACAAGTTTCTACAGAAAGCTAAGGTAAAACAGATCTGAGCGGTAAGAAAAAGAGAAAACTTATGCAGGTTTATTACAGAAGAACTACGGGGGTCTTATACAGAGCGGATGAATCTAAGGATTGAATCTAATGCCAAAATCTAAAGCATAAGGCAGCGGAGCGGAAGCAAGTTACGAAGACAAATCTAAAGGTTAAAATTACTATGAGCGTGGCGTATAGGAAGAACAACCGAAGCTTTTTTAAGGTCTAATGGCGGAGGCATGGAAAGAACCCTAAAAACTACAGATCTACAGCGAGGGAAAAAGAGTACCTGAGGAAGAAGGAAGCGGCGGCGGAGTTATCTGGTTGCGTTCAGGTTGATGCAGCGGCCGGACTTGCTAGCGACGGCGAACTTGACGGACGACGGCGGAAGCTCGGGTTCAGGCAACAGAGGAAGAAGACGAGCGGAAGGAGCTTGAGAAGAGATGCGGCGGCATTTATAAAGGGGGAGAAACGAAACGGCAAGCACGGGATTTGAGGAAGAAAGAGATTGGATAAAGATTCCCTATCGCCTCGATTCTCGGGATGGCCTTTAAAACAAAGGTAGAGAACAGCTGCGCGCGATAAATGTGGAAGTGATGTCACGGTCGAATCAAACGATTTTCAAGGATGACGTCACAGCCGGTTTACAGAAACTGAGAAGATATAAGAAAGAAGATTATACAAGACTGAGAAGACTGATATGAACAAGTTCAAATCATTCTGGCGCCTAATGTCAGGGATATTACTAGCAGGTATAAACCGACTAGGTTAAACCGGATTATGATGATATAGTTGCATAATTATGAACTCAGTAGAGGTTACGGCCCATGAAAGCTTAGGGCCCATGTATAGAGTTACAATTTGTAAACCGTCTTATCGTGTAACTTGAGAGACAAGGAAGAAAGAGCAGAGACCGAGGCGGACACAAATATGAGCCGGCCTCGGGACTCTGTAAACCGGACCGGGCGTTGCCTCTTTATAAAGGGACGACCCGGCCACGGTTCAAGGACAAGCAACAACCCGTCGAGACACAAGCAAGCGATCCGCTCCCTGTTCATCGATGCCCAAGCAATACCAAACCAAACTAGACGTAGGCTTTTACCTTCATCGAAGGGGCCGAACTAGTATAAACCCTCTGTGTCCTTTGTGTGCTTTTAACCCCTTCAAGCTAACCCGTGCGATGGTTCCATCACTAAGTCCGTTAAACCGGACATCTGCCGTGTTAATTCCACGACAGTGAGTATAGAGGAGCATGGATGTGCCCGGGCGCATTCGTCACACCGGTCAGGCCCAGCCTGACCCATCCCGACCCCACAAATTGCCCTAACTCTAGACTGAAGTCAATCAGTTCACTCCACTCTCTCTCTACCTGTCTTCTTCACACCCAATGCCACCCACTTTCAATCGATGGCTAACCACGATAGCAGTGCAGGCTCTGGTGGCAGATATGGAGGCTCCGATGAGTGGGTGAGCCTGCTGCATGATACGGAGCCTGACGATGTGAAGAAGATCACCCTCCACAGTGCCTAGGCGGTTGCAGCCGAACCAGGGCGGCAGCGACAACTCCGGTTTCGCGCCCTCCCCCGCCGTCCGGGGACGCAGCGCTGACTACGTCATCGGCCCTCCCGCTCTTCGCGCAACTTCGGCCGACCATAATGGGCCTTTAAGAGGCCAACGAGTATAACGGGCTTAATTCCATCGACAGGCATAACGGGTCGTTAATGGGTCGTTTTTGATGAAGCTATGAAATAAGCCCAACAGGTCAATGGGCGACAAACGGACCGACTTTAACCACGGGCTGAATTTGGCCCACAAGCGGAAAAGGCCACTAACAGACGATAAGCTACCGATGTTGCAAATAATCCCAAGAATAAATGGCCCTTAAAAGGCCGAAAGATAACACGGGCTGTAAACGGCCCAATGGAGTAATGGACCGCTAATGGGTATGAAGCGATATACTGTTCATTATGGGCCAGTTCACTACGGGCCGTTAACGGGCCAAGAGTTACAAAGGGCCTCATATGGGCTGAAAGACGTCATGGGCCGTACATGAGCTGAAAGTTACAACGGGCTTCAATCATATTGGATGACCCAGATGAAGCTAGTGGGCTGAATTAGGAAAGGCCATAATGGGCTGTGAGTTATCGGGCCTGAATGGGCTATATGCGAGTAGGCCGTTAGCAGGCTTTCGATGGGCCGGCCCGTTATCTTTTGACCAAGTCAAACTGGTCGGCCTTTTGACCTGAATGGGCCCCTGTTGGGCCGTGCCACATGTCGACGTATCATTGCCACCTCCTGTCCATAGGTTGGTTGACATCTGTGCGCACGTGGAGCTGACACGTGGTTCCTTCAGCCAATGAGAATTTTACAGATGGAAAATTCCCATTGGTCCTTTCTGTTAGCGGGTTATCGGAACCAAAACCGGACCCGATAGCTTAACGGTGACCCGTTATGGCCATGTGTCGGCTACCCTTGACGAAAGCACTTCCATGACACACCATTTATCGTCATGAAAGTGAACACTTCCGTGATGATAATGTTGGTATTGTCACGGAACACTTCTACGACAACACACATATGACTATCTAGATTCGGTCATAAAATCGTCATGGATGTACATGCATGACAGAAAATGTGACCTACTGTGACAAACTCGTATTATCACAGAAGTGTTTTTTTGTAGTGAGGTCTGATAGAGAGATAATAATCAAATAAAGGTAAATAAAACTCAACGAGGTATTTTTGTATTTTTGATTATATAGATCTTAATAAATAATATGGAAAATAGACCTGGGGCCATAGGGTTCACTAGAGGCTTCTCTCTCGAAGAAAGCATATGATGGGTAAACAAACTACTGTCGAACAATTGATAAAAATGCGCAAAGTTATGACGATATCTAAGGCAATGATCACGAATATATGCATCACGTCCATGACAAGTAGACCGACTTCTGCCTGCATCTACTACTATTACTCCACTCATCGACTGCTATCCAACATGCATCTAGAGTATTAAGTTAAAAACAGAGTAACTCCTTAAGCAAGATGACATGATGTAGAGGGATAAACTGAACCAATATGATATAAACCCCATCTTGTTACCCTTAATGGCAATAATACAATATGTGCCTCGCTACCCCTTCTATCACTGGGTGAGGACACCGCAAGATTGAACCCATCACAAAGCACCTCTCCCATTGCAAGATAAACCATTCTAATTGGCCAAAGCAAATCGATAGATTGAAGAGAAATACAAAGCTATCAAATCATGCATATAAGAATTCAGAGAAGACTCAAATACTATTCATAGATAATCATATCATAAATCCACAATTCATCGGATCTCGGCAAACACACCGCAAAAGAAGATTACATCAAATAGATCTTTCAAGAACATCAAGGAGAACATTGTATTGAAGATCATAGAGAGAGAAGAAGCCATCTAGCTACTAGCTATGGACCCGTAGTGTTGGGGATCGTTGCAGAAATTCAAAATTTTCTACGCATCACCAAGATCTATCTATGGAGTGACTAGCAACGAGAGAGGGGAGTGCATCTTCATACCTTTGAAGATCGCGATACGGAAGCGTTGCAAGAACGCGGTTGGTGGAGTCGTGCACGAAGCGATTCAGATCGCGGCCAAATCCAATCTAAGCGCCGAACAACGGTGCCTCCGCGTTCAACACACGTGCAGCCCGGTGACGTCCCCCACGCCTTGATCCAACAAGGAGAGAGGGAAAGGTTGGGGAAGACTCCGTCCAGCAGCATCACGATGGCGTGGTGGTGGTGGAGGAGTGTGGTACTCCGGCAGGCCTTCGCCAAGCGCTACGGAAGGAGGAGGAGATGTTGGAGAGGGGGAAGGCTGCGCCAGGGATCAGGTGAAGCTGTCCTCCCACCCTCTCACTTTATATAGGGGAAGGGGAGAGGGGGCCGACCCCTCTAGATGAGATCTAGAGGGGGGGGGGG
>LR738710.1:90964664-91024750 GCA_902687465.1 Secale cereale | reverse complement strand
GGGGGGGGGGCGCACCAGCCCACCAGGGGCTGGTTCCCCCCCTGATCAGTCCACTTGGCCCACCGGGGTAGGTGGTCCCACCCGGTGGACCCCCGGACACCTTCTGGTGGTCCCGGTACAACCGATGACTCTGAAATCACTCCCGTGACTGAAACATGACTTCCTATATATAAATCTTTACCTCCGGACTATTCCGGAACTCTTCGTGATGTCCAGGATCTCATCTGGGACTCCGAATAACATTCGGTAAGCACGTACATATATTCCCTATAACCCTAGCGTCATCGAACCTTAAGTGTGTATACCCTACGGGTTCGGGAACCATGCAGACATGACCGAGACATCTCTCCGGCCAATAACCAATAGCGGGATCTGGATACCCTTGTTGGCTCCCACATGTTCCACGATGATCTTATCAGATGAACCATGATGTCAAGGATTCAATCAATCCCGTATACAATTCCCTTTGTCTACTGGTATATTACTTGCCCGAGATTCGATCGTCGGTATCCCGATACCTTGTTCAATCTCGTTACCGGCAAGTCTCTTTACTCGTTCCGTAACACATCATCCCGTGACCAACTCCTTAGTCACACAGAGCTCATTATGATGATGTCTTACCGAGTGGGCTCAGAGATACCTCTGCGTCATACGGAGTGACAAATCCCAGTCTCGATTTGTGCCAACCCAATAGATACTTTCGGGGATACCCGCAATGTACGTTTATAGCCACCCAGTTACGTTGTGACGTTTGGCACACCCAAAGCACTCCTACGGTATCCGGGAGTTGCACAACCTCATGGTCTAAGGAAAATATACTTGACATTGGAAAAGCATTAGCAGACGAACTACACGATCTTGTGTATGCTTAGGATTGGGTCTTGTCCATCACATCATTATCCTAATGATGTGATCCCGTCATCAATGACATCCAATGTCCATGGTCAGGAAACCTTAACCATCTATTGACCAACGAGTTAGTCAACTAGAGGCTCACTAGGGACATGTTGTGGTCTATGTATTCACACATGTATTACGATTTCCGGATAATACAATTATAGCATGAACAATAGACAATTATCATGAACAAGGAAATATAATAATAACCATTTTATTATTGCCTCTAGGGCTTATTTCCAAGAGTCTCCCACTTGCACTAGAGTCAATAATCTAGTTACATTGTGATGAATCGAACACCCATAGAGTTCTGGTGTTGATCATGTTTTACTTGTGGAAGAGGTTTAGTCAACGGATCTGCCACATTCAGATCCGTATGCACTTTACAAATATCTTTGTCTCCATCTTGAATATAACCATGAATGGAGTTGAAACAGCGCTTGATGTGCTTGGTCTTCTTGTGAAACCTGGGCTCCTTGGCAATGACAATAGCTCCAGTGTTGTCACAAAAGAGAGTCATCGGGCCAGACGCGCTTGGAATAACTCCTAGGTCCGTGATGAACTCCTTCATCCAGACTCCTTCCCGTGCTGCTTCGGAAGCAGCTATGTACTCCGCTTCACATGTAGATGCGCCACGACGCTTTGCTTGCAACTGCACCATTTGACCGCCCCATCTTTCAAAATGTACACATATTCGGTTTGTGACTTGGAGTCATCCGGATCCGTGTCGAAGCTAGCATCAACGTAACCCCTTACGACAAGCTCTTCGTCACCTCCATAAACGAGAAACATATCCTTAGTCCTTTTCAGGTACTTCAGGATGTTCTTGACCGCTGTCCAGTGTTCCATTCCGGGATCACTTTGGTGCCTCCCCACCAAACTTATGGCAAGGTTCACATCATGTCTGGTACACATCATGGCCTACATAATAGAACCTATGGCTGAGGCATAGGGGATGACATTCATCTTTTCTCTATCTTCTGCCGAGGTCGGGCATTGAGCTGTGCTCAATCTCACACCTTGCAGTACAGGCAAGAACCCTTTCTTGGACTGATCCATATTGAACTTCTTCAATATCTTGTCAAGGTATGTGCTTTGTGAAAGACCAATGAGGCGTCTCGATCTATCTGTATAGATCTTGATGCCTAATATGTAAGCAGCTTCTCCTAGGTCCTTCATTGAATAACACTTATTCAAGTAGGCCTTTATGCTTTCCAAAAGTTCTATATCATTTCCCATCAATAGTATGTCATCCACATATAATATGAGAAATGCTACAGAGCTCCCACTCACTTTCTTGTAAATACAGGCTTCTCCATAAGTCAGTATGAACCCAAACACTTTGATCACTTCATCAAAGCAAATGTTCGAACTCCAAGATGCTTGCACCAGCCCATAAATGAAGCGCTAGAGTTTGCATACCTTGTTAGCATTCTTAGGATCGACAAAACCTTTAGGCTGCATCATATACAATTCTTCCTTAAGGAAGCCGTTAAGGAATGCCGTTTTGACGCCCATTTGCCATTCTAAAAAAAGTATATATCTCATGTGGTTCCCTACAAAAAAAAAGTATCTCAGGTGGTAGTCAGTGATGCTAGTTTGAAAGGAACATCATGATTTAGTTGAAAATTTACATGGAGCATCTGCACATGGAGTCTTAAGGACAACCATCTTCTAAAGACGAGCACTTGCACCTAACTGCGGGTCAAACACACTGCAAAATAACATCTGGTTACCCTGCAGCAAATCAATCTTCTTCGCTGCCGGCCATGTCGAACGCGGTCGGCCTTAGACAGAGAGATCGCTGCTCCTGAGTTGGCGTGCGACGTCGTCGGCGACGGTGAGGCAGAAGAAGAGCCAGCCGAGGAGCGCCGCCCGCACCGTCGCCGCCAGCCGCGCCTCCATCCTCCATGGCACCATCGCATCCAAGAACACCACAACCTCGCTTCTGCAAGCAGCTCCCTGAATATGGACCCAGAAATCAGCCATGACGGGAAAAAACATGAAGAATTGAAGAGAGAGAGCTTACCTTGATGAGGCAGAACCTTCCTCCTGTCTGCTTTTTAAGGAGATTGAATCTTGACCATCCTCTTGGTCTCGGAGTAGCGGAACGTCATAGCTAGGGGTTGAAAGACGAAAGTGGAAGCTAAAGGAATTGGTGTTGCAAGCGTGCAAGCAAAGCAAGAAGAAATAGGTGGTGGATGTGGTAGTAATGGCAGTAGCCATCACCCATCCCTTTCACCTTCCAATCCATGGCAACAAATATCTCTCGATTTTTATGCTAAAAATCTAAGTTCTATGCACTGTATACTCGCAATGATAGCCCGACGGCTGCTCAAGGCATGTACAGCCAAGTAGGTTGGGAGTGGCCTGGCAAGTGTCCGAGGTGCTTAGCCAGGGGACGGGATCTCAGGACATCTATGACCGGGCGCCCGGTCAATGCCCGATGGATAAACCACGAGCTTCTTATATCGGCCTTATACGTCCGGACCGACCGGCACTCTTAATATTCAGACTAAATCTAGGGTGAGTATAGAGGGGCATGGATGTGCCCGGGCGCGTTCGTCACACTGGTCGGGCCCAGCCTGGCCCATCCCGACCCCACAAATTGCCCTTTGTACAAACTCTAGACTGAAGTCAATCAGTTCACTCCACTCTCTCTCTATCCGTCTTCTTCACACCCAATATGCCACCCACTTTCAATCGATGGCTAACCACGGTAGCAGTGCAGGTTTCGGTGACGGATATGGCGGCTCCGACGAGTTGGCGAGCCTGCTGCGTGATATGGAGCCAGACGATGTGAAGGAGATCGCCCTCCGCATTGCTGAGGCGATTGCGGCCGAACCAGGGAAGCAACAACAACTGCGGTTCCGCACCCTCCTCCGCCACTCGGCGACGCAGCGCCGATGACGTCAACAACCCTTCCGTTCTTCGCGCAACTTCGGCCCTCCACACTCATCCAGGTACGCCCACCTCCACTGCAAGCTCAATCTACTTTGGCTGGGGTACCCGAGCACCGTCGGGTACTCGTGCTTGTGCCCGCGCCGGTGCCGGCGTGAACTAGGACACCTGAATCTAAGGCATGGGTAGCCTGCCGCGAGCGGTAACGAGCGAGGGAGAGGGCGGCGGTGGGGGAAGTGCGACCGCTGCATGCCCGGGGAAGGGACCGGCGAGAAAATGGTGATTTCTTCTGCCCTTATCCGTTTTATCTATGTTTTTAGTAATTTTTAGTATGAATTTGCGGTGCCTGGCGATGAACTTTGATCCTTTTGTCTGGCGATGAACTATGATCCTTTTGTATCGGATGAATTAAGTACGTTCGTTATTATTAAGCGTGTTCTTGGTGTTCATCTACATAGCATTATATGCATTGCATGCATTTTGTAGTTCGGATATGATGGACACTGACTGTGACTCAGCCAAATGAAGGGTGCTTGGTCACTGCCCGTGGACGTATCCGGTCACGTCCGCATGTGTCTGAGGGGCCGGATTTGGTGTATCCGGTTGTGTAGATACTTTTAGAGAGAAACGAGGAGAAGAAAGGGAATTGAGTGAGGACAACCTACGTAAGGCAGGGGCAAGAAATACAGAACGTAGGCACAGATGTGTTGAGTGTGTGGGTGCTTTTTGTATGAACTCTAATAAGGGGTTGATTTTTCCTACAGGAGGACCCTGGCAATGAACAAAATTCTATGAGGAGGTTCATTCGAGTGAATGGCGTCATAAGAGAGCTTTCCCCTAAAAAAACACCTTTCAAGGAACTTTCAGGAATTGCCATGCTATAATAGAGACATTTGTCATGCTGCAAATTGGCATTCTAAGGAAAATAATTGTCCTGCTATAGTAGAGAAAATTGCCATGCATTTCAAGAATTTGGCCATGCTAGCTTGAGCAGATATAATTTCCACGTGTTTCAAAGATTTGCCATGCCGCGGTAGAGGATTGCCAGACTAAGAAAAAAGGGAAGTTGTCCACATCTTCAGGGTTACCATGCTACAAAGTAATTTCACTAATATTCAAAATAGTTTCGAGAGAAACCAGAAGCGTTTCGGGGTCATCAACATGGTTTCATGGTTTATCGGGCAATACCGGGTCTTACCCATAAATTAAACTCCTAATAATACAGGGTTTCAGAAGCGTTCCTAAGGGAGTATATAGGTGAATTATTTTTTGACGATGTTAAATTAATATTAAAAGGCATTAATAATAGTTAGGAGGCTTTTATGTTTAATTTAATATCAACATGGCTTAAAAGGCCAAGTGGTGGAGAGCTACTTGGGTCACTTGGGCCGAAATAGAGGTGGCGCCTGTTGTGGTATTCTCACGTCAGATGTGAGGGGGTGGCTTATCATGGGTGGAGCCATAAGGACGTCGTCGGGTTCTGGAAGCGAGAGTGAGCACGAGCTCGGTAGCACACAAGACGTACCCAGGTTCGGGGCTCTACGGAGAGATAACACCTCTAATCCTGCTGAGATGACTATGATCAAAGGTATACAAGGTTGCTCCTTAAGCTGTGTTGCTAGAGAAGGAAGAAGGGTAGAGCTACCTCTCTTCTCCTAGCTATAGTGTGTGTGTCACTACTAGGAAAACGCTTATAGATAGAATTTTACTAGTAGCGCCGGTTTAAGCAGCAGCGCTACTGCTAAGTACCAGTAATGCTGGGAATTACAAGCGCTACTGGTACAATTTAGCAGCAGCGCTGGTTAGGGTGGACGGCGCTACTGTTAAATGTGCCACACCACACGGCCAAGTCAAGAGATACTAGCAGCGCTTGGAACCTACACAACGCTACAACTAAAGCAATAGCACTAACGCTCTTTGTCGCCCCACGCTACAGCTGTGGATAGACATCCACTGGCACGACTGGCCTCCTCACCTCTCTCTCTCTCTCTCTCTCTCTCCCACGCGATTCCCAAATCGCCGCCCCTGCCGCCGGCCTCCCCTGCCAACTCCGGCAAGCTCTGGCGCCGTCCAGCATACCCACGGCTCCCCCTCACCGAGCTCTACCTGCTCCACTGATGACCCACAACCATAAGGGATCTATTGCAGCGTTTTCGATAAGTAAGAGTGTCGAACCCAACGAGGAGCAGAAGGTATTGATAAGCGATTCTGAGCAAGAAATTACTGCAAGCACTGAAAGATAACTTTTAGGGGTTTTCTCGGTATAAGCAACAGGAAAGTAAAAGCAAGTAATGTAAAAGGTACTGAGAGTAACAAGTGGCCCAATCCTTTCTTAGCAAAGGAGAGGCCTAGCAACTGAACTTATAAAGACTAAAGCGTTCCCGAGGACACACGGGAGAGGTAGTCATGTGCTTTCACCATATTCCGTATCGATACTATGTTATGTGTTGATAAGTGTTGAGTGGGTGGATCTATGCTAGTACACTCTCTAGACTAAGATGAGTGCACTCTTATGATTAAACACCTTGCAAGCATCCGCAAATACAAGATAGAATTTAAGGCAAAAGCCTAACCATAGCAATACGATCAAGGATCCATTATTCCCTTATGCAAAAGCGTGCGAACTGGGGTTCAGGTTTCTGTCACTCCGGCAACCCACCATAAGCATTCTTTATACACAATGTATTCTCCTAGGTCCTTAATAAGGCGAAGTGTTGGGTGTTCGACTCACACAACACCACTAGTAGAATGACAACGCAACTTAAGTATCAAACAACACATATTACTTCAACAGCATATGACTACTAACAACAAGACTTTCCCCATGTCCTCAAGAACTAAGGTAACTACTCATGAGACATAAAAGAGATCATGATCAGTGGGGATAAATATGTGATAAACAATCTGGACATAATAATATTTCTCCAACAAAACTCAATAGCATTCACCACAAAGTAGTAATCAACACCGATGGAGTAGAGAGGATAGGTAGTACGAGTTACAACACGAGTTGCGATTGTAAGATGAGATTTGGATGAAGATGGAGATGGTGCTGGTGTTGGGGATGATGTTGATGATGATCTCGATGATGTCCATGACGATGGTGATGACGATGGCGACGATCTCCCCTTCCGGGAGGTGATCTCCCCGGCGGAATCTGCCCGCCGGAGATGCCCTTTTCTTCTCTGTAGGTTTCCGCCTCGGAGCGGCGGCGGAACTCCGTAAAAAGTCTGCTTTTTAGGGTTTTCGGAGAACGGAGAGTATATAGGCAAAAGGGGGCATCCGGAGGTGGGCCAGGGGCTCCAGGCGCCCCCCCGGCGCGGCCAGGGGGGGGGGCGCCCCCAGGCCGCCTGGGCACCCTGTGGCCCCCCTCTGGTTCCCCTTTTGCGTGTCTTCGTGATTCATCTGAAAAATATCTCCCGTCAATTTTCAGGTAATTTGGAGGTATTCTTCTTCAGCAACTCAGCGTCCACTTTTTACTGCTGAATCCTGCGTCTGCTGTTCCGGCATCGGAGAGTTTGCAAACTGTGTAAAATAGACCAGAACAACATAAGAACATCACCGTAACGTGAAATATATCAATGAATAAGGATAAATTATGAGACAAAATAGTGATGCATTTTGGACGTATCAACACCCCCAAGCTTAGACCTCGCTTGTCCCCAAGCGAATATGAACTCGGTAAACCTGTCCACAAGTTTAGAGAGTGAAGTGTCGATAAATAGAATACGAACAAGAAGCATCATAGTTTCTTTACCAACTCAAATATCCTCAACAGCAATCTTCAACTCATAAGGCCCTTATGAAAGAGTGATAACACTTATATTCGAAAGTAGGGCTAAGGAAACTCATTATATCATGGCAAACATGTCCTTTGGTCAAAGAACAACAATAGATTTAACTTTTGCTCTTATATTTGATGAGATCAATTGAAGCTTTTTGAAAATAACATGTTAATAGGCAAGAAGTGAAAGTGTTAACACAAAGGAAGATGTTTGCCTTAGCTGGGCATGACAAACAACTTACTTATCGAATGATAATGTCAACAAGGATATGATATGACAAGTCTTAATGCAGCTTTATATGAATGAATCCTTATCAACATCAAACGTCTGCTCTCTTTGAGAAATAGAAGGAAGTAGAAGTAACTGACTCAACTTAAAATTAAAAGATAGGCCCTGCTCTAGGGTAGTAGGGAAAACTCATGTGCTATCCTCAAATCAAACATAATGAAAACAAGTTTTTAGGGGTGCATGATTTGTCAACGAATGCTAATAGATAACTCAATTGCTTTTTGAGCTGGACAAGTTTCGAGGAACGGCTCCCGCACGAGGATGATAACATCCTCTTATTCTCCTTTGTTAATCACTGCCAAAGTTTTCTGATTTCTCATGAACAAAGCGTGAAGGAGGGTTTGTTTGTTATATTATCTTTTTGAGCCGGGCACACTCAATGCCAGTTCCTTCTCGTATTATGGGTTTGCACATTATACATGCAATCCCGGGATGAAGCTTGTCCAATTCAAGAAGACTATGAATTAGTTATTACTTCCTCATGAGCTAGAACAGAGGCACAAAATAAAAGATTTTGAACATTTAAGGATAACACATAAATTATATACTTTTAGGAGGTGGTAGTGGAATACCACGAGTAGGAAGGTATGGTGGACTCGTATGGAAGGTATTGGCTTAAGGGTATGGATGCACAAGCAGAATACCGCTTAGTACAGAGTTAGGCTAGCAAAGGTTTTGAGAGAACAAACAATTGATGATGACTAAGATGCAAAGCAATATAAAGCATGAACATTGAAATAAGCATAACACATCAAGTTGTCTTCCTTGTCAGCATAACACTTCAAGCATAATAACATAAAGTTTTGGCTATGTTGATAATTTAAGAAAATCATGCTTGTTGTTATGACCAAAGCTATGTTTGCCAAGATTAAATAAAGTTTTCGCAGCCATACCTGACATAAGGTCAATACTCCCCATAAGAATCATCATATAAGGTCGATTGCGTGAAGAGAATACCGAGTGCAGCAAAAGGAACCAATAAACTTCTCATTAATATTTCATCATGGACGACTCCACACTTACGGATACAATTCTTCACCGAAGGAGTGATAGACCTCAATGCACACACCTATCTCATATAATAACCTCCCTAGACATGATACGACCCTACTTGACTCTAAAAGACAAAAGGTAAAGATAAAGATACCGGGCACTCCCCCAAGCTTGGAACAAGCCACGGGAATGCCATTACCCCAGGAGATTTCACCCATCATCCTTGTTGGCGTTGATCAAGTAGTCCTTGGCGAAACGCTTCCATGGAAGGGGTTCTCCAGTCTCATATGAGAAGCTCGTCTCCTGAATCTTGCATTTAGCACCCAAACCCATGCGCAGAAACCTTAGTTCATACTCACAGTTCTGGTTATGTAGATCACTAATTTGCCCTTGGAGCTCTATAATTCTTTCTTCAGACGCGGTGATTCTTTCCCACATCTCCTTCATCTCCTTCAGGAAGTAGTTCTTCAGCTCATTGGTGATGTCAAAGTTAGCTTCGACACCACGCTCGATCATCTTCTTGTACTCGAAGACTTCTTGTTCCACTTCTTCCAGCCTGGCCTGGATGCTCCCCTCCTTGATAGGTCCCTTCAGATCTTCTTGATGAAGGACGACGTCCTTCATCTGAACAACCTGAGGGTGCTTCTTCACCTCAGCGAGGTAAGGGTTGATGACGTTGACGACGAACTTGTCCTTGGGGGAACTTGGAGAAGCCATGGCACCTAAATTCAGCTGAAAGATTCCCTGGCAGAAACAGACCGAAGAGAAAACACGCGAAATTGCAAGATACGTTGCCGGAACAATCCGGGCAAATATATAGGAAAAATTTATGCACAGAAAGGAAGGTAACGGACCAAAGCGGGGTCGGAGACGGGCTTCCGGGTGCCCAGGCGGCCTCCCGACGCGGCCCAGGGGGGGGGGCGCCTGGACTCCCTGGAGGTCATCTCCGGCTCCACTTAGACTCGGAATTTTACTAATTTTGCAGAAACTCGTAATACGGAACTTTTATGGCGGTTCGCGATGTTTCCTTACCGTACTACATACCTTTTCTTTATTCTGCTTCTGCTGGTGTCTGAAACAGGGCTGCAACATGTTCTTCGTGGGTTGTTGTGTCTATTATATTCACATCAACATTGACAGGGTCTCCTGCTATGTAATGTTTAAGCCTTTGCCCATTCACAACTTGAGGTTTGGTGCCTTCAAAATTATTAATCTTAATTGCTCCAGACCGATAAACTTCTTCAATATGAAATGGTCCTTCCCACCGG
This sequence comes from Secale cereale, assembly GCA_902687465.1. NCBI lineage: Eukaryota > Viridiplantae > Streptophyta > Magnoliopsida > Poales > Poaceae > Secale > Secale cereale. Next base: position 91,014,618 of record LR738710.1, on the reverse strand, counting down.
GAAAGTAGTTTACCTGGAGAAAACCTGAAACGGGATCTGAACAACAAAACTTTATTTCCAACATTAAATTCACGTTTCAGAATCTTCCTATCATGCCACTTTTTTACCTTTTCCTTGAACATTTTAGCGCTCTCGTAAGCTTCACTTCTCCATTCATCTAGAGAAGTCAAGTTCATGAGACGCTTCTCACCAGCTAGTTTTGGGTCAGCGTTAAGCTCTCTAACAGCCCAGAAAGCTTTGTGCTCTAACTCTAATGGCAAATGGCAAGCCTTGCCATACACCATCTTATAGGGGGACATGCCCATGGGGTTTTTGTAAGCAGTTCTATATGCCCACAAAGCATCTCCTAACTTATTTGACCAGTCCTTTCTATTTCTGTTTACTGTTTTCTGCAAGATCAACTTAATCTCTCTATTGGTGAGCTCAACTTGCCCACAAGTTTGAGGATGATATGGTGAAGCAATTCTATGATTAACATCGTATTTGGCCAAAGCTTTTCTAAAAGCTCCGTGCGTGAAGTGTGATCCTCCATCGGTCATGAGATACCTTGGTACACCAAACCTAGGAAAAATTACATCTTTAAGCATTTTCAAAGATGTCTTGTGATCAGCACTTTCAGTGGGGATTGCTTCAACCCACTTGGTCACATAATCAACAGCTACCAAAATGTGAGTGTACTTGTGCGAAGAAGGAAAAGGACCCATAAAATCAAAACCCCAACAATCGAAAGGTTCAATCACTAGTGAGTAATTCATAGGCATCTCATTCCTTATACTAATGTTACCAACTCTCTGACATTTATCACAGGCTAAAACATAATTTCTAGCATCTTTAAAGAGAGTAGGCCAATAAAAACCTGATTGAAGAACCTTATGTGTAGTCCTCTCACCGGCATGATGTCCTCCATAGGGACTATCATGACACCGTCTGAGAATCTCCTTCTGCTCATGTTCCGGAATGCATCTTCTCACGATCCCGTCGGGACCTTCTTTGAAAAGATGTGGGTCATCCCAAAAGTAGTGCCTCAAATCATGAAAGAACTTCTTCCTTTGCTGAAATGTTAGACCTAGAGGCAAATACTTTGCAACAATAAAATTAGCATAATCTGCATACCAAGGATTGGAAAGAGATTGTACTTTTACAATGGCAACTTGCTCGTCTGGAAAACTATCGTTAACTGGGATGGGGTCGTGCGGTATATCTTCCATCCTTAAAAGATTGTCCGCCACCGGATTGTCTTCCCCTTTCCTATCAACAATCTGCAAATCAAATTCTTGAAGAAGGAGTACCCATCTGATAAGCCTTGGCTTGGCATCCTTCTTTGTCATAAGATACTTAATGGCAGCATGATCAGTATGAATAATAACTTTGGAATCAACAATATACTGCCTAAACTTATCACAAGCAAAAACTACAGCTAAGAATTCCTTCTCAGTAGTAGCATAATTTCTTTGAGCACTATCAAGGGTTTTACTAGCATAATGTATAACATTCAATTTCTTATCAACTGTTTGTCCTAAAACAGCTCCAACAGCAAAATCACTTGCATCACACATAATCTCAAAAGGTAAATTCTAGTCAGGTGGTTGTACTATAGGAGCAGTTATTAAAGCTTTCTTAAGGACTTCAAAAGCTTCCTTACAATTTTCATCAAATACAAAAGGAACATCCTTCTGGAGAAGATTAGTGAGGCGCCTCGAGGTTTTAGAAAAGTCTTTAATAAATCTTCTATAAAAACCTGCATGACCGAGAAAACTGCGAATACCTTTGATGTCCCTTGGATAGGGCATCCTCTCAATAGCTTCGATCTTAGCCTTGTCCACTTCAATCCCCCTTTCGGAAATCTTGTGACCAAGAACAATTCCTTCATTAACCATAAAGTGGCACTTTTCCCAGTTGAGTACCAAATTTTTCTCCTCGCATCTCTGCAAAACTTTATTAAGGTTGTGAAGACAATGGTCAAAAGAAGTTCCATAGACGGAGAAATCATCCATGAAGACTTCCATAATATCCCCGCAGAAACCATGAAAGATAGCAGACATACACCTTTGAAAAGTAGCAGGGGCATTACATAAACCAAAAGGCATACGCCTGTAAGCATAAGTACCAAAGGGACAAGTAAAAGTGGTCTTCTCTTGATCGACAGTGTTAACATGAATTTGAGAGAAGCCAGAATAACCATCGAGATAACAAAAGTGGGTATTTTTGGATAACCTTTCAAGCATTTGGTCGATGAACGGCAACGGATAGTGATCCTTCCTGGTTGCCTTGTTCAACTTCCTGTAATCAATACACATTCTATATCCAATAATAATTCTCTGAGGTATTAATTCATTTTTATCATTAAGAACCACAGTTGTACCTCCTTTCTTAGGAACACAATGTACCGGACTTACCCACTTACTATCAGCTATAGGGTAGATAATACCTGCGGCTAGAAGCTTGAGAATCTCAGTTCTCACGACATCCATCATCTTCGGGTTCAACCGTCGTTGATGATCTACAACTGGTTTAGCATCAGGCTCAAGGTTGATAGTATGTTGACAGATAGATGGACTAATCCCCTTAAGGTCATCAAGGGTGTAGCCAATTGCGCCTCGGTGTTTACGAAGTACTTCCAATAATCGCTCCTCTTCATATCCTGAAAGGTTAGAATTGATAATAACAGGATATACTTTCTTTTCATCTAAATAAGCATACTTGAGCGTATCGGGAAGAGGTTTAAGATCGAACATCGGGTCTTCTTTCGGTTTTGATAAAATTCCCAAAGGTTCAACCGGAAGGTTGTGCTTCAGGATAGCAGGCTGCCTCAAGAATATTTCATCTAGTTCATTTCTTTCCTGCATATGCAAATCATTCTCGTGGTCCTCCATGTATTGCTGCAAATGATCATTAGGGGGAATAGCAATAGAGGTAATACTTTCAATAATTTTATCATCACTAGGTAAATCAGTACCACGAGGCTGCTTAGAGAACTTAGAAAAATTAAATTCATATGGCTCACCATCGAATTCAACAGAAACTTTACCTTTCTTGCAATCTATTATAGCTCCACAAGTTCTAAGAAAAGGTCTACCAAAAATAATTGGACAAAAATTGTCCCTCTCTGAACCAAGTACTAGAAAGTCGGTAGGGTATTTTACCTTTCCACATAGGACTTCAACGTCCCTCACAATTCCGATAGGAGAGATAGTTGTTCTATTTGCAAGATGAATAGTAACATCAACTTCTTCAAGTTCACAAGGGGAAATCTCACCGATGATCTCTTCATAAAGTGAATAGGGGATAGCACTTGCACTCGATCCCAAATCGCATAGCCCATAATAATTGTGATCTCCTATTTTAACAGATACCACTGGAGTACCTGAAATTGGGCCTTTATTCTTGGCTGTGACAAGGTTAGTGGAAACAACACAAAAATTTATATTGGAATCCAAAACATCATTAGTAGCAAGGTCTTTAATCAATGCAACTTGAGGATCGACCCTGATCTGGTCCTCAGGCTCATCAACTCTTCTCTCACTTTTATTTATTATGCCTGTCACAAGAGAGTGCTCCCTTATCCTCGTGGGAAAAGGAGGCTTTTCATATATAATTGCAGGCAAAATAGGGTCAGCAACATAAATATCAATAGGTGGTTCTTTAAAAGGTTCATGGTGCTGGTCTCTCTTCTTTTTAAAAGAATCAACGTGAGAGGCAAAATTCTTACACAAATCAATCACTAGATGGGAATCAAGACCAATCTTAGAGCAAAAAGTATTGAAGTAATCAGTTTCCACATAGGTCTCAATATAATCATGTTCATAATTTATAGCGGGTTCAATACCTTTATCAATTTCCCAATCTTCGGTATTCCTCTGGATCCTTTCAAGGAGATCCGACCTTTCTTCAACATTCTTCTTCTGAAACACCCCACTAGAGGAGGCATCCAGCATCTCCTTATCCTGACGAGAAAGCCTGGCATAAAAATTTGTAAGTATAATTTCCTTGGGAATCTTATGAATAGGGCATTTGAGCATTAGGGACTTCAATCTCCCCCAAGCTTGAGCAATGCTTTCTCCGTCACGAGACCTAAAGTTATAGATATAATTCCTGTCTCGATGAATTTCATGAAGAGGATAAAACTTAGTATAAAAGAGAGACATAAGCTCCTGCCAGTCCAGCAAGTGTGAGTTATCGAGAAGCCCATACCAATCTGAAGCTTTATCTATAAGTGATACGACAAACAATTTCCTCATGACAAACTCCCTCGATAAACCTGCAACCTTAAATAATGAACATAGTTGTGACAGATATAGCAAGTGTTCACCGGGATGGGATGTCTGTCTCCTGCGTAACGATTAGCCAAAACATAATCGATAATACCGGCTGGTATTTTATAAGGCACAATTTCAGTAGGGGGAGGATCAACCACCACAGGTGTGGGGCGTCTTCCCGCAAGCAATGATCCAATAATAGGGTTGTCCATAAGGACAAGGAGCAGCAAATAGCAAAAATAAAAACAGAATTATAAAAAACTTTCTTACCAGTTTCACTTTACCAATAGCGCTACGCTCCCAGGCAACGGTGCCAGAAAACGGTACTTGATGACCCACAACCATAAGGGATCTATTGCATCGTTTTCGATAAGTAAGAGTGTCGAACCCAACGAGGAGCAGAAGGTATTGATAAGCGATTCTGAGCAAGAACTTACTGCAAGCACTGAAAGATAACTTTTAGGGGTTTTCTTGGTATAAGCAACAGGAAAGTAAAAGCAAGTAATGTAAAAGGTACTGAGAGTAACAAGTGGCCCAATCCTTTCTTAGCAAAGGAGAGGCCTAGCAACTGAACTTATAAAGACTAAAGCGTTCCTGAGGACACACGGGAGAGGTAGTCATGTGCTTTCACCGTATTCCGTATCGATACTATGTTATGTGTTGATAAGTGTTGAGTGGGTGGATCTATGCTAGTACACTCTCTAGACTAAGATGAGTGCACTCTTATGATTAAACACCTTGCAAGCATACGCAAATACAAGATAGAATTTAAGGCAAAAGCCTAACCATAGCAATACGATCGAGGATCCATTATTCCCTTATGCAAAAGCGTGCGAACTGGGGTTCAGGTTTCTGTCACTCCGGCAACCCACCATAAGCATTCTTTATACACAATGTATTCTCCTAGGTCCTTAATAAGGCGAAGTGTTGGGTGTTCGACTCACACAACACCACTAGTAGAATGACAACGCAACTTAAGTATCAAACAACACATATTACTTCAACAGCATATGACTACTAACAACAAGACTTTCCCCATGTCCTCAAGAACTAAGGTAACTACTCACGAGACATAAAAGAGATCATGATCAGTGGGGATAAATATGTGATAAACAATCTGGACATAATAATATTTCTCCAACAAAACTCAATAGCATTCACCACAAAGTAGTAATCAACACCGATGGAGTAGAGAGGATAGGTAGTACGAGTTACAACACGAGTTGCGATTGTAAGATGAGATTTGGATGAAGATGGAGATGGTGCTGGTGTTGGGGATGATGTTGATGATGATCTCGATGATGTCCGTGACGATGGTGATGACGATGGCGACGATCTCCCCTTCCAGGAGGTGATCTCCCCGGCGGAATCTGCCCGCCGGAGATGCCCTTTTCTTCTCTGTAGGTTTCCACCTCGGAGTGGCGGCGGAACTCCATAAAAAGTCTGCTTTTTAGGGTTTTCGGAGAACGGAGAGTATATAGGCAAAAGGGGGCATCCGGAGGTGGGCCAGGGGCTCCAGGCACCCCCCCCGGCGCGGCCAGTGGGGGGGGGGGGCGCCCCCAGGCCGCCTGGGCACCCTGTGGCCCCCCTCTGGCTCCCCTTTTGCGTGTCTTCGTGATTCATCTGAAAAATATCTCCCGTCAATTTTCAGGTAATTTGGAGGTATTCTTCTTCAGCAACTCACCGTCCACTTTTTACTGCTGAATCCTGCGTCCGCTGTTCCGGCATTGGAGAGTTTGCAAACTGTGTAAAATAGACCAAAACAACATAAGAACATCACCGTAACGTGAAATATATCAATGAATAAGGATAAATTATGATACAAAATAGTGATGCATTTTGGACGTATCATCCACATCTTCGATCTGCTTTCCCTTGCCTCGTGTGGTCGCTCGCTTCGGTCAAACCTCGCTAGGGTTTCGGTGCTTGCGGGGCTAGGTCGCCGGCGTGGTTCCGGCGCCTTGCTCCAGTGTGACTCGCCTCCTGGCTGTGCCTAGGTGTCACACACATCACTGATGCGGCCCAGTGGTCGCTGGCGATGCGGCGGTCGCCTGCCTCTCCACGACTTCGCGTACCTCGCCTCCTGCCGCCGTGTGACGGCGGTGAGTTGGCCACACAGCAACCGCGGCGGTGGCGATGCACGGCCTCGGCTATAACCCCTTCGTGGTGAGCTTCTCCTTCTCTGCCCTACTGTTGCCTCTACTGCTAGACCAGGGTCGAGGTTATCTTGGTCCTCTTCGTGTACTGGTAATATGACTTAGGTTTTTGAGGACGCTTGGATTGATGGCTATGGTCTGCTACTTGATTTGTGCTTTACTGAAATTAGTTGGGGTAGTTGGTTACTGTTTAGGGTTCATATTTGGGCCTAGATTTGTTGATGTGTTAATGCTCATGTTGATCCACTAGTCCATACTCTAGTTCTACTTCATGCCTATGGACTGGTCATTGGGGATTTGGTGCTGGTGGTGGTCCTATGTGCACTTGTTTGATATACTAGCACTGTATCCTTAATTGACAGTTAAACCATTAACCTACTATGCATATAGATGTGTTCATGTGGAATTGAGGCTACTCTAACTCTGTGATCAACTTGTGGTCATGATATAGTTCTGGTTGTAGTTCTTGTTATTTAAATGTTCATTTTATTTCAGTTTCTCTTGCTGCAAGTATAATTACATGCTTATATTCTTGCTGGTCACTTGTTACTCTTCAAGCTGGTATCTGTGTTTAATTACATGCTTATATTCCTTTTATTTTGTAAGATAAGCTTGTGTCTAACTTTGCTTCCTCACCTTGCTTCTATTATTCCAGTTAATTGAAAAGGATCCAAACAAGGCAATTCCATTGTTCTGAGCAGCTCTTAACAGTGGTGAACAATTGAGAGTGCATTGAAGGATATGGCTACTGTACTGAAACAAGCAAACCGGGCTGAAGAAGCCATCGATGCGATAAGATCCTTCCATGACCGTTGTCCAAATGAAGCTCGGGAGTCTCTTGACAATATTCTTATTGACCTATACAAGGTATCTCGGGCCTGTAAATTTATGTATATAATCTAATAATAAACCCATATCACATTCGTGTATGAATTGGTAGCCTAGTATTTATAACAATCTTCGTCTGTGTTGAACTAGAAATGCGGTAGGACAAAAGAACAGATTGAAATGCTGACAGTGAAGCTGAGAATGGTTGATGAGGATCTAGCTTCTGGCCGGTGGAAAGCAAAGCTGTCTAAATCTCATGGAAGAGTAGTCTATCTCTCTTTGAGGGATGAAAAGGCAAGGTAATAAAAATCTCTTTGAGTGAACAGATCTTTTCGGTGATGTTAAATTAATATTAAAAGGCACTTATAATAGTTAAGGAGGTTATTATCTTTAATTTAATATCAACATGGCTTAAAAGGCCCGGTGGCGGAGAGCTACTTGGGCCACTTGGGCCCAAATAGAGGTGGCGCCCCTCCCTCCCTTGTGGAAGGAAGGGGGGAGGCCGAATTGGAGGGGAAGTTTCCATCCTCTTGGCTGTCCAAGGGAGGGTGACTTTTGTTAGGAAAGCAACTTGTATTCCCATGAGGCCATAGGCCGATATATATATACATGTACAGGTGGAACATATGCAGGAAACCCCTTATACAACGGGATAAATACAAAGGGGTACATGACTTATATTATAACTCTAACACCCCCCCTCAAACTCATGGTGGAGGAACAACACTGAGTTTGGAGAGATAAAAGCCATGTTGTGCTCTAGTCTGGGCCTTCGTCAGGAAATCCGCCAACTGTAACTCAGAAGGCACATATTGAAGAGCAATAACCTGATCCTGCACACCAGCACGCACATAGAAAGCATCAACACCAATATGCTTGGTGAGCTCATGCTTCACAGGATCGCGCGCAATGCTGATAGCACCTGTACTGTCAGATAAGAGCAGAGTCGGTGTAGTGACAGAAACACCAAAGTCCTGAAGTAACCACCGTAACCAAGTCACCTCTGCCGTCAAAAGAGCCATTGCTCACAACTCAGCCTCGGCACTCGAACGGGAAACTGCAAGCTGTTTCTTTGTCTTCCAGGCAATGAGAGAACCACCAAGAAAAACACAGTAAGCAGAAAGTGAACGATGATCTGAAGGATCACTAGCCCACGTAGCATCCGAATAGGCCTGAAGCTGTAAAGAACTGGAGCGAGGAAAGAAGATACGGTGAGAGATCGTGCCTCGAAGATATCGGAGAACACGAAGGAGATGACTATAGTGAACCGATGTGGGAGCAGAGACAAACTCACTCAGAATATGAACTGGATAAGAAATGTCCGGACGAGTGACAGCTAGATAGACAAGACTGCCAACAAGATGACGATAACGCGTCAGGTCAGGAAGAGGATCACCATCAGTAGCACGGAGGTGAACATTGAGCTCCATAGGAGTCTCAACAACACGCGCGTCAGTAAGAGCAGCACGAGCAAGAAGATCCTGGATATACTTTTCATGGGATATAAAAAAGCCATCAGAGGTGGAAGATACTTCAATCCGAAGAAAATAGCGAAGAGGTCCAATATCAGACATAAGAAACTGCTCATTAAGACGGGCCTTTACAAAGGCAATATACTCGGGGTCATCCCCCGTGATGATCATGTCATCAACATAGAGAAGAAGAAGAGTCCGACCACGAGGAGAAAGGTGAATAAACAATGCTGGATCATGAGCACTGGCTGAAAAACCAGCAGCAGTGATCACAGAGGCAAAGCGCTCAAACCAGGCGCGGGGGGCTTGCTTAAGGCCATAGAGAGAGCGACGAAGATGACATACCATGCCATCAGGAACAAAATACCCAGGTGGTGGCTGCATGTACACCTCCTCACGCAGCTCACCATTAAGAAAGTCATTCTTAACATCAAGCTGGGATATAGACCAGTGGCGTGCAGAGGCAACGACAAGGAGTGTACGAACAGTGGTCATATGGGCCACAGGAGCAAAAGTCTCGTCATAATCACGACCATGCTCCTCTGAAAACCACGAGCCACAAGACGAGCTTTGTGACGCTCAAGAGAACCATCGAAGCGAGTCTTAACCTTGTAGACCAACTTACAAGTGATCGGACGGACTCCGGGAGGAAGAGAAACTAGATCCCAGGTACCAGTGCGTTCAAGAGCAGCAATCTCCTCTGCCATCGCAAACTGCCATTCAGGATGAACAACAGCCTGACGGTAAGAAGTCGGCTCAAGAACAGCAGCACCAGCGGTGGGAAATCCAAAGCGATCAACAGGCGGACGAGGACGAGAACTCAAGCCATAAGTAGGCTGAGAGGAAGATGACGACTCATCCATAGAGGCATCGACAGGTCGTGGACGACGAGTGTAATGCTGAGGAAAATATGGAATAATAGAAGGAGGAATCGCCAGGGTAGAATCGGGGGGTGGCGATGAAGAAGTCACCGGAGATGAAGGTGTAGAATCCGGTGACATGCTAGGAGAGGAGACCGAGGAGGAAGTCACCGGAGATGAGGGTGGAGAACCCAGTGATATGTTAGGCGAGGAGACCGAGGAGGATGGTGGCTGCAAATCAACTAGAGGTGAGGAAGGAGAGGAAGTGGAACGGAGAGGTACAGGCTCGACGGGGGTGATAGGTGAGTCAGGAAAAGTGAGGAAAGAGATATCCTGCACTGAAAAAGTCAAGGAAGATGGGCGTGGGTAGAAGGGACGAGACTCATCAAAAGTCACGTCTCGAGAGATACGCATCCGACGACCGATAGGATCCCAACAACGATAGCCCTTATGCTCATCACTGTAGCCTAAGAAGACACACTCAACAGACTGAGCGGTCAGTTTGGTGCGTTCGCGAGGGGCAAGAAGAACATAGCAAACACAACCAAACGAGCGAAGCATCGAATAATCGGGAGAACGATCAAAAAGTCATTCAAAAGGAACACCACCCTGTAGAGCAGCGGAAGGCTGTATATTGATAAGATAAGTGGATGTGGAGACGGCCTCAGCCCAAAAATGAGGCGGGAGAAAGGCAGCAATCATCAATGCACGAGCCGTCTCAAGAAGATGGCGATGCTTTCGCTCAACCACACCATTCTAAGCATGAGCACCAGGACAAGAGAATTGAGAGAGAGTCCCTCGCTCAGCAAGAACACCACGCAACATCTTAGAGATATACTCACCAGCGGAGTCAGCACGAAAAACACGAATGGGTGAAGAGAACTGAGTATGAACCATGGCAGCAAAACGCTTATAAATAGACAACACCTCACTATGAGAAGTCATGAAATAAAGCCATGTGTAACGAGAGAAATCATCTATGAAAATAATATAGTATTTATGACCACCTTTCGAAGCGAAAGGGGCCGGACCCCATACATCAGAATGGACTAAATCGAAAGGACGCTTAGACACTGACTCACTATGTGAATATGGTAACTGAATCTGCTTGCCAAGACGACAACCCTGACACTCTAAAGAGACATCTCCTGAGACAGACCCCAGAAGACCTCGACGAACTAAGGAAGACAACCGAGAACCACACAGATGACCAAGTCTATGATGCCATTGCTGGAAGGAACCAGTAACGGAGGCGACAGACGCGGAAGAACTGGTGATGGTGGTGGCAGCGGAAGGAACATGAAGCCAATCCAACTCCCAAAGACCCTGAGAATCACGGCGGCGAGGGCCAGCCCCAACCAGAGTGTGCGTGCGACGGTCCTGGACAGAACAAGAGTCAGCATCAAGGATGACACGACAACCAGAATCAGTAAGTTGACCAGCAGAAAATAGATTCATGGTAAGTCGAGGAACATGAGCAACATCGGGAATAGAATAAGGAGTGGAAAGATTGCCTCTACTAGCAACAGAAAGTGGAGTACCATCAGCAGTGAGGACATGAACAGGAGAATCCAGCAATCGAAGAGAGGACAAAGTGGAAGAATGAGAAGACATATGAAAAGAAGCTCCAGAATCCAGAACCCATGGGGATGTACCTGACTGTGTAGAGGGAGGTTGCTCAAGGCGGGAAGCATCAGTCACAGAACCAGCAGTACACGTCGAGGAAGAACCTGAAGCCGCGAGCAGACGCTTAAGTCTCAGAATATCCTGCTCAGTCAAAGTGTAATGCCCCAGATGTAACACTTTCCCTATATGGCAATATATAAACTCTGGCTTCATCAGTTCTATTTCGGGTTCTTCGTCTTTTCGGGTTTTCATTGTTTTGTCGTGTGCGTGTGTGCATTCATCCATGTCATGTTGTCATATGCATTGCATTGCATTTGTGTTGTCTATTGCATCCGGTCTCACTCGTCCCTTCCCGTTGTCCGTTTCGAGTTCCGACGCTCTCACACGTGCCCGTGGCATCCCCGAGTCCTTCTTTCGTGTTTGGCCGTGTAACGTTTCCGGAATGGCGTGAGACTTGTCGTGCGATGTTGTTTTGATACGTGTAGGCTGCCTGCCAAGTTTCGTCGCGTTTGGAGTTCGTTTGGTACTCCAACGGGTAACCTCGTGGGCTAAAAGTACCTCCTCTTTGAGGCCCAAGACCCCCCCCCCACAACGGCCCAAAAACCCAGCTCAACCCTTCCCATCATCTCGGCCGTTGAATTGTGATCGTGTGGCCAAAAACCGTTCCTCATTTGGAGTCTCCTAGCTCCTCGTGCCTATAAAAACGTCCCCCTTGCCATTTTCGTCCAAAACCCTAGCCTCCTCCTAGCTCCAGCCGCGCCTCGTTTTCCGTGCCGAGCGGACGTGTCCGTCCGCGCCAGACACACCGCCGCCTCCCACCGCGCCGGCCCGCAGGCCTGACGCGGGCCCGCCGCTGCCTTCGATCCGGGCCAGATCCCGCACCCCCGTCGAGGTCGCGCCCCGCCGCGCCGCCGCCGGCCGGAGCCCCGCCGTGCCGGCCTTCGAAGCTCCCCGACGGACCTCAACGACCTCGCCGCCGGCCCTCACCGACCTCGCCGCCGGCCGCCACCGTCGTCCCACCGGCCGGGCTCGCGCGAAGCTTCCGAGGCGCCGGCCTCCTTCGATCCGATCGGGGTTCGATCCAGAGCCGATCCAGATCGGCGCCTGGAAACCCTAACGGGTCGGCCCGTTAACCCGCGACCCGCTCCACCAACCCGCAACCGGCACCCGTTTGACCAGACCGCCCGCGTTGACCGGAGTTGACCCCTTGTGTTTTTCTACTAAGTCTTTTAGATTTTCTTTGTCTGATGCATTTTGTGATGAGGATAACTTTTACTGTGCTTGTCCGTTTTGTGCATATAATATGTCAAAATGATCGTGGTGACATGTACTATGTTTCGTTCCATTGTGCCATGCATGTTTGAGTCCATATAGATGTCTTAATCTTCATGAGAAGAGTGCTACTTGATGTAAACTGCTGCTATTAGTTGTTTTCTTGCCATGTTTGTGATGTGACAACTTGGTGCATGTTTATCCAAATGAAGCAAATGATATGCCCAAATGTTCATCATGAGGTGCTCTACATGTCGGTTGCTATAGGATGCATGTTAGAATTCATATTGCCATGTTTATCTCCTTTGCAAAAGTGCATGTGGATGTTAGGTTTTTAAACTTGTTACGAGATGCCTAGTTGAGGAGCTCGTTGCTATTGATGTGGTTGTCCCCATGTTGCATGCTTATATGTTTTGGATTCCCCATCATGTGTTCTTTGCTGTGGTGCCAACCACTTGCCATGTTATGCTTTGAGGTGACTTAATCATGCTCACAAACATGCCATGATAATATTGCCGTTTTAACACTTAGTGAAATTTCACTAAGTCTGGAGTCTATAATATCCAGATGCCATGTTTGCTTGTTGTCCTAGGCAAATCCATGTTAGTTTTGGGGTGGCCATTGATCATTCCTTGTTGTATATGTTGTTGTCTATCCATCCATGCCCTCACTTGCTCATTTGGGTTGCTGTAGCATATTTAACTCTTGCTCCCAAGTTGTTATAAAGTATTGCTGTCGGGTTTTTATTGTCATGATCAAAATGTTGTAGCTTTTTGCTATTGATCCATGCCTCCTATGGAGATGCCCAAATGGAATTGTTTGCTGTAGGATATGTCTACTTCATGTCCATGCTTCTTGTCACCATGTTTGAGTGCTGTAGAGTATATATTTATTGCTCCGAAGTTGCTATGTGGCTGTTAATTTCAGCTTTGCTTTGTTTCTTGTTTAGGGTGTATCTTTTAGCCCGTTGCTCCGTTTTGAGCAAGTCCTATATGAAACTTGTGTGGTTTTGCATGTAGATTCATAATATCTTATTGTTAACATGTTTTGGAGTATGTTTCTTGATGTTTGGGTGCATCTTGCACCGTTGCCATGCTCATCTTGTTTTGATCATATCTTCTAGACCGTAGCTCCGTTTTAAACAAACTTTATATGAAACTTGACTAGAATTTCGTGTAGATTGTCATGGTGCATGTTAATTTGATGTTTAACAACTTTAGCTTAAGGTGTGTTCAGATCTGGACTAATTTCGAACTATGCACATGAGGGCTTACCGGTTTTGCCTTAAGTAGTTTCCGGCCTCATTTAAACCTCCTGTTTCTTGTGTTGTCTTGCTGTCCTTCCAAAGTGCATCTGCAGTGCTTCCTTAGTGCATCAGCCATGCATCCTGTAGTTTGCGCATTGCATCTTGTTTGATTTCGTGCCTCGTGTGTTCTTGTGTTGAGTAGAGCCGGAAGCCGAGATCGAGTACGAGAACGAGGTTACTACCGAGGTTGAGAACGAGGAGCCCTCTTACGATCCCATCGACGACTCAACAGGCAAGATGACCTGACCCAGATATCATTACTATCTTTGCCTATTGCTAGAAGTCTCGCTCTTTAGCTTATTGCCTCGATGCCCATGTTTTCCTGTCAGCCTCCTATTGTAACCATGAATCTGTCCAACCACCCTACCTATGCAAACCTTTGATTGGCTACGTAGGCTTCCCTCAGCCCCTCTTATAGCATTGCTAGTTGCTGGAGAAGATTTGAAGATTCTTGCTTTATGTTGAAGCTTGTTGGGATATCACACTATATAAACTCTTTAATGAAATCATCTATATATAGGTAATGGTGGAAGGCTAAGCCTCTTGCTTGGTGATTTGTTCCACTCATGCCGCCCTAGGAACCGTATAAACCGGTGTTATGTTCCTTGATTTTGCGTTCCTCACACGGTTGGGGTTATGGGACCCCCTCGATAAACCGCTTAGCGCTAAGTCTTTTCCAGCAAGTCCCAACATTGGTACTATTTGCCTAAACAACTAAAAACTTGCATAGGGAGTAATTAACCCTCTTCTTAATCAACAACCCCGGGCCAGTGCTCCACATGAGTGTTGGTCCGAACTGGGGGTCCTGCGGGGCCACCTCAAGGAAACTCGAGGGTTGGTAAAAACCTGTAGCATCACCCATCCGGTCGTGGCCTGAGACGAGATACACACAACTACTATCAGGGTGTCGGCACGCCGGGAGGATTTGCTGGATTAGCCTTACCTTAGTCGGAGTATCTTGAGCATGGGATTCCGAGAATACTCGGGCCTTCCCACCTTGGAGTTGCGACTCCGCGGATCGTGGGCTTGTCATGGGCCAAGTTGGAACACCCCTGCAGGGTTTTGAACTTTCGATAGCCGTGCCCGCGGTTATGTGGCAGATGGGAATTTGTTAATATCCGGTTGTAGAAAACTTGACACCATGGTCAGAACACACTACCAGCGTGAGTACCGTGACGGTCATTTTCCGAAAGGGGTTCGGGAAGTGAACACGGTGGGGTTATGTTTGACATGCTTAGATAGGATCACTTCGTGATCACCTTGTCGCTCGTGGCCTTCTCTTCTCGCTCTTCTTACGTAAGTTAGTGCTAGTGCTGCTGCAACCTCTTATTCTTTCTTCAGCCTTGTTCCACACCCAAGGCTTGGATAGTTGTGTTACCCGGGAACGGGATTGCTGAGTCCTCTGTGGCTCACAGATTCTACACCACACCAGATGCAGGTACCATGGTGAGCTACTCAGGTGACGGCACCGAGCTATACTGGGAGTACGATGAGGAACGTAGGCGTTACTATGTGCACTATCCCGATGATCAGTAGTGGTTTCTACTAGGGCCGATTCGGACCTGTGGCTTTATGTATGTTTGGTATCTTTCATTTGGATCTTCACTCGTAGACGGGTTGTGATGTTATTTGAATGATGTTTGGCTATGTAATGAATTGTGTGACGTGGCGAGTGTAAGCCAACTATCTCCTTTTTGCAATTTCATCCCTATTTTTACATGAGTCGTGCAAAGATACCGAACTTGCGATCATTCCAGAATGGGCTTATACCTTTACCTCGATACGTAGGAGGTATAGTCCCATCCTGGGCATTACAAGTTGGTATTCAGAGCCTTCTCCAACCTAGAAGCCCCCACTGATTGATCGAATCGTTGACGGTTGAGTCTAGGCACACACTTAAAATGTTTTGAGTCCTATATATATGTATCGGAGAGTAGGATTTCTTTTGCTCCATCATCTCTTTTCACTCTGGTGAGGACTCCTGACGATTACTCTTGCCTCTTCTACTCTCAAAAATTGCACATTTTTTTAGGAATCTCGCGAGTATTGTTTGGATTGTTCCGATGTCTTTGTGACGAGAACATTGTTCTCGATGCCTCATGTCATTTAGGGGTTGTGGCAGTGTCCCGGGGAGTTGAGCTCCGAGGTGTTGTCGTCACAAATATGTCGCATCAGTTCTGGAATGCTTAAGATGGCCGACATCGAAAACTCTCCTATGCGGTTAGTGGCAAGATAACCCCGACATCACCCAGTACTGGGGAGGTAGTTCGGGAGTATTGCCATAGCTTGTATAGTGGATGCGTTTCGAAGGTCCGAGTTTCCGGAAATAACTGGTTATGTGTTGAAGGATGGATACAGCTGGATGTAGGATTAGAGTTGAGTGCGCGATGCTTCCCCTGTATCCCCAACACCTGATTGCATAACTGGAAACTTTCGGAAATTAATAGGTGGGTTCATCTAGTAGCTCGTAGGCATTCTTCCAACGAATGCAGGATATGGAGTTCGGGGTTCTACATTGAGTGAAGTAGTTTTATGGCCGTTGTTCCGATTGGGAGTTGCATCTTAAAGGGTCCTTGGCTATGCTGATCCGGGGATTGCAAAACCCTTTCGTAACACGTTCCATAAGCTTTCAGCATGAATATGTCGAACGAAGCTTCTATCTTGTATTTGTTCTATCTGCACCTTGTTGTTTTTTATTTACCTTTTGTCTCCCAAGTGGCTTCTCGTGAAGATTATTGTTATCATTAAACTGTGAATTTCATTTGTTCCTCTTGTTCGAATGATTCTTGTGAAGACTATGTTGCAATTCTAGCCGTTGATTCAGCTTATATATCTTTCTCAATCAATGGCTAATAGTGGTCATCTCTTTCAGGATGGCTCCTAAAAAGGTTCCCAACGCTAACCCAGAGGTTGAAGAGGTTCCTGATCGTCCTCCTTCCCCTCCTCCTCCATCTGAGGCCTGGAGAGCAATCATGTAAGCTACGAACCAGAACACCCAGATGCTTATGCAAATGATGCAGAATATTCAAGCAAATCAAGCAAATCAGGGTGCTTAGGGGAACCAAGGCAATTTGTTCAACCAACCCCACTTTGCTACGCTCAACCAGTTCCTGGCAAATCAACCAAAGGCATTCAGTCACTGCGTGGACCCTCTCGATGCTGAAGACTGGATAACAGATATCAAGAAGCATTTCGAGTGTAGTAACGTAAGGCCCGAGGACTATGTGAAGTTTGCAGCCTTCCAACTCAAGGACCAAGCAGCTGATTGGTGGCAACAGTACAAAGACTCCAGAGCAGGGCGTGTAATCTCCTAGGATGATTTCTGCAAGGACTTTCGTTCTCACCACATTCCAACAAGTGTCATCGAGGGTATGCGTGAGCAATTCCGCAACCTGAAGCAAGGCTCTATGTCTGTCTACCAATATAATGTCAAGTTCCAGAACCTTGCCCGCTATGCCAAGCAAGACATCCCAGATGCCAAGAGCAAGATCTATCAGTTCCGTGGTGGTCTGAAGGATGAACTCCAACTAGCTCTCACCTTGTTCGAGCCTGATGAGTTTGATCAATTCTATAATATGGCACTTAAGCAAGAGGCAGCCCAGCTCAAGATGGAAGCTTCCAAAAAGAGGATCAGAGATGCCGTTCACTCCTCCTCTTCTTCTCAAGTGGTCGCGAAGCAACAGAAGTTTTGGCTTCCACCTCCTCCAGTGATCCGAGCTCCCTACAACAACAACAAGAATTCTGGTGGCCGTGCTTTCTCCCACCCACCCAACCCAAGCAACCAGTCAAAGAATCATTTTCAAGCTTCCAAGTCAAGTGCTCCTTATCACCGTCCTCTCTCAGAAGTGGTTTGCAACAAGTGCACTCAGAAGGGTCACTATGCTAACAAGTGCCCCAACCCAAGGCGCCTTCCGCCTCCTCCACCTGTCCGCACTGCTATTGTCAAGCACAATCCAAAGGCAGCAAGAGTGAATCTGATGAATGCAGCTCAAGCAGAGAATTCTTTAGATGTGATACTTGGTAACCTTCCAGTTAACTCTATTCCTGCAAAAGTGTTGTTTGATTCGGGTGCATCATGTTCTTTCTTGTCTCAACCATTTGCATCCAAGCATAATATTGACATCAAAAGTCTGCCAAGGGAGTTATCAGTTATTTCTCCGGGGAGACGAATGCATTCTAAAATATTTGCTCCGGATGTATCTATTCGCATGGGTGATTACCGTTTTCTGGCTTCTCCGGTTGTTCTCGGCAACTCCGACATTGATCTTATTCTTGGGATGGATTGGCTTTCTCAGCATGATGCTCACATTGATTATGCAAATAAGGAAGTCAAGATTACTCATCCTAACGAAGACGTGATTATCTTCGCCTCTCGGGATAACACAATCAGGCTATTCTCTCTCAATGACAAGGGGCGAGATTAATGCCATCTCTCAAATTCCGGTGGTCAACGAATACGAAGACGTTTTTCCTGAAGAGCTTCCAGGCATGCCTCCGCATCGTCAAGTTAAATTTGTCATTGAACTCGAGCCTGGTACTGAGCCAGCATGCCGGCGTCCGTACAAGCTCTCCCCTGAGGAGTTGAAGGAGTTGAAGAAACAACTTGATGAACAAGAGCGTATGGGTCTGATCAGGCCTAGCACGTCTCCTTGGGGCTGTGGTGTCTTATTTGTCAAGAAGAAGGATGGCACGGAGCGCCTTTGCGTTGATTACCGACCATTGAACAAGAAGACAATAAAGAACAAGTATCCGCTCCCCAACATCAATGAATTGTTCGAACAGCTCAAAGGAGCTAAAGTGTTCTCAAAGCTCGATCTCCGAATGGGTTATCACCAAATTCGCATTTGTGAAGAAGATATCCACAAGACTGCCTTCAGAACGAGCTACGGCTCATATGAGTATACAGTCATGTCCTTTGGCCTCGCTAATGCTCCACCTACCTTCTCAAGAATGATGCACTACATTTTCAACCCCTACACCAACGAATTTGTGCTTGTGTACCTGGATGACATCTTGGTATTCTCCAAAAATGAAGAGGATCACGAAAAGAACCTCCGTCTGGTTCTCGACAGACTCCGTGAACATAAGTTCTATGCCAAGTTCTCCAAGTGCGAATTCTGGCTCGATAAGGTCTTGTATCTGGGCCATATCATCTCCGCTGACGGTATTGCTGTGAACCCCGAGAAAGTTGAAGCCATTGTCAACTGGGAACCTCCTCAGAACGTCAAGCAACTCCGAAGCTTCCTTGGTCTTGCTAGCTATTGCAAAAAATTCGTTGAGAACTTCTCCAAGATTGCCAAGCCTCTCTCCAACTTGTTGCAGAAGAATGTCAAGTACAACTGGTCTCCAGATTGTGATGTAGCATTCAAAACTCTCAAAGAAAAGCTCATCTCTGCTCCAGTTCTTACCCCTCCAGATGAGTCCAAGCCCTACGAAGTATTCTGTGATGCTTCTCTTCAAGGACTTGGTGGTGTGCTAATGCAGGACAAGAAGATTGTGGCATACACTTCTCGTCAATTGAAGCCAAGTGAGAAGAACTACCCCACACATGATCTCGAGCTAGCAGCTGTGGTACACACCTTGATTACGTGGAGACACCTTCTGTTGGGCAGAAAAGTCGACATCTTCACCGATCACAAGAGCTTGAAGTACATCTTCACATAGCCGAATCTGAACCTCCGCCAGACTCGTTGGGTTGAAATGATCCAAGAGTATGATCCAAGCATCGAATACACACCTGGCAAGGCCAATGTCATTGCAGATGCCTTGAGCAGAAAGGCATATTGCAACAGTCTCCTTATCAAGCCGTTTCAGCCTGAGCTTTGTGAAGCATTCAGGAAGCTCAACCTCCAAGTTGTTCCGCAAGGCTTTCTTGCAAATCTTCAAGTTGCTCCTACCTTGGAAGATCAGATCCGTGAGGCCCAACTCAGTGATGCTATGGTGCAGAAAGTGAAACATGGTATTGCAAAGGGCACTCCCAAATACAAGTGCTATCGCGTTGATGAGAGAGATACCTTGTTCTTTGAGGATAGACTTGTGGTTCCCAAGGGTGATCTCAGGAAGCTCATTATGAACGAAGCACATGACTCCCTCCTTTCGATTCATCCTGGAAGTTCCAAGATGTACCAAGACCTCAAGCAATCTTACTGGTGGACTCGCATGAAAAGGGAGATTGCCCAATTCGTGAACGAATGTGATGTCTGCAGAAGAGTGAAGGCAGAGCATCAATGTCCAGCCGGTCTTCTCCAACCTCTTCCTATCCCCGAGTGGAAATTCGACCACATTGAAATGGATTTCGTCACTGGCTTTCCTAAGTCCAAGAAAGGGAATGATTCTATCTTTGTTGTCATCGACAAGCTTACCAAAGTAGCTCACTTCCTTCCAGTCAAAGAATCCATCAATGCAGCTCAACTGGCAGAGTTGTACACTTCCAGAATTGTGTCCTTACATGGCATTCCTCAAGTTATCTCCTCAGACCGTGGAAGTTTGTTCACATCCAAGTTCTGGGACTCCTTTCAGTCTGCCATGGGCACTAAGATCCGTTTCAGCACTGCGTTTCACCCTCAGACTAGTGGTCAAGTCGAAAGAGTGAACCGGATTCTAGAAGACATGCTCAGAGCTTGTGCCATCTCTTTTGGCATGAAATGGGAAGATTGTCTCCCGTTTGCCGAGTTCTCTTACAACAACAGTTTCCAAGCAAGTGTCGGCAAAGCTCCGTTTGAAATCCTCTATGGCAGAAAGTGTCGTACCCCTCTCAACTGGTCCGAGACTGGTGAACATCAACTTCTTGGCAATGACTTGATCTCAGAAGCCGAAGAAATGTGCAAAGTCATACGTGAGAATCTCAAGGCCACTCAGTCGCGTCAGAAGAGCTACTATGACAGCAAGCATCGTGATTTGGCCTTCAACATTGGGGATCATGTCTATCTTCGTGTTTCTCCTATGAAAGGCACCCAAAGATTCGGTATCAAAGGAAAGCT
Source organism: Secale cereale (assembly GCA_902687465.1). Lineage (NCBI taxonomy): Eukaryota > Viridiplantae > Streptophyta > Magnoliopsida > Poales > Poaceae > Secale > Secale cereale. The sequence continues at coordinate 90,993,862 of LR738710.1, read as the reverse complement.
TGCTCCTAGATATGTGGGCCCTTTCAAGATCCTTGACAAAAGAGGCGATCTAGCCTATCAACTTGAGCTCCCTTCCAACTTCGCTAATGTTCATGATGTGTTTCATGTGTCTCAACTCCGCAAGTGCTTCAAGACACCTGAACGCACCATTCCGTTCGAGGAGATTGATCTTCAACAAGACTTGTCTTACCGAGAGCATCCCGTTGCTATTCTCGAAGAAAACGAGCGCAAGACCCGCAACAAGTCAATCAAGTTCTTCAAAGTTAAGTGGTCACACCATACCGACCGAGAAGCTGCGTAGGAACGAGAAGATCACCTTCGTTCCGAGTACCCTTCCTTCTTCCAGTCCTAGATCTCGGGACGAGATCTTTTCGTAGTAGAGGAGAGTTTGTAATGCCCCGGATGTAACGGTTTCCCTATATGGCAATATATAAACTTTGGCTTCATCAGTTCTATTCCGGGTTCTTCGTCTTTTCGGGTTTTCGTCGTTTTGTCGTGTGCGTGTGTGCATTCATCCATGTCATGTTGTCATATGCATTGCATTGCATTTGTGTTGTCTATTGCATCCGGTCTCACTCGTCCCTTCCTGTTGTCCGTTTCGAGTTCCGACGCTCTCACACGTGCCCGTGGCATCCCCGAGTCCTTCTTTCGTGTTTGGCCGTGTAACGTTTCCGGAATGGCGTGAGACTAGTCGTGCGATGTTGTTTTGATACGTGTAGGCCGCCTGCCAAGTTTCGTCGCGTTTGGAGTTCGTTTGGTACTCCAACGGGTAACCTCGTGGGCTAAAAGTACCTCCTCTTTGAGGCCAAGACCCCCTCCACAACAGCCCAACAACCCAGCTCAACCCTTCCCATCATCTCGGCCGTTGAATTGTGATCGCGTGGCCGAAAATCGTTCCTCATTTGGAGTCTCCTAGCTCCTTGTGCCTATAAAAACGCCCCCTTGCCATTTTCGTCCAAAACCCTAGCCTCCTCCTAGCTCCAGCCGCACCTCGTTTTCCGGGCCGGGCGGACGTGTCCGTTCGCGCCGGACACATCGTCGCCTCCCACCGCGCCGGCCGGCAGGCCCGACGCGGGCCCGCAGCTGCCTTCGATCCGGGCCAGATCCCGCACCCCCGTCGAGTTCGCGCCTCGCCGCGTCGCCGCCGGCCGGAGCCCCGCCGCGCCACCGCCGGCCGGAGCCCCGCTGCGCCGGCCTTCGAAGCTCCCCGCCGGACCTCATCGACCTCGCCGCCGGCCCTCACCGACCTCGCCGCGGGCGCCAGCGTCATCCCGCCGGCCGAGCTCGCGCGAAGCTTCCGAGGCGCCGGCCTCCTTCGATCCGATCGGGGTTCGATCCAGAGCCGATCCAGATCGGCGCCTGGAAACCCTAACGGGTCGTCCCGTTAACCCGCGACCCGCTCCACCAACCCGCAACCGGCGCCCGTTTGACCAGACCGCCCACGTTGACCGGAGGTTGACCCCTTGTGTTTTTCTACTAAGTCTTTTAGATTTTCTTTATCTGATGCATTTTGTGATGAGGATAACTTTTACTGTGCTTGTCCGTTTTGTGCATATAATATGTCAAAATGATCGTGGTGACATGTACTATGTTTTGTTCCATTGTGCCATGCATGTTAGAGTCCATATAGATGTCTTAATCTTCATGAGAAGAGTGCTACTTGATGTAAACTGCTGCTATTAGTTGTTTTCATGCCATGTTTGTGATGTGACAACTTGGTGCATGTTTATCCAAATGAAGCAAATGATATGCCCAAACGTTCATCATGAGGTGCTCTACATGTTGGTTGCTATAGGATGCATGTTAGAATAAATATTGCCATGTTTATCTCCTTTGCAAAAGTGCATGTGGCTGTTAGGTTTTTAAACTTGTTACGAGATGCCTAGTTGAGGAGCTCGTTGCTATTGATGTGGTTGTCCCCATGTTGCATGCTTATATGTTTTGGATTCCCCATCATGTGTTCTTTGCTGTGGTGCCAACCACTTGCCATGTTATGCTTTGAGGTGACTTAATCATGCTCACAAACATGCCATGATAATATTGCTGTTTTAACACTTAGTGAAATTTCACTAAGTCTGGAGTCTGTAATATCCAGATGCCATGTTTGCTTGTTGTCCTAGGCAAATCCATGTTAGTTTTGGGGTGGCCATTGATCACTCCTTGTTGTATATGTTGTTGTATATCCATCCATGCCCTCACTTGCTCATTTGGGTTGCTGTAGCATATTTAACTCTTGCTCCCAAGTTGCTATAAAATATTGTTGTCGGGTTTTTATTGTCATGATCAAAATGTTGTAGCTTGTTGCTATTGATCCATGCCTCCTATGGAGATGCTCCAATGGAATTGTTTGCTGTAGGATATGTCTACTTCATGTCCATGCTTCTTGTCACCATGTTTGAGTGCTGTAGAGTATATATTTATTGCTCCGAAGTTGCTATGTGGCTGTTAATTTCAGCTTTGCTTTGTTTCTTGTTTAGGGTGTATCATTTAGCCCGTTGCTCCGTTTTGAGCAAGTCCTATATGAAACTTGTGTGGTTTTGCATGTAGATTCATAATATCTTATTGTTAACATGTTTTGGAGTATGTTGCTTGATGTTTGGGTGCATCTTGCACCGTTGCCATGCTCATCTTGTTTTGATCATATCTTCTAGACCGTAGCTCCGTTTTAAACAAACTTTATATGAAACTTGACTAGAATTTCGTGTAGATTGTCATGGTGCATGTTAATTTGATGTTTAAAAACTTTAGCTTAAGGTGTGTTCAGATCTGGACTAATTTCAAACTATGCACATGAGGGCTTACCGGATTTGCCTTAAGTAGTTTTCCGGCCTCATTTAAACCTGCTGTTTCTTGTGTTGTCTTGCTGTGCTTCCTAAGTGCATCTGCAGTGCTTCCTTAGTGCATCAGCCATGCATCTTGTAGTTTGCGCATTGCATCTTGTTTGATTTCGTGCCTCGTGTGTTCTTGTGTTGAGTAGAGCCGGAAGCCGAGACCGAGTACGAGAACGAGGTTACTACCGAGGTTGAGAACGAGGAGCCCTCTTACGATCCCATCGACGACTCGACAGGCAAGATGACCTGACCCAGATATCATTACTATCTTTGCCTATTGCTAGAAGTCTCGCTCTTTAGCTTATTGCCTCGATGCCCATGTTTTCCTGTCAGCCTCCTATTGTAACCATGAATCTGTCTAACCACCCTACCTATGCAAACCTTTGATCGGCTACGTAGGCTTCGCTCAGCCCCTCTTATAGCATTGCTAGTTGCAGGAGAAGATTTGAAGATTCTTGCTTCATGTTGAAGCTTGTTGGGATATCACACTATATAAACTCTTTAATGAAATCATCTATATATTGGTAATGGGTGGAAGGCTAAGCCTCTTGCTTGGTGATTTGTTCCACTCATGCCGCCCTAGGAACTGTATAAACCGGTGTTATGTTCCTTGATTTTGCGTTCCTCACACGGTTGGGGTTATGGGACCCCCTCGATAAACCGCTTAGCGCTAAGTCTTTTCCAGCAAGTCCCAACATTGGTACTATTTGCCTAAACAACTAAAAACTTGCATAGGGAGTAATTAACCCTCTTCTTAATCAACAACCCCGGGCCAGTGCTCCACATGAGTGTTGGTCCGAACTGGGGGTCCTGCGGGGCCACCTCAAGGAAACTCGAGGGCTGGTAAAAACCCGTAGCATCACCCATCCGGTCGTGGCCTGAGACGAGATACGCGCGGCTACTATCAGGGTGTCGGCACGCCGGGAGGATTTGCTGGATTAGCCTTACCTTAGTCGGAGTATCTTGAGCACGGGATTCCGAGAATACCCGGACCTTCCCACCTTGGAGTTGCGACTCCGCGGATCGTGGGCTTGTCATGGGCCAAGTTGGAACACCCCTGCAGGGTTTTGAACTTTCGATAGCCGTGCCCGCGGTTATGTGGCAGATGGGAATTTGTTAATATCCGGTTGTAGAAAACTTGACACCATGGTCAGAACACACTACCAGCGTGAGTACCGTGACGGTCATTTTCCGAAAGGGGTTCGGGAAGTGAACATGGTGGGGTTATGTTTGACATGCTTAGATAGGATCACTTCATGATCACCTTGTCGCTCGTGGCCTTCTCTTCTTGCTCTTCTTACGTAAGTTAGTGCTAGTGCTGCTGCAACCTCTTATTCTTTCTTCAGCCTTGTTCCACACCCAAGGCTTGGATAGTTGTGTTACCCGGGAACGAGATTGCTGAGACCTCTGTGGCTCACAGATTCTACACCACACCAGATGCAGGTACCATGGTGAGCTACTCAGGTGACGGCACCGAGCTATACTGGGAGTACGATGAGGAACGTAGCCGTTACTATGTGCACTATCCCGATGATAAGTAGTGGTTTCTACTAGGGGCGATTCGGACCTGTGGCTTTATGTATGTTTGGTATCTTTCATTTGGATCTTCACCCGTAGACGGGTTGTGATGTTATTTGAATGATGTTTGGCTATGTAATGAATTGTGTGACGTGGCGAGTGTAAGCCAACTATCTCCTTTTTGCAATTTCATCCCTATTTTTACATGAGTCGTGCAAAGATACCGAACTTGCGATCATTCCAGAATGGGCTTATACCTTTAAGTCGTGCCTCGACACGTAGGAGGTATAGTCCCATCCTAGGCATTACACAAAGCAATGGCTGAAGCTGTCGAGGTAGATGACGAAGTTCCTGAAGGTGATGATCGTGCCTTGCGCAGGTGTTTCCTCTTCTTGTAGCACTGAGACTCAATATGACCATCATTGTTGCAGTAGTCACAATGTGGACGGGGACGACAGGAGCCGTCAGAAGGAGTGGGCAAGAGTGGCGGAGCACTCGAGCGAAACGGGGTCGGTGCAGCGGGTGGCGTGGAAGAAGACCGAGTAGCGAGCACAGAGGGAACCTCCAACAAACCAGCATCACGTAAGCGAGTCCCCTCAGCACGAATCTCAGAAAGAGCCTCCTTGAGAGAAATACGGCCACGAGCAAACAACTGAGCACGCCGGGGCTCAAACTCCTTACGAAGCCTAGACAGGAACTCGTAGACACGATGAAACTCCAAATTGGCCTGGACAGCCTGGCAACAGGGACAAGTACGACAACCAGCAGTGCGGAGAGAATCAAGATGGCGCCAGATAGCAGAACTCTGTGCATAGAAGTCATCAACAGTAGAGTCACCCTGTTGAAAAGCATGCTCCTGACGAACCACAGAAAGGTACATGGCATCACCAGAGGGCTTATAGCGCTAACGAAGACGGGTCCACATCTCAAAGACAGTAGGAAGACCCAGAAACTCAGAAGCAAACTGGGGCAGAACACTCACAGTGAGAACAGCGGCAACTTTAGCATCATCATCAAGCCACTGGATGTAAACAGACAGAGCAACATGATACGTCTGAAGAGCCTCCTCATAAGCCAAAACCCTCTCATCATAAGCACGATCAGCAGCCTCATCAGCAAGCTTAGCCGCATCCTTGGCGGCCTGATTAGCATCCGTAGGAAGGACCAGTGGAGTCGGCGGAATAGGAGCCATCGGAGGAACCGGACGTGGCGGATAGCAGACCTCGCCAGAAAGAACACCCCAGAGACGGATGCCACGCATGTGAATGCGCATGAAGCCAATGAACTCAGTGTAGTTAGTACCATCAAAGATCACCGGACAGCGAGGGACAACAACATAGCCTGATGCAGCAGACATTTTTTTAGGAACCGTCGGGAACCGGGCGGCTGGCGACGGGGGAGCGGATCGGGCGCACGGGCGGCTGGCGACGGGGGAGCGGATCGGGCGCCCGGGCGGCTCGCGACGGGAGGATCTGGCTGGGAGATCGAGATCAGCTGGCGCACGGGCGAGCGGATCGGGCGCACGGGCGAGCGGATCAGGCGCACGGGCGTCTGGCGACGGGGGAGCGGATCAGGCTCACAGGCGCCGCTGGCGACGGGAGGATCCGGCAAAACGGGCGATCAAGATCGGCTGGCGACGGGCGAGCGTCAGGAAGATCGATCGGCTGGACGGGCGAGCGTCGGGAAGACGAGCGTCGGGAAGATCGATCAGCGAGATTGGATCGATAGGAGCACGAGTTGCGCGTGCGAGAGAAAAACCTAAAGCTCTAATACCATGTTAGGAAAGCAACTTGTATTCCCATGAGGCCATAGACCGATATATATATACATGTACATGTGGAACATATGCAGGAAACCCCTTATACAACGGGATAAATACAAAGGGGTGCATGACTTATATTATAACTCTAACGACTTTCCCCTCTTTGCGTGGCGCACCTCTCCCCTCTCCAACCTATATACACTACATGTTTTGGGCATTTTTGAACACACGTTTTGAAGCCTCCTTTAGTTCTCTAGTTATAGTTGGTCATAGCTGATCAATTAGAGATAAACATAGATCCTATAATGCTAATAATTAGAAGACCAATGTGGTTCTAATCTCATCCCACTAATTCTCTGGCAACGATTAGTTCTAGATGGCGAAGTGCTGCCAAACCGTTAAGACCGTACGCTTGCTACTCGTAGAGAGGCCGTGCTTTTGGTCTTTTGTCCATAGGCGACTCGTGGGATCGTTCATCTACGGTTCGAGGGATTTCAAGTACGATCTACACGGACTCATATTCTTCCGCTACAACTCGGAGTCGGTAATGATCCGATCCAAACCGTTTATCGCATCTTCATAGTGTTCCCGCATAATCGTAGGGCGATTTTGTTTTGTTTTGTACTACATGTCCCAACATTATACACACTTACAGGTGGACTCATGGGGTTCTTCGTCAATCGGCACCCTAGTCCCGTCATGGTTTACCACCCGCCAACTTTGTCCTCCTGGCGCATAAGCACCTTTCAAGTATCTGATGATCAGAGGGCAGGACAACGTCTCAACATGATCGTAAAGATCAGAGGCTAAACAACGACTGAGAATATGCGTGATATAAACATTAAAACCCTTGGTCCTCCCTCTCGATAACAACCACATAATATTGTATACATCCTTCACGATGCGACATGTGGCTTCCCAATCATCATCGCAATTTCTTCACGTCAAATCGGTAGCACGAGCAATTTGCGCCCAATTTGCTCAATGTGATAATTCCTAGTACGGATGATAGACAGCCTTCAGAGTTTTGTCAATTTCTAGTGCATTTGTGGTTTCTATGATAAACTTGTCTCCCGGTGTATACTCAAAATTTATAGAAGGAGTAAACTCACTAACGTGCATAATACAGTAACACATAGTGTCTTATTAGGCTAGTGTGAGTTTGGGAAGACAAACTCAAGGGGAACGTTATTACACAACGCCACGTTCAAAGTACACCTTATTACACACAACCTCCTGGCCCGCCGTAAAAGCACCCGGATTGAACAATAGGAGTAATAGAATAACATTTACTGTTGAATATAGTAGTAGGCAAGTCCTTGGTGATGGGGCTGCTCTTGCCATCCCGTTCAATGAGGCGCAAGTCAGTAAACGATGCTGCACGTCCTTTGCCACCAGGAAGGACGCCACTGCCCAATGGAGGGGTTGGAACAACCCTTTCTGCGTACACAAAGCCACCAAACGAGAACTGGTTTGCCTTTTTTGCCATGTATGTGAACAATGACTTTGGGTAGTAGCCCACAGCTGTTGGGACGCCGTTGAAGCCATAGTACACCCACCAGTGTCCACTTTGGTCATCCTATCATAGATCATTATCCACAGTCTAAGTACAAATATATCAAAATGAGGAGTGCTTCGGTCCATGCCTCATAAAACAAAACAAAAAACAAATTTTTTCCACCATTATTTTTGACCAAGATATGCCGGGTATTATTAATTAGTTGACTGATCAGGGTGTTTAGATCCATTTTATATCCCCGATCCAAAATTGAACCTATCTTCTGAAGGGAAATCAATCGGGAATTAGTGTGATCTAGTGATGGAAAGCAACCGCTCCTAGCTACTTGCCGCTTAAGATGGGACATCACTTTTTTACAGCAGAAAGTTGGGAAGTCGTTTGTTCGAGAGATCATAAACTTTAAGCAAGAGTAAGAGACTGCCATGATAATTTTGAATGGGTTGGCAAAACATTAGAATGGTTCGACAATTTTAACACATGGTCTTGGATTCAAAAAAAATGCCAACACTGTGTGGAGTAAGCTAGTTCGAGTCTCTAATCAAATTAGCTTCGTTTTGTGAGGATGTAGCAGCTGATGCTTTCACTACAAACTTTTCTCTATTTGTAGTGCTCATCACATTTTTCATGTAAAATATAAGCAAATCCAATATCCTTTGTTTAAGTCTAGCTTTTACTACACACAATGAGTAGAACATTCCTTTATAAAAACAACAATACGCCTAGAACATTGTGTTACAAGGTTTATAGAAAGAAATATAATCATCGTTCATTTTTCTCTGGGTATTTAATGATTTCCCTTCATGTAAGGCTTAAGAATTAAAAAATATAGACACATATATAGCATAACTGAGGAACATGTTCAAACCAAAATAAGAACAACATAAATCTTACCTTCAACACTCGCAGAGTGACCTTTGAAGATGGGTTTATGCGAGCTCCTGGAGTAATAGTAGCGCCGCTTGCTGCTATGAAACCTGGACAATCCATGTTGTAGCACCCGGTACTCTGATATCCATCCCTCTGTTACATGGATAATCATGCACGCGCACATATGTATGTAAGCTTACTAACATAGGCAGATCATTTCTTGAAAAGTAAAGTAATTCAAAACATCTACAACATACCGTCCAGTAGGTAAAGAAATGAGGATGAGAGTCACCATATTTTTCTGGAACAATCTAAAATGAAGAGATGCAAGTTAGAAAAAAACACTAAATCGCCTATTAAAAGTAACAAAAAGTAAGGGTGTACCAGAAACAACCCCATAAATGAAAAATATAACCCAGTAGTGTTCTTTATAGTTTGACAACAAATACATAGTTAGCCCCCCTAGAAAAACTTAGCTAGCTTTCTAGAGAGTCTCGTTTGAGGTCTAAAACAGTTATAAACACCAAAAAAAATTAGGAACTCATGTGAAAAAAGAAGAAGTTTTTCTTACATGCCATCCAACACTGATTGCATTATAGCTTGATTTCTCGCCATCTCCACTGTGGCCAACCCAAATTCCACTGCGACTTAATTGGCCACGTTTTAGCTCATGGCCGTACACATCAGTGGTGGCATGCAATCCATAGTAGCTAGCATCAGTGCCTCCCGGTGAGTCATGCGTTGCATACTGCATGGTGAACACATCCAAATTGATACGACTAGAGATAAGAAAGTAACAGAGCAATCACGCATCTCTATCATCTAGAAATATGTATATATAGCTATGAAACAACACTTCCATAGTTCCATTCAGCCCTTTGCCACAAAGAAACCAAAGTTCCTGATGAAACAATCACGGAATTATCAGTTGATCTTACATTAGAATGGACAAGAAAATGTGTTAAAGACAATGGATTTAATGGATAGCTTACTTATCTACTGTATATGGTTGAATCATTACATGGTTTTTGAAAACATTACGAGTAACTTGTGTGTTTGGATTTCTTTTTCAAAATTTTCTTAGGAACAATTATGTTATATATTGTACAAACAACAAAAGCTCACATTCTTATATAAACTGAGAACCAATTTACTACAATGCATCCCTAGCGATATGTTTAGGAGTGTGGTTGTCTGTAGGCCAATCTTCATGGAAGCCCTTATCCTCACCCCTCCAACATTGCTTTGAGATATGTGCTAGCCAACTAACTTATTAAATGAAAGTTTCTCATTTTGGTTTCTCTGAAATGAAACAACATATGGACTTCAAACTTTGCAAGTCAAACAAACTTTAGAACTTCAATGTGTGAAAAAACTTTTGGATTTTTGGTATGACATACATATGCAAAATGAGTTTTTTTGGTAAAAAAGTTATAAGTATTTATGGCATGGATAAACCTTTTCCTATATTGTAGTTAGATCGTTTTGTTGTTCAACAAAGTTTGAAGTTCATATGCTGATTTGTTTGGGATAAACAAAAAGGCAAAATTGTCTGCATCTATAGCAATGTAGAAAATGGGTGGCTAGATAAGGTGTGCCATGGAGCCTGAGCTCCACCACAACTTTCCCTATGATTATCAAGGAAGTACATAAAGATGCAAAATTAACTAAAAATATTACATAAGCCACCACCGTATCTATATCAAAGGTAAAAGGTGGGTTATTTACAAAGCTTGTCAGTTTACAACTACAATAAACAAAATATCAATCAAAAAAGTATTACAAAACACATGAAGAACTACAATTAATACTAAGCAAAATCTTGAAATGTAAATCAACACATACATTTAGATGAAACACCTGTAACACATGGCTAAATGGAAATGACTTTCAATAGAATAAGTCAAGATAAACTCACATATAGTACACCCGATGAATTGTTTCCTTGTCCAGAAATTTTTGCTTCAAGGGAATTTGACTTCAAGCTTGACAACTTTTGTTTGGCTAAACCATATACCAAATCTTGTTGTAGTGAATTATTACCCTTCAAGGTGAAATATAAGATGTACATCAAACATGAAAATTTGATGCTGATGGTATAATAATGCAGTACATTGGGGCATGTGCTTGGACATAATATTATTCAACTAGGAAGCTGTTGTCATGAACTAATGAAGGTTCCACATACTAGATGACTGAAACATAACTTATATCACAGTTCAACGAACAATGCTGACTACAAATATGGTTTGGTGGTTGATTTCAATGATTATGTATAGGTTACCACAAATCTTTTCACATCTAGTCCCTTTCCACGTGGATCTACATATTATAGGTAATGATTAATTGCAAACAGTTCCTATTCTTTCTTTACATCCATCCTACTACCATTGTTATTAGCAAACGAGCGTGCAATAGTGGTTAAAGGAGCCAAGATAATAATAATAGAATAATATAGTGAGGGAAACACATAAAATGTGATAAGAAATCATAAGAAGTTTTGGTTACCAATGGTAACTATGTACTTGACGTAATTTTTCAGTTGCTAGTTCCCTTCTCTCCCCCTCCCTATAAAATTACACTTGTAACGATAAACCTTACTAGTCGTGTAAGCAGTCCAATCGAATTTGTTTAGGGTGGGCTAACACCTCCTAGGATTTCCAAAGAAACTATTTACTCAGACTAAATACCGCTCATTTAATCTAAGAAGCCAATAGGGCACCACATCCACACTTCCTTCACCTGCAACCCCGAAAGAAAGATGGGAAATATAGGAACCAAAGACTGGGATATATTTGTAACATCGGATGTGGTTTATCTTAGAGCCCCCCCCTTCCGAGATGAGGTTTCCTACTGTGGCTAGTTTCTCATTGTGCTTGAAAGGGAAGCAACATCATGGTAGTACCTATATGACCCATTAAAATTTTAATTCGTTGTAGATCCATGTTCCCATCATTCCCTGGCCGATATTTAAATCCACCACACATCTGTCTTATTTCTCTAAAAAATGTGCAACGTAGTATTAGGAAAATAAATCACTAGAGAAAATATGATTTGGCACGCCATCAATAATAACAACCCTCACAAACACATAAAGTTCTATGAAATAATATTGTATTAAAACATTTACCTCTTTAACAACAGGGTATAGTCGAACACCCCTGTTCGGATGTGCAAGAAGAAACATACATACATAAGTTGTTTGTAGGAATAAACTAAGTTTGGCCATTTTGGGATGCTTGAGGATGAAGAGCACAATGTTCTTAGCGGAATCCCCTTTATATAGATCTGATGTGTGTGTATGGTAGGTACACATAGGGTGTCCTTAATGAAGATTTAGTAGTGGTACAAATATCCAGATCCTCCTAAGAAAATATTGATTCATTGATTTGTTCAATCATGCATATTAATACTTTTTATATCTTTTGCAAGGATACTGTATATACACATATATCTTATATCTTTACGTAAACAAATTAATTGTATAGGTGTAATTTTTCTATATTAAAAATAATATATATGCATGAAATGAATAGACACTCTAGGGAGGCATGCACATGAGGTAAATGAAAAAGATATGAATGCAATATGTTGCTACAGGTAGGCTGGTACTGATAAGCATAGTGCGAATCCTCACAATTATAGTACTCGACACCAGATGCCATTGTTCCATGCATGTATCTTTTTAGGTAAATATGAGAACATTAAAGCTTTAAATGTACAACCAAAATCAATATATGCTATTAAATACAATAGACATATTATAGATTATCACAAGCACTACTATTTGTAATCACATAAGATACATACTGGGAGAACCCCAGCCTCCTCAGAGTTTAGAGTTTCCTGGCCGTCAGATTTGTTTCTTGATGTGTTTTTGGCCGTTCGATCACGAGATGGAGGGATCTGGGATGTCGGATCAAAATGATCGACTGTATATCGAAACAGTGTCAAAATCCCGTGCCACCGCGTGTGATTCCAGTGCCCCGTCGAGGTCATTTTGGAGATCTCACATGGTTGAAAAAATGCCCAATAGCGACATGGGCGTGAGCTAGCACCGGGCAGGATCCCGCCGTTCCCCTCCCCCTCCCGCCCACTCCCTCCCATGAAAACCTTAGCCGCCACTACCCATCGCGCTCTCTTGCCGCCGCCGGCCAAGCTCCTTCGCCATCTCCTTAGCCCAACCGGTCGCCGCCTCTAGCGGATTCTCTAGGTAGGCAGCCGCTTCTCCTTCACCGAGCCCCGTCTGCATTATGCTCAGCGCGAGCGTCTAGGGTTTCTAACCACTAGCGCGTGACACCACCGGATGGGGGCGGCCAGTGCTCCACCCCTTGACGCCGCCAAATCGCCGTAGAGGGAGACATCGACAAGGATGCCGACAAGGCAGCGGTGATCCCCTCTCCACTTTCCCCTTTTCCTTTGGTTGTTGTGTTCGCTCTCGCCGTCGTGTGGACTTGTGATGCCCCGAGACCGATGCTCTAGATGCCCTCCTTTTATTTTAGTTGTTGCCATGTGTTTATTGTGTGTGGCATTGTCATAATTGTTTTGCATATTTCTTGTCTATATGTTGATGCCATAACCATGTTGAGTGCCTTGTCATATTTAACTTGTCACGCCCAAGATGCGATTCTATCCCGATCACGTTATAGCCTCGTGATTGGGGTACAACCGCATTTTGGGTGCTCACCAAGATGGATATCATTACATCGTACCATTACATAAATAGATGAGGATACATACAAGTCATACAATTCCACATGAATACAACAAATCATACACAGGACATCCGACTACGGATGAGAAACACAAGAAAACACGACGACATCCATCCTGCTATCCGAGGCTGCCGACCAGGAACATATCCCAAGACTGACGAAGAAGAAGAAGAAAGAACTTCAACACAAGTAAAATCGCTTTCACGTCAAGTCATCGAAAACCTGCATCTGCAACTGATGTTGTAGTATCTGTGAGCCACGAGGACTCAGCAATCCCATAACCCTGGGTATCAAGACTAGCAAAGCTTAATGGCTAGGGAGAGGTAAAGTGGTGAGGTTCCAGCAGCGGCTAAGCATTATATGGTGGCAAACTTACGAGTACAAGAATAAGATGAGCATCTACGCAAACGGTCATAAACCAGTAATGACCACTAAGTGATCCTATCTACTTACGTCCAAACATAACCCCACCATGTTCTCTTCTCAACATGAAAAGAGACGGTCACGGTTACTCACACGGTTGGTGTATTTTATTTCGATCATGTGTCAAGTTCTCTACAACCGGATATTAACAAATTCTAATCTGCCACATAACCACGGGCACGGCTTTCGAAAGATCATAACCCTGCAGGGTTGTCCCAACTTAGCCCATAATAAGCTCTCACGATCAACAGAGGCAAAAACTGCTTATTTTAGGTAAGGCCCGAGCGTCCTCGGAATCCCGGTGCACAAGTTCTTCGAAGAAAGGAAAACTAGCCCAAGGAGATCTCCTGGTGAGTCGAAATGCGTGTCCAGAGCCGTGCTCTCTCTATCTACGGACTCATCTGTCTATGCATAGTGGACGACAGCCAGAATACCTCGAGTTGCCCCGAGGCGGCATTGCCGACTACTAGGTAGGTGGGCCAACATTTAAGTCGAGCACTGGCCCGGGGGATTGAATTAAATAAATCCTCGGGTTAATTACTCCCTCGGCAAGTTTTAGTTGTTAGGCAAATGTTAAAACCAAAGTTGGATCTTCTCGGGAAAGCTTTACTTTAAGCGAAGAAGCAAGGGGGGCCCATAAACCCCAACCGTGTAAGAAACGCAAAATTAAGGAACATAACACCGGTTTATCGGTTCTTAAGGCGGCATGAGTGAAACGAAACACCGAGTAAAAGGCCAAGCCTTCCACCCATTGCCATGTATATAGGTGCATTAATTTAATATAAGATATATTGTGATATTCCAACAATCCAAGTTCCGACATGGAGCAATCTTCATCTTCGTCTGCAACTAGCAACGCTATAAGAGGGGCTGAGCAAGCGGTAACATAGCCAAACAACGCTTTGTGGGGATGGTGTCAAAGGTTAGAGGTTTCACGACAACAATGAGAGGCTGACAACAAAGAGATAGGTAGCGCGGCATATAGCGACAGCATCGAGACAACTAGCATGGCAATGATAGTAATGAGATCCAGGGTGACGGTCATCTTGCCTGAGATCCCGCTAGGAAGAAGATCGGGTCCATGAAGAAGACGAAGCCATGAAGCAGGACCAAGCGTAGTCGCACGAATCCTCACGATCGCAACGAAACGGGAACTATCGAGAAGAAGCACAACCAGAAAGAAGCAAACAACATGGTAAACACACAAGCATAAACATGGCATGATGCACAATCAAGTATGATGCATGTCCGTTTTAAATATGCACGGCATGACAAAGTGCAACAAACAATACTACACGTTAAGTGGAGCTCAATATGCAACGAGTTGCATATTGATGAAACACCACATCCAATTATTTAGTTCACTCTCGTTTATGAACAAAACAAGATTAAATGTTGGTCAACATGGCAAGAGGTGAAGCAAAAATAAACTACACTATCTAAGCAATTTAAATGGGACCGGAAACAACAAACAACAATTTCGGAAAAATCCCCATGTGCATATTTCGTATTTGCTACTGTTCTGCCTATGACACAATTTTAATGTTGTCAAACAGCAAAAGTAAGTGCACCATGTTAATCTACTCATTTTCTACCCCATTTACATATAAAGTTTATTAAATTTGGAGCTACGGTTATTTAGTTATGAATTGAACCCTTTTAACATGTTATTTGTACAAATTAATGCAAACATCAATTTAAACATTTTAAACATGGATGGAAGTTGCATATTGTGAAACTATACAGAATTCTTGGAATTTAAATACTGTGAAACTATACAAAATTCTAAGGAATTTTGTATAGTTTCACAATACGCAACGTCCATCCATGTTTAAAATGTTTAAATTGTTGTTTGCATTAATTTGTACAAATACCATGTTAAAAGGGTTTAATTCATAACTATATAACTGTAGCTCCGAATTTAATAAACTTTATATGTAAATGGGGGTAAAAAAATGAGTAGATTAACATGGTGCACTTACTTTTGCTGTTTGACAACATTAAAATTGTGTTATAGGCAGAACAGTAGCAAATACGAAATATGCACATGGGGATTTTTCCAAAATTATTGTTTGTTGTTTCCGGTCCCATTTAAATTGCTTAGATAGTGTAGTTTATTTGTGCTTCACCTCTTGCCATGTTAACCAACATTTAATCTTGTTTTGTTCATAAACGAGAGTGAGCTAAATAATTGGATGTGGTGTTTTGTCAATATGCAACTCGTTGCATATTGAGCTCCACTTAACTTGTAGTATTGTTTGTTGCACTTTGTCATGCCGTGCATATTTAAAACGGACACGCATCATACTTGGTTGTGCATCATGCCATGTTTATGCTTGTGTGTTTACCATGTTGTTTGTTTCTTTCCAGTTGTGCTTCTTCTCAATAGTTCCCGTTTCGTTACGATCATGAGGATTCGTGAGACTACGCTTGGTCCGTCTTCATGGATTTGTCTTCTCCATGGACCCGATCTTCTTCCTAGCGGGATCTCAGGCAAGATGACCGTCACCTTGGATCTCATTACTATCATTCCCATGCTAGTTTTCTCGATTCTATCGCTATATGCCGCGCTACCTATCTATTTGTTGTCAGCCTCTCATTGTTGCTGTGAAACCTCTAACCTTTGACACCATCCCCGCAAACCGTTGTTTGACTATGTTACCGCTTGCTCAGCCCCTCTTATAGCGTTGCTAGTTGCAGGCGAAGATGAAGATTGCTCCATGTCGGAACTTGGATTGTTGTAATATCACAATATATCTTATATTAAATTAATGCACCTATATACATAGCAATGGGTGGAAGGCTTGGCCTTTTGCTCTGTGTTTTTTCCCACTCATGCCGCCTTAAGAACCGATAAACCGGTATTATGTTCCTTGATTTTGCGTTCCTTACACGGTTGGGGTTTATGGGTCCCCCTTGCTTCTTCGCTTAAAGTAAAGCTTTCCCGAGGAGATCCGACTGTGGTTTTTAACATATGCCTAACAACTAAAACTGGCCGAGGGAGTAATTAACCCGAGGATTTATTTAATTCAACCCCTCGGGCCAGTGCTCGACTTGAGTGTTGGCCCACCTACCTAGTAGTCAGCGGTGCCGCCTCGGGGCATCTCGAGGTATTTTGCCTATCGTCCACTATGCATAGACGAATGAGTCCATAGATAGAGAGCGCGCGGCTCTGGACACTGATTTCGACTCACCGGGAGATCTCCTTGGGCTAGTTTTCCTTTCTTCGAAGAACTTGTGCACCAGGATTCCGAGGACGCTCGGGCCTTCCCTAAGATAAGTGGTTTTTACCTCTGCTGATCATGAGAGCTTGTTATGGGCTAAGTTGGGACACCCCTGCAGGGTTATGATCTTTCGAAAGCCGTGCCCGCGGTTATGTGACAGATTGGAATTTGTTAATATCCGGTTGTAGAGAAGTTGACACGTGATCCGAAATAAAATACACCAACCATGTGAGTAACCGTGACCGTCTCTTTTCATGTGGAGAAGAGAACACGATGGCGTTATGTTTGGAGGTAAGTAGATAGGATCACTTAGTGGTCATTACTAGTTTACGACCGTTTGCGTAGATGCTCATCTTATTCTTGTACTAGTAAGTTAGCCACGATATAATGCTTAGCCGTTGCTGCAACCTCACCACTTTACCTCTCCCTACCCATTAAGCTTTGCTAGTCTAGATACCCATGGTTATGGGATTGCTGAGTCCTCGTGCCTCACATATACTACAACATCAGTTGTAGGTGCAGGTTTCCGATGACTTGACGTGAGAGCGATTTTACTTGTGTTGGAGTTCTTTCTTCTTCTTATTGGTTTGTCTTGGGATATGTTCCTGGTCGGCAGCCTGGGATAGCAGGATGGATGTCATCGTGTTTTCTTGTGTTTCTCATCCATAGTCGGATGTCCTGTGTATGATTTGTTGTATTCATGTGGAATTATATGACTTGTATGTATCCCCATCTATTTATGTAATGGTACGATGTAATGATATCCATCTTGCTGAGCACCCGAAATGCGGTTGTGCCCCAATCACGAGGTTATAACGTGATCGGGATAGAATCGCATCTTGGGCGTGACAGAACTGCCCGTCCTCCATGCCCAACCATCATGTATTCCTTTTTCCCTCGCTGAGCTCGTGTCGTCGCTGTGGTATGCCTCTCTTTGTAGCGATCGCGTGTGCCTCCTGCCACCACCAACAAGATCTGGGAGAAAGAGTAGGAGGCAGAGAGGGAGATGGGGTGGTAAGAAGAGAGGGTGAGGAAGGAGGAAGAGGAGATCCTCCCGGCACTCATGGTGGTCGCCCAGATCCCAGCAGGGATGGCAGTCCAACATGCTCTGTGTTTTTTTTTGACCTTGAGGACTGCAGGGCTTGCACCCCACAACATTTTATTAAAAAAAGGAGAATTTCAAGCGCAGTAAATTTCAATAATTACAGGTTCTAGACCCAGAAAAAATAGACATATTCCTCAATTAACGCAAAAGTACAATTCCAATCGAAACTTAAGAAACAACAACCAAAATTTAAGAAACAACCACCGGAACTGAAGTTCCAATTGTTGATATTTTATTCGAATTCGAAAGGGCCAGACCTATATATATTGTAAAGAAAGTAATCCAGCTCGTTGATTCCTACCACTTAATCTTAATTTATTGTATGTTCCCGGAGTTCCCTCTTCGGGAATTCATCTTTTAGTATTCCAGTATATTACTTTATTTATACCTTTAATTGATGATCTTTATTTTATTGGAAATCAGGTAAAGATTATTTGGATTTGATACAGCTACTTGTGCAAGCATTTTACGAGAAGAACAACATGCTATGTGTTGTTCTAAAGGTGAGAACGATGCCACCACCATGTTTTAGTAGATCAGATCTATCTGCACTCATTAGACTAAACTTGTGTTAAAACAAGAATATTGATAACCTGGCCATCTTTATAATAAGAATAGGGTTGATGTATGTGCAAAATATATTAAGAATACTGCATGTGCAAAATGCATATATGTTACTGCATGTACATTGAGACATAACACTTTTGACACATTTGTATAGCATCTATATTGATAACCTGGCCATCACAGAATACCTAAATATCACGAATATATTATACCTATTTATAATAAGAATACTGCATGTACAGAATACATATATGTTACTTCTCATGTATGTGACTACTTATTTTGACACATTTGTATAGAGTTGGAGCCTCATTTCTGCAGTTCCTTGATACAATGTGATACTTTGCATTCTTAAGTATACTTAATTTGATTCTATAAATAGGGTTGCTACTTTATATTCTGGTAAAGAAGAGGATGATGTTTTGGTCCTGAGAATATTGTAACCACCATTATCTTTTGTCTAAATGGATTTAACGAAAAGAATGGCAAGGCGAACCAGGATTTATTAGCAACATGATATTATAACTGATGTGGTTCTTACATGAACTAGTATGTGATTATTTCCAGTTTTGCAACGGAGTGAGTAACTAGAAGCTTTAGCGTGTTACAATATTTAATGTATATGCATCTTGTGATTGTGGGAATAAAAACTTAATAACCTTTGACCGCAACATCAATTGATATGTTATCAATTTTTCATTGAGCTTTGGAAGTTGGATCTGCCACTATACATATATGTGAGCTAATATCAATCAGTTTTTTCCCTTTATTCTGCCAGGTTCCTTCACGGTTGCCTCCCAGCCAAATCCGGCCGCCACCAACCAGCACACGCTCACCTTGGTCTCCACTTTATCCCTGATGGCCTCTTATCCTCCATGGTGCTCCCCAAAGGGAGCACTGACACCGGGTTGGATGCTCTCTCTCTCTCTCACACACACACAAATACATTTTTTAAAAAACTATCTAGGTCTCATAATCTAGCTTCAGTTATATATTCTCTAAATTTAGTAAATGCTACTTTTGATTAATTCCAGTCTTGAATTTCCCCACCTATATGCTTTTCAGTGAAGTATTATGGTTAGCCTGAATTAGTGTTAGTGTGACTTCGGCCTTGTGCCATTTTTCTTTGAATGATTTCCTCGCAATCTGAAAATTCATGCTTACAATTTGTCAAGGTGAAGATGTCTGTTTAGGCTATTGGTTCTACTTTCATTTTGTGCTCGTTTTAATTTTCCATAGGATGGCAATATACAAAACTATCATGGAAGCATCATTCATGGCAGGCTAAAACTACCGAATATTATTGTTATGGTAGGTGTAATATTTTTTCTTCGATGGTATTATACATTATGAGTATGGAGTTGTTTTATTCCAAGTACAGAATAAATTGAATCTGTCTTGCATGACCAATGTTTTAATCTACAAATGACCTTATTTGAATTTGTGTTGAATTGTTTAAATTTGTTGTCCTTTTGTATCTCCCAGTCTTATTATACATTGTATCTTCCTTTCGTATGACACAAAAATAGCTGAGAAAGCATGACATGCCATCACATGTTTTCCATCCTAGGCTCATTTTCAGGCCTACTATCATTCTTTTTTATCCTTCCTAAACTGTATCCTTTCTTTACTGTTCTCCTTTTCTTATTCAGGTAACCGTTGAGGATGTTTTAAAAAGGACACCACTAATAGCAGAGCACTCTATTGCTGCAATTACATGTAGGTACAAAATCAATGCTAACTTTGGGGGTCTCCCCTTGTGGCCTTTCCTGTAATCATAAGAGCTACAAAGAGACCCAGTTGGTTTTAGTTCTGTATGATTTGATGTATTTATATTTATCCAATGAAAAAGTACTCTGCTTGCTTTTGCAGCTAAGAAAACTCTCTATTTATATTATGATATATGTGCATATATTATTTAAATGAAGCAGTAAGAACTATTAGGATGGCAATCGTCGAGGGAGTATTTACTTCTATATTGTCTGGATCATTTTACATAATTTTCTTGGTTGTAAATGCTCTACAGTTTTATATCAACCACACACATACCATGTTTACTTATAGAATTCCAAGTATGGAAGAAATTATTGATAAAATGTGTGTACATTGATATGACAAATATGCTTCCTTGAATCGTGTTTCATGTATTTTAATTTAATGTGTGGAATGTTGAATCAGTGATGTAAAGCTGCACCATCTGTAAAGCTGCACCATCTGTATATATATATATATATATATATATATATATATATATATATATATATATATATATATATATATATATATATATATATATATATATATATATATATATATATATATATATATATATATATATATGATTCTCCACTTAGTAAGTGCCCTATATGATGGTCAATCCCTTCCAATGTATTTTCTATTTGCTTTCTATGATTCTTAGCTATGGTAGAAGCCCCAGATATAGGGACAAAATCATGTTGATTGTCAGTTTAGAAAAGAACATCTGATTTGACATTTTTGGGTTTTAAGATGATGCACTTTGTTTCCATGGCTACACAAAGAGCCTTTTTTGTTAAATGACCCTTGTGATGGCTGTGTTTGGTGGCGTTGAAAGAGGATGCCTGAATAAGCGTAAATAATGGCGGATGGTAGATATATTTATTTAATTTTTTGAGGAGACACCGCCGCGCGAGACTGTTCTCTGTTTAAAATATCCAAAAGTTGGCACCTCAAGCTAGACTTATCGATTCCGATTCTTTATTTTCTCTCGCCATCAAGTTTGACCCCTCTGTTGCTGTGCAGCCCCTTCTCCAGACAAGCAAAAGTCGTGTCTGCAATGGATACCAATTAGATTCTCGACCAAGCACTATTAGGAAAAGGCCTACTAATGGCGCACCTATTTTGGCTATTATTGGCGCATTAGTGGTGCGTCATTAGTGCCACGCCATTAGTATATTTTACTAATGGCGCGGCGCACCACAAATGCGCCATTAGTATATACCACGGTGCGCCATTGGTATGCCTCCCAGGGGGCCATATATACCCAGGTGCTTTGGCATACTAATGACGCACTGCTTAATGATGCGCCATTAGTAACTTTGGCATACTAATGGCACACTGTTTAATGATGCGCCATTAGTATCCTTTGGCATACTAATGGCGCACTGTGATGTGATGTGCCATTAGTATGAATATTAGGTTTTTTTTCTGTTTTTTGCACAGGTTACAAAATGTATTATTGGGCAGAATATAGACAGCACACATCAACAACAGATTCATCGAATACAATAGAAGATTAGTCTCTAAATACAATTCATCATATTAGTCTCCGAATTGAAAAGACCGAACAAAGATAGAACATTATATTACAAGTCTCGAGACCGCGAGTAGCGAGTTTGTCTTCACATTACAAGTCGATATCGATCATCTAAACTACCATCACATAGAAGAGAGCTGCGGTCATCAGGATGAGCATCATCATGATGAAACTCGTCTTCATCCGGTTCCTCCAACGCTCCCTTCCCTCTCCCGCTAGATAGCGAGCGTATCTAGATTCCGCCTCGGCCCTAGTGGTGTACCCTTTGTAACTGTTACTGCTGAATCGGTGAACCTGTCTCCGACACTCCTCTCAGTCGTCGTAGACTCCGGAAACCTTACCCTTGTACACGACATACGACGGCATCTCTATGCACTAGCCAAACGAAACGTTAGTACCAATTCACAGACAATACATAAGCAATATATAAGTATGCAACAGAACGGTCGGAAGAGAAAAGCAAGACATTAATAGCATCGATTACATCTAAGTTGAATGACAGTCGAAACCAAAGAGACATACTACAAGTTCATTAAAGTTTAATTACAACATGAGCCAATCGATGTTTCAGAACTAGACACAGCATCACTACTTTCGACTCGACTCAAGGGACCGGAGCGTGGATGAAGCCGCCGTCTATCATGGGAGTCATGAAATCGCGGGCGTTGTCAGCCTGCATTTGTAGCATTGTGTCGATGTCACTGTTGGACGGTTGATTTCTGAGGTAGAACTGCCCCGAGGTACGAAGGATATCTTGATGGATGATTTCCGCAAACTCCGACTGGATGCGAAAGAATTCTTGTCTGATGTCCGCGTCCTGGATTGCTGACACGCTCGCGGCCCAATATTTGTGTTTACTCGGTAGCAGAAGTTGATGATGGTCCCGTACGATCGCCCGCATGTGATGGATGGCGTAGTAGGCACCCTTCTGACCGCCAGGCGGCTGCTTGACGCAGCAGAACGTCATATTGTGGGAGAACACGTGCTTGCCGGTCTTACGAATAGGCCTGGTGAAGGTGCCTCCAGATTTGGCGTAGCCGGGGAGAACATCATCAAGAACCTTCTTGACATTTGTGTAGTCTACGTTTGACTGACGGTCCGAGTCAAAATACGTGGCCATGGAATATTTGGGGCTTGGGAGGATGAGCGTGCAATGTGTGTCACTGCAGAAAACACGGAATGTTAAAAGAAAAACGATCGAAATCTAAGAATTCATATGTTACGGGGCGGTTGAGGGGAGGACTTACTCGGGAAAGTAAGGCACGAGGAAGTTATCCTTATCTCGGTTTGCCAGAATGACTCCTTCGAGGTAAGAACTCGCGACTTGCCGGTCCCCAGCGCTGCCCAAGATCTTGGCACGCATGTAGAAGGGGTCGACTATCACGATGTTCGGGGTCTTGTCGCGAATGATCCGCATCTCCATACTCAGCGAAAATAGCCGAACGAAGGTGTAGTGCAGCGGACGAAGGTTCAACATAGCATAGATGTCATCAAACCACAGGACGATCGTACCCCCGATGGAGTTATCCACAAAGCCCTTGCCCTCTGGCACCTTGGCCGCAAAAACCGGGTATGCCACATCCTTCTCTCTGAGACGCCGCTTCTCCAAAGAAAGAACACTGTCATGCAGACTCCGCATAGCACCGGTTGCAGCATCGAGCATATTTCTCGGTAGCATCGACCCCACATGCACCCTCCTCATTACATCCTCAGGTGAAGGTGGCTCGTCCTGAGCACGGATCGTACTCGGTGCCGGCTGGCTCGCACCCTTGTTAGTCTTTATTTTGCGTGCCTTCTTCTTCTCCTGTAATGGGACCGAGTTCTGCTCACAGACCGCCTTCTTGAGTGTGTTGGGGCTGATAATATTTGGCACCTCGCCTATCTGAGGCTCGGTGAAGTCGGCAGCTGGAGGCGTCTCCTGAGAACTGAACGGCAGACGACGCCTGTTGCAACTTGGTTTCTTCGCGGTACCAGCTAGATCGCGCACATCTTTTGTAGGGTTGAGTTCTTGAGAAGGAGGCCCCATGAAGTCGCCACCATACCCATGATCGGCAAAGTACTGATCGACGTTGGCAAATGTATCGTCGTCGTTGTTGTCGTCGTCATTCGGATCCTGTGCCATATGCATGTTTGGATCCAGTGGCATAGGGATGTCCGACACTGTTGCGGCAGTCTTGCCATGGGGCCAACTTGGCGCCAGCACGACTGGCGGTGTTGTCTTTGGGGTGGTGTCCCCCACCCCCAAACAAATCTGGCTCTTCGGCCAAAGCAGGGGCCAGCCCAGGCAGGTGCTGAGGGTCATCACGTCATCATCGTCGACCCCGACGGGTCGAATCGGAGGTAACAACTCGTCGCAGCCTGGCAGCGCCCGAACCAGTTGAACCCTAAACAAGTTGGGTGGCATCCTAGTACCGTGGAACACGGGGTTGCCCGGTTGAACAATTTTGCCCTTGGCGACATCGACCAACTCGTTGTTAACGAAGTGCAGAAGAGTGCACGGAACGTCGGCGGCGCCCTGCGAAAACATGTAGGGCGTCAGGGATGCCCAGTCAAAGGCAAGGAGATGAAGTCCTCGGCCGAGAGAGGCTTAATTAGTTACCGTGATGATGGCGTCGAGCTCGGCTAATGTCGAGGCACCGCCAACGGCGGGCGTGCAGTTGACGGAGGGGCCGCTTGCTGCAGAGGTGCCGGCCGGCGTACACCCGGGTGCATTAAGCTCCCGTGCCGGCGTCGGAGACACCAATGCCTCCTCCGCCGGAGACACCAATGGCCCCGCCATCGCGTTCTGCGAGTTGCTGGCCGTGAAGCTGGGAATCGGGGGCAGCCCCTATTGGCCGCCCGCTATCCACGCGTGCAACCCCTCGATCAAGGTAGGCACAATGGCGGTGATCGTCGCTCCAAGTTGTTGTTGCACTTGCTCTTGGAAAATCTCCGGAATCCACGCCACCTGTGCCTTGAGTTCTTGAACCTCGCGCGCCTGGCTTTCTGAGCTGGTCTTTTTCTCCTTTCGCCCACTAGCGTTATAGTATGACAACCATTTTGTGGACAAGCCTTTGCCGGCCACACGACCAGCTGACGTCGGCTTACTGAGCTTATCCTTTTTCTTCATTACATTCAACGCCCTATTTAGAGTGGTGTCCCAAGGGTTGCTCTTAGTCGACCCCGCGCTACTGCTTTCAGTCGCCTGCGGAAGGAATGTGAACCATTTAGAAATTTGGCTTCATTAATTAGAATGCAACCATATGGAGCTAATTACGCGGGGGTGTATTCCTTACCAGAACAAGCTCAAGCGCCCTGGTCTTCGGATCCGTGGTAAGCTCCTTTGTTTTCGGGTCCTTCTTGTACCGGGCCCTGACAAAGTTCCTGGTCTGCTTATCACCGTATTTATCGAAGAGGGGCGGTAGGCCTTGCTCGGCACGGTCCGCCTCCTCCTTGTCCCATATAGGCTCCGCCACTCTGTAACCGCCGGGACCGAGTGTGTGTTCCCCTAAGTTCAACTCCCGCATTTCTTTCCCCCACTGACTAGATTTGGAGGTTGCGGTGCTCGAGCACATGATCTTGAAGTCGTTGTAGTCATCTTCGGTGATCGAAGGATTTTTCTCCTTGATCTTCTCATAACTCTCACCTTTCTCGATCATTCTCCTCACATTGCTTTTCCAAGTAGACAGGGCCGTGCTCATCTTCGTGAGGGCGGTATTGTTCACTTTATTCCCTTTGAGGCTTGTGTTTTCAAATTCAGCGGGGAACTTGTATCGTTCGTGCAGCTTCGTGAAGAGGAGGTTGCGCAAATTCCCTCAGTCAGGATGCCTCAGGTTCTCGGTGTTGATCGAGACGGTGCTTCGGAGAATGCACCTGAGCTGAACCGAGTACCCCTTGACTATTCGTTCGGGCGCCGTTGGATTCCCGTCGGAGTCCACTTCAGTAAATTCCTCCTTGAGGGTGTGGAGCACGGTCGGGCGCCGGTCCTTCCGTTGCCTCTTCGGTTGGCTACCATCTGTGCGTGCGCCGCCATCATCAGTGGTGGCATCCTCGGCGGCACCATCAGTGGTGGCATCCTCGGCGGCACCATCAGTGGGGTCATCCTCGGCGGTACCATCAGTGGTCTCAGGATCGGTGGGGAAGGCGGCGTCCTCATACAAGTGAGGTTGTTCCTCCATCTCCTGGGACAACTTCCAGAATGCCTTGCCGCCCGAATCCCCGGCCTCATTGTTGTTGGCCATGTTTCTCTCTAAATAGGAAAAAAGTTTGGTCAAAAAGTTGGTTATTGTCAAGGAACAAGATCATGGTCTCATCATTTAGGGTTTGTCGACGAGGCATCCTAAAAGCTAAGCTTTTATCATTGAGGGTTTTTCGACGTCGAGGCACCCTAAAAGCCTAAGCTTTCATCATTTCGGTTTTTATCGACACTGAGGCACCCTAAAAGCCAAGGTTTTATAATTTATGGTTTGTCGACACCGAGGCATCCTAAAAGCTAAGCTGGGAAGGAGAATTCTAAGTTGGGCCTAATCACTTGGCTCTATTGCCGCCTATGGTTTAATGCAGCTAGAATAAAGGGGCAGTTGATCCTACTTAATTAACTACTAAGATACCCCGGCCCATGCATTAGTCACAAGTACCCCATATGTCCTATTTTTAGCAAAGTCATGCTAAAATTCACGGAAAATTTCAGCATGACCTTTGCTGAAAATAGGACATATGGAGTACCTGAATTTGCCGGAATGGAAGTTAATCGACATTCCAGCAAACTCAAGGGCCTCTCGGGTGGACAAGGCAAAATCATTATCCCAGGTGGACAAGGCAATGTGCTACTTGCTTAAATCTCTGTCCAATGCTATTTACAAGACAAACAACAGGTGGCAAAGCCCAGTTAAAAAAAAGGCCTCCATCACAACATGAAAAATACATTGGCATGCGAAGAGGTGAAACAATATATGCATCTCCAAGCAATATCATTCAACATTTTGGACAAACCACTACAAGCAATACTGGATCAGATACAAGAAGAATGTGAGAAAATGCAGACAAATACTAACAGATTGAGGTGTTTAACTTGTGGTGCTCTCTGTGCTATTAACATTTCAAGTCAAAACCTTTTCTGGTTAGTAAGTGTTTCTTGAGCATATGTATGTAGTAAGTGTTTCTGCTCTCAGTGTTTCAGAATTGCTGTTAGACCACCTTTCAACCATCGTAGTGAGATCTAACTGTTCAGTATGTAGTTGTTATAGTAATTATTGATGATCATGGCCAGAAACATTTCAATGTTAAGCTAAAAGCATGACTGTCAAATTTTAGTTCTGAAAGAACACATGTAGTTGAAAGCTTCTTTTGTTTCAGTTCTACAAGGAATAAGAGGTTTTTGATGAAAAAGAAGAAGAAATCGAAGGTACTCCCTCTGTAAACAAATATAAGAGCGTTTGGATCACTACTTTAGTTATCTAAACGCTCTTATATTTCTTTACGGAGGGAGTAACTTACGGCAGAACAGTAGACAAGTTGAACTAAGATGATCATACCCACTTCTCAAATATATGCAGGGGACTCATTGGTTGTAAAAAAAAAATCATAATTGTGCACTCAGTATAGCACATCATTGGGCCTAGTTTGGCAACAAAGTTTTTAGAGAACCATGGTAATTGAAAACCACAGTATTCAGATGTGTACACAGTGAATACTACAGTTTCTTTAAACCATTATTTTTCTCAGTTTTAGCAAAACTACCTAGGTGTAATGTATGCTTAAGATAGATGTGCTGCCTATGGATTAGTAACTGCATGGAGTTAACTGAATTTAATTAACAAACTAGAAAACAGAAGGCAATGTATTTTAGTTCTACTAGATACATCTCTTCTTTGTCCATTTTGATGACAAGTATTTTGGGACGGAGGGAATACATCAGAAGGTTCAAGCATCCAAATAGGAGTATCACTGTCAGAAGAAGGGGTTTTTAGTTTGAACCAAAGACAACAATTCAAGCCAACTGTTGTAGCTCTGTTCATCTACACATCTCATAAATAATAGCTTTAAAACAACACCAACCCAGACCTAGGCAACAGTGGCATCTTGTTGCTGGCAGATCCCAAAACAGAAGGCAATGTTTTGCCATTATCTAGTTTCCACTTATAAAAATTCTTAGCAGCAGCAAAAGCCTAAGAGATACTTTTCCAAAAGGGAGACCCCCCAGACCAGGGTAAGCCCACAAAATGTTAGGTTTGTCAGTACCATACTTGAACCAAAGAACATTCTTCCAGTCACTAGGCCTATCATCAACGAATCTTTTACTCCAAGAGGCCACCATGGCCAAGTTAAAACCCCTAAAATTAGGGACACCCATACAGCCAAAAGAAATGGGACATCTGGAACTGGAAGGTAATGGCAGCAATAGCCCACTTAGGGAATGAACATCAAATAAGTGGGAAATGGTGGCTATGCAAGTTGTAAGTAAGATTAATTTGCCCCTATATGACAAGTTCCTCTTAATTTCT
Source organism: Secale cereale (assembly GCA_902687465.1). Classification (NCBI taxonomy): domain Eukaryota; kingdom Viridiplantae; phylum Streptophyta; class Magnoliopsida; order Poales; family Poaceae; genus Secale; species Secale cereale. The sequence continues at coordinate 90,965,554 of LR738710.1, read as the reverse complement.
TAAAATGCAGGGGAACAACCAGATATTTAAACTTGAACATGCTCTGGAAAAAAAAGAGGATGCGAGAGGAAGGAGGGAGGAGTGGTGGCTACCTGCCTCTGGATTGGTCGCCGGCGTAGCTCCGGGCGGCGGCGTTGCTGCTCGACGAAGGTGGCGAGGCCGCGGCAGAGGCGAGGGGCTCGTCCGGGGGGGTGGGGAGGCGTCGGTGGCGAGGCCGCGGCAGCGCTACGGCACGACGAGGGCGTCGGGGGCGCGGGCGTCGGGGGCGGCGGTGCACATAGGGGCGGCGGCGTCGTAGGGGCGGCGGGGTCGTGGGTCTGGCGAGGGAGAAGTGGATCTGGCGAGAGGGAGGGATCGGGCGACTAGCTATAGGGGGGAAGATTACTAATGGCGCACCCCCTAGCGGTGTGCCATTAGAATGTTTTTTTGATACCAATGGCGCACCAGCCAGCGATGCGCCATTAGAATGTTTTTTTATACCAATGGCGCACCAGCCAGCGATGCGCCATAAGTAATTATTTTTTATAAAAACATTAATAATTTTTTATTTGAAAATATTTATGAATATAAAAAAAATATCATGAATATGAATATGAATATGAAACAGTAATAAATTTTTATAAAAATAGTAATAATTTTTTATTTGAAAATATTTATGAATATAAAAAAATATCATGAATATGAATATGAATATGAATATGAATATGAAACAGTAATATTTTTTTTTTAAAACAGTAATAATTTTTTAAAAAATATCATCAGATTTTTTTATTTGAAAATATTTATGAATATAAAAATATATCATCAAATTTGTTATTTGAAAATATAATCAAATTTGTTTTTTTGAAAATATAATCAATTTTTTTTTAGTTGCATTCATTTGTGACGGT
>LR738710.1:90932707-90964654 GCA_902687465.1 Secale cereale | reverse complement strand
AATTCAAAAAGTGCCCATGAAATTTAAAAATATTCATGATAGTTCAAAAAGTGCCCATGAAATACAATCGAGAAATGAAGGCTACGATTTAAATACAATCGATCTTAGCTAGCTATCTGTTCACAATCTTCTTGCCCTTCTTTTTCGCAAATGGAGTTCTTCTGTGGAACGGACGTCCTTTAGGTAGGGTGGTCCTGCTTCTTCTTGTGGTGTATGCTGCTACTTCATCATCGTCGTCATGTTCGATCCTCGGGTCGCCGTACTTGTCGAAGTCTTGCTCATTGGCTACTCCATCCATTCCGATGATCTTCCTTTTGCCTCTCCTCACGACAACACGAATGGGCTTTGACGGGTCGGTAATGAAGAAGCATTGGTCAACTTGGGAAGCCAGTACCCATGGCTCATTTTTTGCGGTGAAGTTTGCGCCCGCGGTCTTGGATTTGGCTTCGGGTATAACCATGGTGGTGAAATACCAGTCTTCTTTTAGGACGCTCTTGGCCCATCTGACACGGAACATCGGGACCTTCTCTCCAGCGTAGCTCAGCTCCCAGATCTCCTCGATCCTTCCGTAGTATCTGTCCTTGTCGTTACCGGTGTAGGTTTCCATCGTTACCCCGGAGTTCTGATAACCATCGCTCTTCATGTCCTTGGCCTCAGTGTAGAATGTGTAGCCGTTGATATCGTACGCCTCATAGGTCATCAGGTTGTGCTCGGCGCCCTGTGACAAGGCGAATATGAATTGTTCTTCCGCGGAAGAATCCTCATGTAAAGGGTACGACAGAAGCTTCCGCTTGAACCAACGCGTGAAACATGAGTTGTGCTCTTTCATTATATCTCCGTCCGTCCTCTGTTGGCCTCGGTCATTGTACGTCTTCTCAATAAAGGTTTTGTGCTCTACTAGGTTTGCTCTTTCAAAGTCGGCAAGTCGACCCTCGAAGTCGACATGCATTTCGCGGCGACCCTCACGGTGACCCCATCCAGCGAGCCTGCCGAGGTGCCTGTTGACGGGCAGATCAATGGGGTTCTCGATGCCTAGATAATTCATGCAGTAGGAGATGCACTCTTCAGTCAGAAAGCCCCTGGCTATGCTTCCCTCTGGACGTGACATGTTGCGAACGTATCCTTTGATGACACCATTCATCCTTTCGAACGGCATCATGCTGTGCAGGAACGTCGGCCCGAGTTGGATGATATCGTCCATGATATGGACCAGCAGATGCACCATAATGTCGAAGAATGCGGGCGGGAAGTACATCTCAAGCTCACATAGTATCACCACGATCTCTTCCTGTAGCCTTCTGAGTTGCCTCACGCCAACCGACTTCCGAGAGATGACGTCGAAAAAGTTGCATAGGCCAAATATCGTTTCACGGACGTGCGCGTCCATGATCCCACGGATTGCAACTGGAAGTATCTGCGTCATCAGCACGTGACAGTCGTGAGACTCCATCCCGCTGAACTTCAGCTTCGCTGGGTCTAGGTATCTGCTTATCTTCCCCGCGTAACCGTAAGGAAGTTTTACTCCTACGAGGCAGGTGAAAAACTGCTCGATCTCCTCCTGACTTAGAGTGAAGCACGCGGGAGGGTAGTCATTTCCGGTCTTCTTGGCCTTTTTGCCTTTGCGACGACTTTCCGTGTCCTGCTTCGCCTCATCATCATCATCATATATAGCGTGAAGCTCCTGCCTGATGCCCATTGATTTCAAGTCTGCCCTTGCTTTCGGCCCATCTTTGGTCCTCTCTGGCATGTTGAGCAGGGTACCAAGCAGACTCTCGCACACGTTCTTCGTGATATGCATGACATCAAGGCTGTGAGGCACACGGTGGATCTTCCAGTACGGCAAGTCCCAGAAAATAGACCTCGTTTTCCATACCTTCAGCAGCGGCTCTGGCGCCTTTCGCTTCTTTCCCGGCTCTGGCGCCTTTTGCTTCTTTCCCGGCAGTGGGCAATCTTTCCAATTTTTCAACAGCTCGTCTATTTCCTCGCCGCTCCTCGTACGCGGGCGTCCTTGGGGTTCGATTTCACCATCAAACAGATCCTTGCGTTTTATCCATAGGTCATCATCGTGAAGCCACCTTCGATGTCCCATGAACACGGTTTTCGAAGACCAGGGATCTCTATCTAGCTGGCGATACGTTGTGTCATCCATGCACCTGACGCATCCAGAAAATCCGTGGACCACCTGCCCCGCGACATATCCGTAACCGCGATAGTCGTGCACCGTCGTGAGCAGCGCGGCTCTCATAGGGAAATATTCTTTCTTTGCGACGTCCCACGTATTGGCTGGCGTTTTCCACAGCGTGTCAAGCTCCTCTTTCAGCAGCCCCAGATACAGATTGATGTCGTTCCCTGGTTGTTTCGGTCCTTCAATTAGCATACTCATGTGAATGTAGTTCCTCTTCATGCACAACCAGGGGGAAGGTTGTACATCCACACAAACACAGGCTAGGTGCTATGTGTGCTTCTCTGGCTGCCAAACGGATTGACTCCATCGGTGCTCGCGCCCAGCACGATGTTCCTTGGATCGTTCCCAAATTCTAGGTCTTCAAAGTTCAACGCTTGCCACTGGCTCGCATCCTTAGGGTGACTCAGCATCTTGTCTTTTTTATCTATCTCCGGATCATTTGCGTCATCTTCTCGCTTCTTCTCCTCCCTATCCACATGCCAACGCAGGAGCTTTGCTACCTTAGGGTCCGCGAAATACCGCTGCAGACGAGGAGTGATCGGAAAGTACCACACCACTTTTCGAGGAGCTTTCTTCCTCTTCTTGTATCGAGTGACGCCACACACCCGACATATGGTAGACACCGCGTGCTCGTCCCGATAAATGATGCAATTGTTCATGCACATGTGGTATTTTACGTGCGGTAAATCCAGAGGACAGACGATTTTCTTCGCCTCCTCGAAACTGGTCGGGCACTTGTTCCCCTTGGGAAGACGTTCGTGCCAGAATGACATGTTCTCGTCGAAGCATGCATCGGTCATTTTGTGTTTTACCTTCATCTCCAGAGCCATGAGCGTTACTTTCAGGCGGGTATCCTCGGGCCTGCATCCTTCATACAATGGAGTAACCGCGACTAACTCAAGTTGATCCATCTTGGCTTTCTCTCGGGCGGCAGCTCTTGCGTTATCCGTCTGCTTGAGAAGCAACTCTTGAATATGAGGGTCCTGCACCCAGCCCATCGATGATCCAGCGTCGTCTGCTCCGCCGGCATCATCATCTTCATGATCATGCCCGTCGTCTACTCCGGCATCTTCCTCATCATCATGTCCTGCATGTACAGCATCACCGTCGTGATCATCTCCTGGGGATTCTTCGTCTTCTCGCCCGCCCGAGCCGCGGTGGTTGTCTTGCTTCCCTTCCTCATTTCTTGCCCGGCCCCCATGGACGACTTCGTAGTCATCTTCATCACCTTGCCACCGATAGCCATCCATGAAACCACGCAAGAGCAGGTGGTCCCGCACCTGCTCGGAATCCGGGTCCGCAATAAGGCTCTTCAGCTTGCATCTTCGACACGGACATCTTATCTCCGTCTCGTTATTTTGAAGCATCTCTGCCTTTGCGGAGCTCAAAAACCTATTCACGATGCCTTCGGTCATCGTGCGGACCATGGTCGCCTGCGGGGTAGAGCAAAATGATATTTTAGAACTAAGAAAAAATTTGGCATGACTTTCCCTAAAAATAGGACCAAAAAGAATGCTTAATGCCAAAATTCTTGCCGAAACGGAAATGAATCAACATTCCGGCAAAATATTGGCAACTACCTCATTTCAAATACCGGTACACCTCCAAACACAAACACATATGCAACACCACAAACATATGCAACACCACGAACATACATAGATCTAGCTAGGCCATAAAAAGTGCATGTGCACATTGTTGTAGGGAGAACAACATAAATATAGCTTCCCCCCTTACTTACCTATTAAAACAAGGTAATTTAACCACTTAATTTGAATGAATCTATGGTGGAAATGAGGTGAAAAAGAGGAGGCACCCGAGACAAGGAGGAGGTGGAGAGAATGAAGTGGGGAGAAAGTGAGTGTGGGTAGGAGTGGCTGTCCAGAATATCTTGTTGGTGCACACTTACTAATGGCGCACCACCTCAAAATGCGCCATTAGTAACCCAGGTTACTAATGGCGCACCTTCTGGTGGTGCGCCATTAGTAGTTTTGCAAAATAATAATAATAATAATAATAATAAACATACTAATGGCACACTGTCCCAAAGTGCGCCATTACTAGTTTAAACTAGTAATGGCGCACTGTGGAACAGTGCGCCATTAGTAGTTTTGCAAAAAAAGAATAAAAAATATAATAAAAAACAACAGTAGTGGCGCACTCTCTGACTGGTGCGCCATTACTAGTTACAACTACTAATGGCGCACTGTGTCTGGATGCGCCATTAGTATGTTTGGAAAAGGAAAAAAAATTGATACTAATGGCGCACCCTGAGCCAGGTGCGCCATTAGTGTATTCAACTCTAATGGCGTACCAGAAGGTGGTGCGCCATTAGTATATATACTAATGGCACACCGCTTGTCTGGTGCACCATTAGTGTCAATCCCATCTATAGCCCATTTTCTAGTAGTGAAGGTTTGTCTGGGCCTGCGTCCTCCAATAACAAGAAGATGTGCCCACCTATCAAGGTTAGCTGGAAGTTATCAACTTGCTTTGTAAAAGGCTTAGGATTTCCAAAGTTTGTAGGAACCCCTTTTGAATAGACATACCACCATAAATGTACTTGAGAATAGGAAGAACATATATTCCGAAGAAAACTTTTAAAGTTAAAAAAGATTGCGTGACACCACATACACTTGATTTTTTTTGTCATGGCCAAAAGAAAGAATGAGATAAAAAAAGGCTCACATAAAACATATATCTTCATAATAGCTTTGATGATCATCACTTAACAGAGCCATTCCAACCCTATGCTTTCATTGTTGGAAATATGTCCTAGAGGCAATAATAAAATGGTTATTATTATATTTCCTGGTTCATGATAATTGTCTATTGTTCATGCTATAATTGTATTATCCGGAAATCGTAATACATGTGTGAATACTTAGACCACAAACATGTCCCTAGTGAGCCTCTAGTTGACTAGCTCGTTGATCAATAGATGGTTACAGTTTCCTGACCATGGACATTGGATGTCATTAATAACAGGATCACATCATTAGGAGAATGATGTGAAGAAAAAGACCCAATCCTAAGCATAGCACAAGATCATGTAGGTCATATGCTAAAGCTTTTCCAATGTCAAGTATCTGTTCCTTAGACCATGAGGTTGTGCAACTCCCGGATACCGTATGAATACTTTGGGTGTGCCAAACGTCACAACATAACTGGGTGGCTATAAAGGTACACTACAGGTATCCCCGAAAGGATCTGTTGGGTTGGCACGAATCGAGACTGGGATTTGTCACTCCGTATGATGGAAAGGTATCTCTGGGCGCACTCGGTAAGACATCATCGTAATGATCTCTATGTGACTAAGGAGTTGGTCACGGGATGATATGTTACGGAACGAGTAAGGAGACTTGCCGGTAACTACGGGTATCCCCAAAAGTATCTGTTGGGTTGGCACGAATCGAGACTGGGATTTTTCACTCCGTATGACAGAGAGGTTTCTCTGGGCCCACTCGGTAAGACATCATCGTAATGAGCTCTATGTGACTATGGAGTTGGTCATGGGATGATGTGTTATGGAACGAGTAAGGAAACTTGCCGGCAACGAGATTGAACAAGGTGTCGGGATACCGACGACCGAATCTCGGGCAAGTACTATATCGATAGACAAAGAGAATTGTATACGGGATTGATTGAATCCTTGACATCGTGGTTCATCTGATAAGATCATCGTGGAACATGTGGGAGTCAACATGGGTATCCAGATCCCGTTGTTGATTATTGGCCGGAGAGATGTCTCGGTCATGTCTGCATGATTCCCGAACCCGTAGGGTCTACACACTTAAGGTTCGATGACGCTAGGGTTATAGGGAATGTATGTACGTGGTTACCGAATGTTGTTCGGAGTCCCGGATGAGATCACGGATGTCACGAGGAGTTCCGGAATAGTCCGGAGATAAATATTTATATATGGGAAGTCATATTTTGGTCACCGGTCTGATTTCGGGGTCACCGGTACACCGAAAGGTGTCCGGGGGTCCACCGGGTGGGGCCACCTACCTCGGTGGGCCAAGTGGATCAAGTAAAGGGGGGGAACCAGCCCCTGATGGGCTAGTGTGCCCCCAAGGGCCCAAGGCGCCTAGGGTTGGGAAACCCTAGGGGGTGGGGGCGCCCCACCTGCTTGGGGGGCAAGCCCCCCCACCTGGCCGCAGCCCCCCCCCTCAGATTGGATCTTAGGGGGCCGGCCCCCCTCTCCCATGCCCCTATATATAGTGGGGGGGGGGTGTGAGGGCAGCCGCACCCATTGTCTGGCATAGCCCTCCTCCCTCCCAACTCCTCCTCTTCTCCGGTGAAGCTTGGCGAAGCCCTGCGGGAGTGTCGCCCTCCTCCATGACCACCACGCCGGCGTTCTGCTGCTGGGTGGAGTCTTCCCCAACCTCTCCCTCTCTCCTTGCTGGATCAAGGCACGGGAGACGTCACCGGGCTGCACGTGTGTTGAACGCGGAGGCACCGTTGTTCGGTGCTTAGATCGGATTCAGATGCGATCTGAATCGCTTCGCGTACGACTCCACCGACCGCGTTCTTGAAACGCTTTCGCATCGTGATCTTCAAAGGTATGAAGATGCACTCCCCTCTAGTTGCTAGCAACTCCATAGATAGATCTTGGTGATGCGTAGATTTTTTTTTTGAATTTCTGCAACGATCCCCAACAGTGGCATCATGAGCTAGGTCTATGCATAGTTACTATGCACGAGTAGAACACAAGTTGTTGTGGGCGTAGATTTTGTCAATTTACTTGCCGTACTAGTCTTATCTTGATTCGGCGGCATCGTGAGATGAAGTGGACCGGACCGACCTTACACGTACGCTTACGTGTGACAGGTTCCACCGACTGAAATGCACTAGTTGCATAAGGTGGCTAGCGGGTGTCTGTCTCTCCCACTTTAGTCAGATAGGATTCGATGAAAATGGTCCTTATGAAGGGTAAATAGTAATTGGCATATCACATTGTGGTTTGGGCGTAGGTAAGAAACTTTCTTGCTAGAAACCTATAACAGCCACGTAAAAACTTGCAACAACAATTAGAGGACGTCTAACTTGTTCTTGCAACATGTGATGTGTGATGTGATATGGCCAAAATGATGTGATGAATGATATATGTGATGTATGAGATTGATCATGTTCTTGTAATAGGAATCACGACTTGCATGTCGATGAGTATGACAACCGGCAGGAGCCATAGGAGCTGTCTTATTTTATTGTATGACCTGCGTGTCATTGAAAACGCCATGTAATTACTTTACTTTATTGCTAACCGTTAGCCATAGTAGTACAAGTAACGTTTGGCGAGACAACTTTATGAAGACACGATGATGGAGATCATGGTGTCGTGCTGGTGACGATGATGGTCATGGAGCCCCGAAGATGGAGATCGAAAGGAGCAAAATGATATTGGCCATATCATGTCACTATTTGATTGCATGTGATGTTTATCATGTTTTACATTTTATTTGCTTAGAACAACGGTAGCATAAATAAGATGATATCTCACTAAAATTTCAAGAATTGTGTTCCCCCTAACTGTGCACCGTTGGTAAGGTTCATTTTTTCGAAGCACCACATGATGATCGGGTGTGATAGGCTCTAACGTTCGCATACAATGGGTGTAAGCCAGATTTACACACGCAATACACTTAGGTTGACTTGACGAGCCTAGCATGTACAGACATGGCCTCGGAACACGGAAGAACGAAAGGTCGAACATGAGTCGTATAGAAGATACGATCAACATGAAGATGTTCACCGTTGATGACTAGTCCGTCTCACGTGATGATCGGACACGGCCTAGTCGATTCGGATCATGTATCACTTAGATGACTAGAGAGATGTCTATCTGAGTGGGAGTTCTTTAAATTTGTTCAGATGAACTTAATTATCATGACATAGTCTAAATTCTTTACAATATGTCTTGTAGATCAAATGGCCCACGCTAATGTTGCCCTCAACTTCAACGCGTTCCTAGAGAAAACTGCTACCTCTTAAGCTTGTGTTGTATTCCCTCGAAGAGGAAAGGGAGATGCAGCACACTAGTGTAAGTATTTCCCTCAGTTTTTGAGAACCAAGGTATCGATCCAGTAGGAGACCATGCGCGAGTCCCTCGCACCTGCACAAACAAATAAGAACTTCGCATCCAACGCGATAAGGGGTTGTCAATCCCTTTACGGTCACTTACGAAAGTGAGATCTGATAGATATGATAGTTTATATTTTTGGTATTTTTAGTTTATAAGAACAGAAAATAAAAGAGGTAAAAGTAAAGTAGATGTAGATAGATATGTTGAGAATAGACCCGAGGGCCATAGTTTTCTCTAGTGGCTTCTCTCATGATAGCGATATTCTACGGCGGGTAAACAAATTACCGTCGAGCAATTGATAGAAAATCAAATAATTATGAGACTATCTAGGCATGATCATTGTATATAGGCATCACGTCCGAGACAAGTAGACCGACTCCTGCCCGCATCTACTACTATTACTCCACACGTCGACCGCTATCCAGCATGCATCTAGTGTATTGAGTTCATAAGAACAGAGTAACGCCTTAACCAAGATGACATGATGTAGAGGGATAAACTCAAGAAATATGATATAAACCCCATCTTTTTATCCTCGATGGCAACAATACAATACGTGCCTTGCTGCCCCTACTATCACTGGGAAAGGACACCGCAAGATTGAACCCAAAGCCAAGCACTTCTCCCATTGCAAGAACTATAGATCTAGTAGGCCAAACCAAACCAATAATTCGAAGAGACTTGTAAGGATATTATGAGCCCACATAATAATTTCAGAGAAGAACCAAATATTTTTCATAAATAACCTTGATCATAAACTCACAATTCATCGGATCTCGACAAACACACCGCAAAAAGAGATTACATCGAATATATCTCCTTGAAGACCGAGGAGAACTTTGTATTGAGATCCAGAGAGAGAGAAGAAGCCATCTAGATACTAGCTATGGACCCGAAGGTCTGTGGTAAACTACTCACAACTCATGGTGAGGGCGATGATGATGATGATGAAGGCCTCCGTGATGGATCCCCCTCCGATGGAGCTCCGGAACAGGCTCCAAGATGGGATCTCCACGGGAACAGAAGGTACGGTGGTGGAATTAGGGTTTTCTCTCTGTTCAGGGAGTTTCTGGGGTACATGGACTTATATAGGAAGAAGGAGGGCACCGGGGGCCACTTGAGGGGGCCTCGAGGAAGGGGGGCGCGCCCCCACCCTCGAGGGCCAGCCCTCTGTCCCCTGACTTGGTCCTCAAGCTCCGCGTGCGTGATTTTCTCCAAAAATATCTCTTGCGAAGGTTTCATTCTGTTTGGACTCCGTTTGATATTCTTTTTCTGCAAAACCCTGAAATAGGCAAAAACAACAATCTAGACTGGGCCTTTGGGTTAGTAGGTTAGTCCCAAAAATGATATAAAAGTGAATGATAAAGCCCATTAAACATCCAAGACTTCATAAATAATAGCATGGAACAATAAAAAAATATAGATACGTTGGAGACGTATCAAAAACCAAGCTGAAAGACGATGGTAGCAACTATACGGATTGGGTCCGTAACTTGAGGATCATCCTCATAGCTGCCAAGAAAGCACATGTCCTCGAAGCACCGCTAGGTGACGCACCCGTTTTCCCATCAACTCAAGACGTTATGAATGCCTGGCAGTCGCACAGTGATGATTACTCCCTGGTTCAGTGCGGCATGCTTTACAGCTTAGATTCGGAGCTCCAAAAGCGTTTTGAGCAACTTGGAGCATATGAGATGTTCCAAGAGCTGAAAATGGTTTTCCAAGCTCATGCCCGAGTCGAGAGATATGAAGTCTCCGACAAGTTCTACAGTTGTAAGATGGAGGAGAATAGTTCTGTCAGCTTGCATATACTCAAAATGTCTGGGTTGCACAATTGCTTGTCTGAGCTGGGAGTTAATCTCCCAGATGACGCGGTCGTTGACAGAATCCTTTAGTCTCTCCCACCTAGCTACAAGAGCTTTGTGATGAATTTCAATATGCAAGGGATGGAGAAGTCCATTCCCGAGGTATATTTAATACTGAAATCAGCGGAGGTGGAGATAACAAAGGAACATCAAGTGTTGATGGTGAATAAAACCACTAAGTTCAAGAAAGGCAAGGGTAAGAAGAACTTCAAGAAGGACGACAAAGGAGTTGCCGCGCCTGGTAAGCCAGTTGCCGGGAAGAAGCCAACGAATGGACCCAAGCCTAAGACTAAGTGCTTTTATTACAAGGGAACGGGTCACTTGAAGCGGAATCGCCCCAAATACTTAGCAGATAAGAAGGCCGGCAACGTCAAAGGTATATGTGATATACATGTTATTGATTTGTACCTTACCAGCGCTCGTAGTAGCTCCTGGGTATTTGATACCGGTGTAGTTGCTCACATTTGTAACTCAAAGCAGGAGCTACGGAATAAGCGGAGACTGGCGAAGGACGAGGTGACGATGCGCGTCGGGAATGGTTCCAAGGTCGATGTGATCGCCGTCGGCACGCTACGTCTACATCTACCTTCAGGATTAGTTTTAAACCTCAATAATTGTTATTTAGTACCAGCTTTGAGCATGAACATTGTATCTGGATCTCGTTTAATGCAAGATGGCTACTCATTTAAATCTGAGAATAATGGTTGTTCTATTTATATGAGAGAAATGTTTTATGGTCATGCCCCGCTGGTCAATGGTTTATTTTTATTAAATCTCGAACGTGATGTTACACATATTCATAGTGTGAATGCCAAAATATGTAAGGTTGATAATGATAGTCCCACATACTTGTGGCACTGTCGCCTTGGTCATATTGGTGTCAAACGTATGAAGAAGCTCCATGCAGATGTACTTTTGGAGTCTCTTGATTATGAATCATTTGACACATGCTAACCATGCCTCTTGGGCAAGATGACCAAGACTCCGTTCTCCGGAACAATGGAGCGAGCAACCAACTTGTTGGAAATCATACATACTGATGTGTCCGGCCCAATGAGTGTTGAAGCTCGCGGTGGCTATCATTATGTTCTCACTGTCACTGATGACTTAAGTAGATATGTGTATGTCTACTTGATGAAACACAAGTCTGAGACCTTTGAAAAGTTCATGGAATTTCAGAATGAGGTTGAGAATCAACGTGACAGAAAAATAAAGTTCTTACGATCAGATCGTGGAGGAGAATATTTAAGTCACGAATTTGGCACGCACCTAAGGAAATGTGGAATCGTTTCACAATTGACGCCGCCTGGAACACCTCAGCGTAACGGTGTGTCCGAACATCGTAATCGTACTCTGTTGGACATGGTGCGATCTATGATGTCTCTTACCGACTTACCACTATCATTTTGGGGTTATGCTTTAGAGACTGCCGCATTCACTTTAAATAGGGCACCATCTAAATCCGTTGAGACGACACCGTATGAACTATGGTTTGGTAAGAAACCTAAGTTGTCGTTTCTAAAAGTTTGGGGATGCGATGCGTCTTCATCCTGAAATGCTTGAACCCAAATCGGAAAAATGCGTCTTCATAGGATACCCTAAGGAAACTATTGGGTATACCTTCTACCTCAGATCCAAAGGCAAGGTCTTTGTTGCCAAGAATGGATCCTTTCTGGAGAAAGAGTTTCTCTCGAAAGAAGTAAGTGGGAGGAAAGTGGAACTTGATGAGGTGATTGTCACCCCTCTCGAACTGGAAAGTAGCGCAGCGCAGGGAGATGTTTCTGTGGTGCCTCCACCGACTAGAGAGGAAGTTAATGATAATGATCATGAAACTTTGGATCAAGTTACTACTGAGCTTCGTAGGTCCATGAGGACACGTTCCGCACCAGAGTGGTACGGCAACCCTGTCCTGGAAATCATGTTGTTGGACAACGGTGAACCTTCGAACTATGAAGAAGCGATGGTGGGCTCGGATTCCAACAAATGGCTTGAAGCCATGATATTCGAGATAGGATTCATGTATGATAACAAAGTATGGACTTTGGTTGACTTGCCCGATGATCGGCAGGCCATAGAAAATAGATGGATCTTTAAGAAGAAGACTGACGCGGATGGAAATGTGACCATCTATAAGGCTCGGCTTGTCGCTAAAGGTTATCGACAAGTTCAAGGAATTGACTACAATGAGACTTTCTCTCCCATAGCGATGTTGAAGTCCGTTCGAATCATGTTAGCAATTGCCGCATTCTATGATTATGAGATATGGCAAATGGACGTCAAAACGGCCTTCCTTAACGAAGAATTGTATATGATGCAACTGGAAGGTTTTGTCGATCCTAAGAATGCTAACAAGGTATGCAAGCTCCAACACTCCATCTATGGGCTGGTGCAAGCATCTCGGAGTTGGAACATTCGCTTTGATGAGGTGATCAAAGCGTTTGGGTTCATACAGACTCGTGGAGAAGCCTGTATTTACAAGAAAGTGAGTGGGAGCTCCGTAGCATTTCTCATATTATATGTGGATGACATATTGTTGATGGGAAATGATATAGAACTCTTGGAAAGCATAAAGGCCTACTTGAATAAGTGTTTTTCAATGAAGGACCTTGGAGAAGCTGATTACATATTAGGCGTCAAGATCTATAGAGATAGATCAAGACGCCTCATTGGTCTTTCACAAAGCACATACCTTGATAAGATATTGAAGAAGTTCAATATGGATCAGTCCAAGAAAGGGTTCTTTCCTGTATTGCAAGGTATGAGATTGAGCGCAGCTCAATGCCCGACCTCGGCAGAAGATAGAGAAAAGATGAGTGTCACCCCCTATGCCTCGGCCATAGATTCTATTATGTATGCCATGTTGTGTACCAGACCTGATGTGAACCTTGCCATAAGTTTGGTAGGGAGGTACCAAAGTGATCCCGAAATGGAACACTGGACAGTGGTCAAGAACATCCTGAAGTACCTGAAAAGGACTAAGGATATGTTTCTCGTTTATGGAGGTGACGAAGAGCTCGTCGTAAAGGGTTACGTCGATGCTAGCTTCGACACAGATCCGGATGACTCAAAGTCACAAACCGGATACGTGTATATTATGAATGGAGGGGCAGGCAGCTGGTGCAGTTGCATGCAAAGCGTCGTGGCGGCATCTACATGTGAAGCGGAGTACATAGCTGCTTCCGAAGCAGCACAGGAAGGAGTCTGGATGAAGGAGTTCATCACCGACCTAGGAGTTATTCCAAGTGCATCGGGCCCGATGACTCTCTTATGTGAAAACACTGGAGCTATTGACATTGCCAAGGAGCCCAGGTGTCACAAGAAGACCAAGCACATCAAGCACCGTTTCAACTCCATCCGAAATTATATTCAAGATGGAGATATAGATATTCGTAAAGTGCATACGGATCTGAATGTCGCAGATCCGTTGACTAAACCTCTTTCACGAGCAAAACATGATCAACACCAGAACTCTATGGGTGTTCGATTCATCACAATGTAACTAGATTATTGACTCTAGTGCAAGTGGGAGACTGTTGGAAATATGCCCTAGAGGCAATAATAAAATGGTTATTATTATATTTCCTGGTTCATGATAATTGTCTATTGTTCATGCTATAATTGTATTATCCGGAAATTGTAATACATGTGTGAATACTTAGACCACAAACATGTCCCTAGTGAGCCTCTAGTTGACTAGCTCATTGATCAATAGATGGTTACGGTTTCCTGACCATGGACATTGGATGTCATTGATAACGATATCACATCATTAGGAGAATGATGTGATGGACAAGACCCAATCCTATGCATAGAACAAGATCGTGTAGTTCGTATGCTAAAGCTTTTCCAATGTCAAGTATATGTTCCTTAAACCATGAGTTTGTGCAACTCCCATATATCGTAGGAATACTTTGGGTGTGCCAAACTTCACAATGTAACTGGGTGGCTATAAAGGTACACTACGGATATCCCCGAAAGTATCTGTTGGGTTGGCACGAATCGGGACTAGGATTTGTCACTCCGTATGATAGAGAGGTATCTGAGCCCACTCGGTAAGACATCATCGTAATGAGCTCTATGTGACTAAGGAGTTGGTCACGGGATGATGTGTTACGGAACGAGTAAAGAGACTTGCAGGTAACGAGATTGAACAAGGTATCGGGATACCGACGCTCGAATCTTGGGCAAGTACTATACCGATAGACAAAGAGAATTGTATACGGGATTGATTGAATCCTTGACATCATGGTTCATCCGATAAGATCATCATGGAACATGTGGGAGCCAACATGGGTATCCAGATCCCACTGTTGGTTATTGGCCGCAGAGATATCTCGGTCATGTCTGCATGATTCCCGAACCCGTAGGGTCTACACACTTAAGGTTCGATGATGCTAGGGTTATAGGGAATGTATGTATGTGGTTACCGAATGTTGTTCGGAGTCCAGGATGAGATCCCAAACATCATGAGGAGTTCCGGAATAGTCCGGAGGTAAAGATTTATATATGGGAAGTCATATTTTGGTCACCCGAGTGATTTCGGGGTCACCGGTATTGTACCGGGACCACCGAAAGGTGTCCGGGGGTCCACCAGGTGGGGCCACCTACCTCGGTGGGCCAAGTGGATCAAGTAAAGGGGGGAACCAGCCCCTGGTGGGCTGGTGCGCCCCCCAAGGGCCCAAGGCGCCTAGGGTTGGGAAACCCTAGGGGGTGGGGGCGCCCCACCTGCTTGGGGGGCAAGTCCCCCCACCTGGCCGCCCCCCCCCCCAAATTGGATCTGAGGAGGCCGGACCCCCTCTCCCATGCCCCTATATATAGTTGGGGGTGGGAGGGCAGCCGCACCCATTGTCTGGCGCAGCCCTCCCCCTCCCAACTCCTCCTCTTCTCTGGTGAAGCTTGGCGAAGCTCTGCCGGAGTGCCGCGCTCCTCCATCACCACCACACTATCGTGCTGCTGCTGGACGGCGTCTTCCCCAACCTCTCCCTCTCTCCTTGCTTGATCAAGGCGCGGAAGACATCACCGGGCTGCACGCGTGTTGAACGCGGAGGCACCGTTGTTCGGTGCTTAGATCGGATTCGGTCGCGATCTGAATCGCTTCGCGTACGACTCCACCGACCACGTTCTTGCAATGCTTCCGCATCGCGATCTTCAAAGGTATGAAGATGCACTCCCCTCTCGGTGCTAGCAACTCCATAAATAGATCTTGGTGATGCGTAGAATTTTTTTGAATTTCTGCAATGATCCCCAACATTCATTGACAGGCAGATTCCTAAAAGTTCTCATACTTAATGAGAGGGTGGCCCTGCATATGAGAAATAAACCAACCAGTGTGCCCTATTTCGTGGTTCTCAAGTCTCCCGTGAAGATATCGCTCCAAAAATATCTCTCATGAAGGTTTCATTCTGTTTGGACTCCGTTTGATATTCCTTTTCTGCAAAACCCTGAAATAGGCACACAAAAACAGCAATCTGGACTAGGCCTTTGGGTTAATAGGTTAGTTCAAAAAATAATATAAAAGTGTATAAATAAGCCCATTAAACATCCAAAACATCATATATAATAGCATGGAACAATAAAAAATTATAGATACGTTGGGGACGTATCATTATATGATCTAATTATGTTATCCTTGTTGAGAGAACTTGCACTAGTGAAAGTATAAACCCTAGGCCTTGTTTCCTAGCATTGCAATACCGTTTACACTCACTTTTATCATTAGTTGCCTTGCTGTTTTTATATTTTCAGATTACGAAAACCTATATCTACCATCCATATTGCACTTCTATCACCATCTCTTCGCCGAACTAGTGCACCTATACAATTTACAATTGTATTGGGTGTGTTGGGGACACAAGAGACTCTTTGTTATTTGGTTGCAGGGTTGTTTGAGAGAGACCATCTTCATCCCACGCCTCCCACAAATTGATAAACCTTAGGTCATCCACTTGAGGGAAATTTGCTACTGTCCTACAAACCTCTCCACTTGGAGGCCCAACAACGTCTACAAGAAGTAGGTTGCATAGTAGACATCAACTAGCACAGTCCTTACAACGGCAGCCGCCAGGTTGATTCTTAAGGAAGGGAGAAAAGCGGGAGGGGGACCAGAGAAGCCCGACACAACGCCCCGGTGCCCGCCAATCATCAAAAATCATATCGGTCCCTGCCGGGAACGAAGAACCACATGATTGCTCTTCCGGGCCACGTGGGCACATCTGACATGCGCGACCCGACAGAGGATGGAGAGAAGCTCAAGATGAAAGCTAAGTTTACGATACCTTGTCCTACTGATACTTTTCAGAATTTTGAAGTCGCTTATCCCTTAACTCTAGTGAGCGTTCGTATCGTGACAACCCTCGTGTGACGGAACCTAGGCTATTTTCTTTGATCGCACCATCATCCTGTCCAGAGCCATGCTCGCAGGACGAGAGGCTGCATCGATAATTACCTAGAAAAATCCCGCCGGGACGCATCCACGCCAAGATGACTGATAAGGGCTGGACCCTTGCGACTATCGTGGCAATATGATACCGGCAGGCATCTGGAGCATACATAGGGATCGATCATACGAACGCAAACATACAAAGCTCAACAGGATAAGCGCGCATTTAGAATCCAGCTAGAAATATCAGTTCCGCACAAACACAAGAGGTAGAGTAACTAAATGCAAAATGTATGTCATGATTCATTACAGGGTAGCAGCGGCCTAATATTTGGCCTAATGGATAGGTGGAGCAGTTCAGACATGAAGAACCATGTCGGCCTGGGGGTAGCTTTCTCCCTGGCGGCTGCGACATCAGCGTCCGCTGGCGGCTTCTTGAATCAATCGTCGAGGTTGAGGTCCGGATGGCGGCAAGCAATATTGCTCAAGACCATGAAGAGGGCGTCGCGAGCAAGCTTTCGGGACTCAGTCGCAAAGCGCTCGGCCCTCCCCTCTTCATGCACTCTCAGCTTCTCGATCAGCTCGTCGAAGAATAGTCCTAGCTTGGTGCTTGGGACCTCGTGCTTGCCAACCGTGAAATATGGGCTGTCCATACCCATCGCCGCGGCCTGAGCACCGAGGCGTTCAGCCACGTCGACCAGGCTCTTGATCCAAAGGTTGCTCACCTCGGCCTGGTTCTTCAACATGTCCTCTGCATCCCGCTGAAGATGGTTGGTGTTCTCCATATCGTCAGCAACTGCTGGCAGGACTCAAGTGATTCTATGGAGCTCTCCAATGAGCCGATCCTCGCCTTCATGTCTGTGATGTTGCTATTGGCAGTCTCGAGGCATTGAGTCTTGGAGGAGAGCTGCGACCACATTTCAGCCAAGAGAGTCTCAGCCTGCCGTGCTTCCTATTTGAGCACCTCTTCCTCTTTGGCACCCCTGGTGAGAACCTCATTCAGTTTAGCCACCTGCTTGTCAAGGTCATCCTTGGCGTCAGATGCAGCAGCCTGATCATCAGCAAGCTTCTTCAACTGAGCAGCATAGTCAGCGGCAAGAGCATCTAGTGCAGCTCCGTGCCTATCATCCAATTCCTTGGTGCGCTGCTGCACAGGAGCTTCCAAACTTTCATCCTTGGCGCGGAGAGTGGCCTCAAGTTTTTCCTCTCAGAGAGAGAGAGATCTCTCGCTCTCTGGCGTCCCGAGATGCCTTGTGGTCCGCCAGGCGCGCCTCACGGGCCATGACGTCTTCTCCCACCATCTGAAGCATCTCCCGCTGCCTCATGATCACCATGAGTTGCTTGTCGTTCCACCCGCGCAGCTCCAGGCACTTATCCTTCAGCTTTTGATCCACCTTATTGGTAGATTCGCGCCGCTCCTTGAGCGCCTGCCACTTCTGGTGGTGCCGGGCATGCATCTCCTTCCCACACGTCGCCATGGATTCAACGAAAGCTGAGTCCATGGAGACGGCGGCAGAGGCGTCGGCCTCTTCTGGTCCCTGGCCGAGTGGGGCCAGGAGGTGTTGAAGCTCTTCATCGAGCTCAGCATCCGTTGTCAAGGACAGGCTGGGGCCTTCAGCTCCAGGTGACGGCAGCACCATGGTTAGCGTGCTCGAAGAGGATGGCGGTGTCTCAGCAGCGGCCCCGGTGGCGGGGAATGGACCCATGGTCTGGAGTGAGATTTTCATCTCGACAAGCACTCCTCCTACCGGGGCGTCCTCCGAAGAATGCACCATTACCGCCAAGGAACCCTGGGCATCCCCGGCAACAAGTTCCTGCCCCTCGGCAGCAGCAAGCCATGCGGCCTCATCTGCGGCGGCCCTTCCTATATCAACCGCTAACTCCAGTGGATCTGCTTCTTCGGCCTGGGGAGCTGCATATAGAAGGACCGGTGAGTAACAAAGAAACAAATCAGAGCAAAAAATAAGAAAAAGAATAAACAAAGTACTTGGAGAAGTCTGCCGGACATAAACCTATGTTTCCCAAGCAGCAACTGGTGCTGGGCCACGGACTTCAGCCTCTGCCGTGGTCATCTTGGCTGCCTTCCGCGCAACCTCATCCACGGGCGGTTCCACAGGGGCCTCTTCGGATTGAGCGGCGGGGAGGCGTGTCCCTCAGGGGGGGGGGGCTCGTCTTGCGACGCCTCGCCTCTCCCTCCACCAGGGGAAACATGGAAGTCGTCCCCACTACCTCTGGCGGGAGGAACTAGGTCTCCGCTCTCGGGCTGGGGGCTCGGCACGAGGTCATCCACATCATTCCCCACCAAGCCAGAGCTCTCCGCGTCCTTCAATGACCCAAGGCGTCGGAGCCTCTTCCAGGGGCGGGGGACAAGGTTTTCTGTTTCCTCCTCTACTTCCGTGTCAACAACAAGGACAAGAGCGCCACGACCCCACGACCCGCAGTAATTGCGCAAAGTGGACGTTGAATTGACTAGTCGCCATGGCGAAACGACGCGCACAGCCCTCTCCTGCCACGTGTCCGCGCATTGTTTGGGACCTAACCCAACGTGCCACGCGACACATATGGCTCAGGCCCGGGGGCTTATGTCGGAGAAAATATACAGGGGTATGCATTTTCCCCTGACTCGTGCGCTGACAAGCCCAGCCCAGGCCGGAGTACAAGAGACCAAGAGATTCAAAGAACCAACATGCAGCCTAGAGAGACCAAGATCGAGCCAGAGAAGCAGGATATCGCCAAGAGAAAAGCCTCCCATGCCGGGCAGGCAAGCCCGGCAAGGGGCGAGGCCACCCCCAGAAATAGATAATAGAAACACCACGGCAGGGCCTGCCGGGGCTCGCGGAGGCAAAACCACCTCACCAATCACTCAAGCACAACCCACGTCGTCGATCAATGTGGTGTCAAGCCGCAAGATGATTAAATGGCAGCCATTCGCCACATGGCAGCCATTTTCTACAGGAGAGACCCACAGAAGACACCCGTCGTGCGACGTGTCAAGAGAACAGGCGCGGAGCTGGCAAGATAGCCTGGAAAACCTTGTCGGGCAACAAGTGATGTGACACTAAGCAGTGCATTTAATGCACCATGCCAACCCGCAGAGTTAGGTATGATAGGACTGTTTGCTATCATATCAGTGCATAATGACTACTTTGCCACTGTGGTAACCCCTTGATCTATAAAAGGAGGCCCATGGCAATCGTAGAAAAGGTTGGAAAGTTGACGAACCCACGCCCCATACGCGCGTAGTCGCTGCTGCCCTAAGGCCCGGACACACCCGCCGGTGGTCGTTACTCCTAGTGGGATCTAGACTGGCCTCACAGATCAATACTAGTCTTTTCTGTGCATTTTATCCTCGCTCGTGCGCACCCGGGAGAAACTTCCCGGTCGGTCACCCATCCTAAAATTACTCCAAGCTAAGCACGCTTAACTTTGGAGTTCTGTGAGAATGGGCTCCCAGAAAAGAAGGAATTCCTTATTGATATGAGTAGTCTATCATCCCTAATAAGCCAGACTATCACATACATCCTCACTCAGAGAAACCGACGTCCTCGTCGGGCCATATGAACGTTCCCTCCTGGCACATACGTCAGTGCATCTAGTCCGGCACATGTGTCATGCCGTGTGCCACGACGGGTCACAAACGTCATGCACAATATGACCGCGCACCTGTCTGCAAACATCCGTGTAACCGCGAGGGTCGGCTCTGATACCAACTTGTAACACCCCGGACACACCCGACGGTGGTCGTTACTCCTGGCGGAATCTAGACTGGCCTCACAGATCAATACTAGTCTTTCTGTGCATTTTGTCCTCACTCGTGCGCACCAGTCTGCTCTTTGTGCAATGCGACGTTCCCCTACCGAACCAGCAAGGGGCCTCCTAGTCCCATAGGTGGCCGCGGATATCCCGAGACACTGAGCGGTTATTCTAATTATATTTTAATGTACTAAATGCTTTGTTATAATGAAGTTTTAGACGCTGGGTCACCGTGATGAGCCAGGCATGCGCGCTTCCTATCTTTTTTTTGAGCATCAGTACACACGCAAGCGCTCATATACACGCGCATACACTCACCTCTATGAATGCACACACGCACACCCTACCCTTATGAGCACCTCCGAGAGACTGAGCCGGCATATCATCTTGAGATTTATGAAGTCACCGTAGGCGCCTCATCGTCGACGGGAACGTCTCCTCCCACTGAAAGCGTATCGCCGGAAATCCTGAAATAAATCCAGGAATAATGCGAGCACCCGGATTTGAACCCTGGTGGGATGGGGATACCATTGTCCACCTAACCATCTCAACCACAGGTTGGTTCGCGATGCGCTTCCTATCTAGTGTGTATGAAGGGTGGAGAGGAGCGTTGCCGCATAGCCGGCAAGAGAAAGGGGAAGTGGTGTGAATGGAGTCTCCTGGCCCTAATTGGTTCCATCGATGGGCTGCACACAACTCACACAAGCTAAATGGGAAACATTTAGGCCAGTAAAACTGAACCCTTTCCCTGTCCGCTCACGCCCTGTGCGTTTCTGTCCGTCTGTTTTTATGCCTCGGTGTTCTAAGCCGTCCGAACCATGGGTTAGTTGTCCAAAGGTTTGCTTTTCCATGGGCCGAAACAGAAATCGCTGATTAGCTAGGCTTTCATCAACCTCGTCCAACCCATATAACTGAATAGACTTCCGCTTATTTACGTCCATCCAAGGGAAAATCCAATTTGCCGCGCGTTGTGGCAAGATGTCGGCGCTTCGCAGAGGGGCGAGCGACCGAGCAATGCCTTTGGGCCGGCCAGCTTACGTGTTTGCAGCGTTTTCGGTTTTGGAAACCTTATAGAGTTTCTCAGCCGGTTTTTTTCTTCCGGTTTTTGAAATCTTCTAGAAGGTTCCTGAAATGGCTTTTTTCTTTTTCAGTTTCTTTTTTCTTTTTCTCTTCTTTTGCGTTTTTTCTTTTCTTTTTTCTGTTTCTTTCTTTTTTTCCCTTTTTTTCATTTTTGTTTTCCTATTTTTCTTTTCAAGTTTATTTTTGTTTTTCCAATTTTTTTGAAACTTCAAATATTATTCAGAATTTCAAAAAATGTAGCTGGTTTTCAAAATTTGTTCATAAATTCGAAAAATATTCGTGTTTCGAAAATGTTTGCGGTTTCAAAAATTTTGTTCTAAATTCAAAAAATGTTCCTGTTTTCCAAGTTTTGTTCACAAATCCAAAAAATGTTCGTAGTTTCAAAATTTTTGTTCCGAATTTCCAAAAATATTCCCATTTTTCACAATTTGTTAACAATTCAGAAAATGTTCGTGGTTTCAATTTTTTTTTCCGAATTTCAAAAAATGTTCCTAATTTTCTAATTTTGTTCACAAATTCAAAAAATGTTCCTATTTTTCAAAATTTGTTACAAAATTCAGAAAATGTTCGTGGTTTCAAAAAAAGGCAAGGCATGCATAGGGGAGCCCCTTGCAGAAACCATGCATAGGGGAGCTCCTTGCGAAAATTTTGACAAAATTTGTTCTCAAGATTCAAAAAAATGTTGGCGCTTTAAACAATTGTTCGCGCTTCCAAATTTGTTCTCTATTTCAAAATGTGTTCTCAAGATTCAAAAATGTTCGTTAATTTAAAAAAGGCTCGGCGAATTTGTTAATATAGATTTTTTTTGTAATTTCGAAAAATGTTCGCGTTTTCAAAATATGTTCTCTTTTTCTTTTTCATTTTTATTTTTCTTTCCTTTTTTGTTGTTATTTTCACTTTTCTTTTGTTTGAAATTTTCAAATATTGTTCTTAATATAAAAATATGTTCTCTTGTTCAAAATTTGAAAAAAATCTTCTTGTTTCAAAAAATGTTCTGGAATTTTAGAATGTTCTTCTTTACAATTTCAGAAAATGTCCAGTAATTTAAGAAAATATTATATTTTTCAAAATATATTCATGATTTAAAAAAATCATGGATTTTAGACAAATATTTCATATTGGTCTTTAAAAAAAGGCATGAGGCACTTCTTAAAAGACTGAGCTGCTTATATGTCATCAAAGTTTGATTGGGACCGTTGGCTACCGTAGCGCTCACAACAACGGGAGGTTCAGGGTTCGAATCCTTAGAAAGTGCGCGGTTTTTTCCTTTTGTATTTTTAATTCCGCGATACACTGCACCGACTGGGCCGGCCCAGGTCAGACTCCTCCTGTGCGTTTGCTCGACTCCTTGCCGCAACGAGCGGCGTATAGGAGCTCCCCCATCCAAGGACCTCCTGTTTGGTGCTCTCTGTGCAACTTAGCACCGTGGGAGCCCACACACGACGCAGAGCGGGCCTGCCCATAAGCGCAAAAATTGTCCGGTTGTTCCGCTAACGAACGTTGTGCTCCTATAAAAAACAGTGATCGTTGCGCTCACTCAATCTAGAGATCCCATGGTTGACCTGCTGACTTGTTCACTGCTGACTTAGGAAAATGATCATAAAAGCTGGAAAAAGAATAGTGAAATTGAAATTTTGGAAAATTCCAAACTTAAAAAGTTCTTAAAAATGAGAAAAATTCATGAAAAGGTAAAAAGTTGAATTTGAATAAGTGTTCGTCGATTTTGGCAAAAAACATTATTTTTTACAAAAATTTTACTAATTTTCGAAAAAGATCATCAATTTTTCCAAAAAATATAGATTTAAAAAGAAAGTTCATCAATTTAAAAAAAAGTTCATCAATTTAAAAAAATTCATTGATTCCGGGGAAAAATTCATCAATTCTGGAAAAAAAATTAACGGTTTTTTATAGAAATTTCATCAATTTTAAAAATGATCATTGATTTTGAATAAAAAGTTCATGATAATGAAAAGGTTCATTAAGAAAAATAAAATAAGAATAAAAACTGAAAGAAATAGAAACGGAAAGAAAAAAAATCCAAAGAAACCGGTCCAGAAAAAACCGAAAAAAGGAAAAAAAAAACTACTCCCTCCGTAAACTAATATAAAAGCTTTTAAATCACTACTTCAGTAATCTAAAGGCTCTTATATTAATTTATAGAGGGAGTAGTTGGGAAGCTTCCAGCGATCTAAGTGCCTTTAACCTGCGCAACTGTCCAAGAGAGAGAACTGGGTGTTTACTCGAAAGAAAGTGAACTTGGTGCTGTGTTCGCTCTTGAGATATAAAATGGCCGATAGGCGATGCGTGGCCTACGGTAAAGTAAAAAATTACGGGGTACTGGTACGTACCGGCAACGCTCTAGCCAATCACCTAGTGCCATTTGGCAACGTATATTTTTTCCCTGGTTGTATAGTTTTTTCTAGAGTTAAGTACACTACAAGTGCTCCAACTTATCCGGCAGGATCAGTTTGATGTGTAAACTTAAAAAATACATAAAAGTGATCCCGTAATTTATCTGAGCGTTTAAATACGGTGCTTCTGACCGTATGATGCGGTATCAAGTGCCCGTGTGGCATGCTAGCGTCTTGCTGGCCACATATCAGTGGCTGTGGGCGCGTTGTGAGTGTAGTTTTTCTCGACAGAAATGCTCTTGGACTTTAGTTAATTCTTGAAAAATATCGTTACGGACACTGGATTAACGGGAACGCGCTTGTACTTTAATTAATTCTAAAGAAAGTGAACTTGGTGCTGTGCTCGCTCTTGAGATATAAAATGGCCGATAGGCGATGCGTGGCCTACGGTAAAGTAAAAAATTACGGGGTACTGGTAGGTACCGGCAACGCTCTAGCCAATCACTTAGTGCCATTTGGCAACGTATATTTTTTCCCTGGTTGTATAGTTTTTTCTAGAGTTAAGTACACTACAAGTGCTTCAACTTATCCGGCAGGATCAGTTTGATGTCTAAACTTAAAAAATACATAAAAGTGATGCCGTAACTTGCCTGAGCGTTTAAATACGGTGCCTCTGACCGTATGATGCGGTATCAAGTGCCCGTGTGGCATGCTAGCGTCTTGCTGGCCACATGTCAGTGGCTGTGGGCGCGCTGTGAGTGTAGTTTTTCTCGACAGAAATGCTCTTGGACTTTAGTTAATTCTTAAAAAAAATCGTTACGGACACTGGATTAACGGGAACGCGCTTGTACTTTAATTAATATGTCAGTGGCTGTGGGCGCGCTGTGAGTGTAGTTTTTCTCGACAGAAATGCTCTTGGACTTAAGTTAATTCTTGAAAAAAAATCATTACGGACACTGGATTAACGGGAATGCGCTTGTACTTTAATTAATTCTAACAAAATATAAGGAAAATGCTTGGCTTCAGCCGGCTGATTTCTTGAAAGAAGTCCACCGCCTCGGCCCAGTGCCACGCGTCCTAGTGTGGACCACACACCGCCTGAGAGTCGCTCGCCTCCAACTTTATCTTTCCATTCTGTCTACTATCTTTCTCCTTCACCTCCATCTTCCTTCAATTGTCAAGCTCTTTGCTGACACTCATGGCGTACCTCAATTGGCACTGCTGGAGGGGATATGAGGGACACCTACATGCTTCAGGGGACACACGTGTTGCTGCTATGGAGGCGCTGGGGACGGGGCAAGCACCGTGTGTGTCGCCGCCATGCCCCGTGTTCTTCATCGGTAAATCCTTAGATAGATCAAGCGAGCCGTTCACTATGATTATTGCAACATAACTGGTGTTGCGGAAACATAGTGAGTGTTGCAGAAACATAGCTGCTTCAAAAACATCCCTCGTGCTTCAACAAGAACGGCGGAGCTGCAAGACCAGACAACCGCTGTGGTAGTATGTTTCTGAAACATGGCCTATGTTGCAGAAGTCCATGAGACAATGAAAAAAAAATCCACAACACAATCTTTGTTACAAATATTTTCGCAACACGAGCTTTGTTGTAAAAGTCCGCAACACAATCTCTCTTGTAAATGTTTCCGCAGCAGGGGCTCTGTTGCAAAGGCTTCTGCAACACTACGTTTGTTGCAAAGTTAAGGATGGGGCTGGGCCGCTGGATGGCGCCAGATCTAACGAACGCCAAGCTGGCGGATCTTTTTAAAAGATCCGCCGGCCGACGCGTAGCAGGCCCCAAAATATAAACACAAGTTGGCATGAAGTGAATTCGACCCACGGACCACGTAGCTGCCTAACAAACAAGCGCACCAAGAGGCCACACTTTGGTTTACATTTAACTGCTACTCCCTCCGTTCCAAAATAGATGACCCAACTTTGTACTAATTTTGTATTAAAATTAGTACAAAGCTGACTCATCTATTTTGGAACGGAGGGAGTAGCTAGCAACTTATATGCACGATTCCACGTATCGCTTTGCACATGTTTTCTACAGTTTTTTCGACATACTGTTTTTTTCCAGTGAAGTTTCTGTCTAATTTGATGATACATAAATTTTCTCATATGAAAGAATAAAGTAATTATCAATATGCAATTGTTGTTGATTTTATATATTTATTCTACATTTTCAAAAAACACGGTGTGCATTTTCTAAAATAATATGAAAATGAAAATAAACATGAACGTGAATTTGTTTTACAAAAAATGCTCACCATGTTTTTAATATACGCTCAACTTTTTAAGTCCACATCAATTTTAGAAAAGCTCATGTTTATCTCTTCAAAGTACACAATAATGGAAATAGAATAGAGATATAAAATACACAGTAATTCCATATTGATAATGATTTAATTTTTTCATTGGAAAAATTATGTATCATGAAAACTAAACAGAAACTTCACTCCAAGAAAAACATGACAGTAACTTTGAAATAAATAAAAAGAAAATTACTCCAGTAAGAAGCATATGTAGAGCGACACGTGTAATCATCTACTGCTTGTTGATGATTAAGCGCCAACTAGACCGTGGCCGCCTGGTCCGCTCGATTGTGAGGCGACGAGTATTAATTAAAATCATTTTTGTGAGAATTAATTAAAATCCAGGGGCATTCCTACAAAAAACAACACACATAGCTCACAACACCCGTCCAGCGCCTGCAACCACTGACTTGTGGCCCAGCGACATGTTGGCATGCCACGAGGGCACTCGATATGATGGCATACGTCCAAAAGCATCGTATTTGAATGCCCAGACAAGTTACGACATCACTTTTGTGTATTTTTCAAGTTTAGGCACCAAACTCACCGCGCCGAACAAGTTAGGGCACCTGTAGACTGTAGTGTATTGAACTCTTTTTATCATGTTTAAAGAATATTGGTATATCACGTTTAACATCGTCTTAGCAAAGTCTAATTTAGAAAATCTGAGGTCCCATTTTTCTCTTTTATTCCCGTATCTTGAAATATTCTTCAGCGTTCACAACATTTTCTCTAAGTCTTATCTCTGTTCTCTTCCTCATACATACTCCAGAGCTTTGCTAGGCACATCTTCAAAGACTGTGGACACTCTTGATCAACCCACTTCAGATAAGAACACTTCCGTTCATCCTATAATGTTTAAAACTAAACCAGTAACAATTGTAGGTAAAATGGGTTTCTATCAACATAAAAAAATCACCACATGCATATTTTTAAAAACTGAAGAAACGCGTTAATTATGACATCTTCTCAAAAAGATCAATGTGTAAATGAATTAATTGCTACTGAGACAACAACCAAATTCAGAAACATCACAAACTATAATTAACTACAACAATGCTATAAATTCTTAGTCATGTACTATAAATAACAAGTTGAATATTTTATGAGAAAGGTAAATAGAACTGCAACAACATAGCGACAGTGTTTGGATGACATCAAATTAATTCTAACATGTGTGTATATGCACAAATTTAGTAACATGTAACTAATAGCACCAAGGCCCTCCACTACGTAGGCCAACATCGGTGTCAAAACAACTGTTGCTAAATTTGGCACCGGTGCCCTATACCGTCGAGCCGATGCCAGAGGAAAAATTCAGGGAACCGGACTCCAAAGCAACTAGTTGCTCTGATGCCCGGTTCCTTCGTGCCTTAAAGTTTTAGTATTTTACTGCTTGGCTACTCGGATGTGTGGAGTAAAGTTGGCTGCACAAACTGCTGAAGTGGTGCCAAATAATTTTCTCAGGGCACCGCTGATGAGATGGCAATATTTTTAGATAAGGTAGAAACTGTGACACTATCTTAATCACATCCAGAATAACATAGCATAGCGAGAGTGTCTGAAATCTGAATCACATCTAACAAATGATTTGTAACAACGAAAGTGGGGCTAACCTTCTCTGCACATGCCAGAAACTTTCTCCCATTGTCCGTAGATTCAAAAGCAACTAACTTCACGCATTGAAATTGATGGTGACAATGAGCATGCATATCTTCAGCCACCCCGCTCCATTCACTGCAAGTGATGGTCCTAGGGAGCTACAAGAGGAAGAAATGACTCAAATCAACTACCAGGGTAAAATCCTTTATTCTAAATCATAGCCCGAGAGAGAGGAGAGAGGCATTCCCGGCTGGTGAAAGAGTCGTCGTCGTAGGAGGAATCGCTGGAGAAGTCATTGAAGAAGACCATGGCAACCGCGTCATTCGGATGCAAGACGGCGAGAGCAACGAAGCAAGCGAGGAAGCGGCTATAGCTTGGGAAGGAAGGAAGGAGGAAACATGGGAGTGGGGAGAGTTAGATACTTCTACGATAGGGAAGATTTCGAAAGGTGGATGGAAACTTGTGGGCGGTGCCGCCGAACACCATTCACTTTGAACAAATGTGTGCATCGCAAATGATTCTTCTGTTTTACGCGCATGCGATGAGTTTGAGCATTCAAATTTTGGTGGAAATTTCCTAGGGTATGGTTCTCATCCATGTCATTGCATGATTTGACATCGCTTGCTAATTTGGGTACACAAAAGAGCCTACAACACATAGACCACACTTGCTGAATTGAGCAATTTTAATAATTAAATAGAGCCAATTGACCTAAACATTGCTCTAACAAAAGACCAGGGTTATAAACAAAGGCTAAGCACACATAATTTAAACAAAGCTGCCAACACGCCACCCTATGCCTCGCCGGTGTAAGATGGGACATCGATGACTTGTCTTGGCGACATGCCGCCGTTGGTGGACTCCGTGTCCCCAAGGCTGAAGTCAACCACATTGCCGTCCTTTTCCTCGTCCTTAGCGCTGCCCTCAAGGTTGTAGTACTCATCGTAGTGGCTGCGCCAGAGCTCGCGTTGGGACTCCGCCGCCAATTCCTTGATGGATAGGCTCTCCTCTACCTCCTCCTTAGCCACGCGCAACTCTTGCTCCCCGCGCTCCACGATCTCCGCCGTCTCCTGCATCTCCAGCTCCCGATTGGCGATCTCATGAGGAAGCATGTGCTCCATGGCCTCCGCCGCCTTTTCATACATGGGATGCATGCCGGATTCCGAGGAGGCCTGGAATATCTTGGGGTGGGCGTCCTCAATCTTGGTGTGGATGACATAGACCCATGCCCGGGTGATATCAGCGGCACGGTCGGCTGCTCGAGCCCTCTCGGCATTTGCAGCTATCATTGCAGGAGCAGCTGCAACTGCCTTGGCTGCTGTAGCTGCCCTGTCGGCTACCACAGTGTGACGCCCCCGATTTGTCCGTACACTAATCATGCACGCAAATGTGTACGACCAAGATCAAGGACTCACTGGTAGATATCACAACACAACTCTAAAAGTAAAATAAGTCATACAAGCTTCATATTACAAGCCAAGGGCCTCGAGGGCTCGAATACAAGTGCTCGATCATAGACAAGTCAGCGGAAACAACAAATATCTGAGTACAGACATAAAGTTAAACAAGCTTCCATAAGATGGCTAGCACAAACTGGGATACAGATCGAAAGAGGAGCAGGCCTCCTGCCTAGGATCCTCCTAAACTACTCCTGGTCGTCGTCGGCAGACTGCACGTAGTAGTAGGCGCCTCCGATGTAGTAGGAGTTGTCGTAGGTGGCGTCTGGCTCCTGGGCTCCACCATCTGATTGCATCATCCGAGAAGAAGGAACAGAAGGGGGAAAAGGGGGAGGAAAGCAACCGTGAGTACTCATCCAAAGTACTCGCAAGCAAGGATCTATACTACATATGCAATGGTAACAATGATATGGGTAATATCGGTGGACTGAACTGCAGCAAGCCAGAATAAGAGGGGGATAGCTAATCCAAACGAAGACTACGCTTCTGGCAGCCTCCATCTTGCAGCAGTAGAAGAGAACAGATGGTAAGTTCACCAAGTAACATCGAATAGCATAATCCTACTCGGCGATCCTCCCGCACATCAGCTTGTGAGAGAGCAACCACCGAGTTATATCTGGAACTCATCTGTGTGTGTTTTATCAAGTATCCGATTCTAGTTGTCATGAGGCCGGAATACAAATCCAGGTCGTCCTTTTACCGAGGGACACGGCTATTCGAATAGATTAACTTCCCTGCAGGGGTGCACCACATAACCCAGCACGCTTGATCCCATTTGGCCGGACACACTTTCCAGGGTCATGCCCGACCTCGGAAGATCAACACGTCGCAGCCCTACCTAAGCACAACAGAGAGGTCAGCACGCCGGTCTATGTCCTAAGCGCACAGGGGTTTGGGCCCATCGCCCAATGCACACCTGCACGTTGCGAGGGTGGCCGGTGAGCAGACCTAGCAACCTCCATTACTAAGGAAGTTACGTTACGCGGTCCAACTCGTCGCGCGCCGCTCAGTCGCTGACGTCAAGAAGGCTTCGGCTGATACCACGACGTCGAGTGCCCATAATTGTTCCCACGTAGCTCGTTAGTGCGTATAGGCCAACGGCCAGACTCAGATCAAATATCCAAACTCGTTAAGCGTGTTATTATGAAATAACCGCGGACAACGATCAGGGCCAGGCCACCTGTCTCCTAGGTGTCTCAACCTGCCCTGTCGCTCCGCCACAAAGATCCACACAGATGGCCATCGGGAAAGTATGTCCTTTCAGCCCCCAATCTGTGAATCAACCGTGGGTACTCAACGAGCCGACCCGACTTTAGTCACAACATGTATCATGTATAAGTGTATGTAGTATATACCCCTGATCACCCCCAAGTGATCATGGCCCGATAGAATAGCAGGGCAGACGGACAAGGGTGTAGGGCCACTGATGGAATACTAGCATCATATACTAAGCATTTAGGATTGCAGGTAAATGTGTCAACAGTTGTAGCAACAATGACAGGCTATGCAGCAGAACAGGAGTATCGAAAACAGTAACATGCTACACTACTCTAATGCAAGCAGTAGAGAGAAAAATAGGCGATATCAGGTTGATTAAGGGGGGGGGCTTGCCTGGAAGCTCGGCAGCCAAGGTGGGGTTGTCAACACTGTAGTCGATCGGGGCAGCAGCAGCGTCGGTCTCGTAGTCTACTGGAGAGAAGATGGAGAAGAAACAATGAATACAATGCAAACAAATGCATGACGATGCATGACATGATATGTAACGGTGCTAGGTGTGCCCTAACACAGTATCGGGTGATACTGACGAAGGGGGGGAACATACGGGAAAGTATTCCCGGTGTTTCGCGTTTTCGGGCGGATGAAACAGAGGGGGAAAGTTGCGGGTTCAGTATGGTAGGGATGTGTGGTTGACGAACGGTCGGCGTATTCGGATGCGTCTCGAAATTCTGAGAACCTTTCATATATAAAGTATTTTCATCCGAGTTACGGATTATATTATATTAATTTTTAAAGTTTTAAATGATTTTCTAATTTATTAATTATTTAATAAATCAACATTATCCAGAATAGTGACGTCAGCAGCCAACATGGATTTGACTGGGTCAAACTGACGTGTGGGGTCCACATGTCATTAACTGACTGGTTAATTGCATTTTAGCTAATCTAATTATTGTTTAATTAAACTAACTAGTTAATTAGATTAATTAAATAGGATTAATTAACTTAATTAATTAATTATATTATATTATATTATAATTATAATTATATATATATATTAAAACATTCTGGGCTCCGGCCCCACCTGGCAGTGGCCCAGGGGGCCCTTAGCGGGGCAGGTTTACGGGCGCGGGCGTTGGGCGCCGTAGCGCCCGAGCGGGCCTGCGGGCGCCTCCGGGCGAGGCCACGGCGAGGCGCGGCGGGGCGAGGCCCGCCGGCCGGCCGCAGGCACCGGCGGTGGCAAGGGGCGGCGGCGCGCCGGCGCAGAGGGCGCCAGGCCAGCGCGCCAGAGGGGGGCCACGGCGTTGCAGCATCAGCCTACGAGGCCAGCGGCAGAGGGGGAGGCCGGCGCAGCCGGGCGCGGCCAGGCAGCTGGAGAGGGGGGAGGCGGAGCGGCGTAAGGCGGGGCCAGGCTTCGCACGGCGCACGCCGGCGCCGAAGCACGGGCGGCAGGGCGGCGCGGGGAGGAAACCAGGTCAGGGCCGCAGCGGTGCGATGCCGGCGAGCTGGCGCGGGCGTGCAGCGGCAGGTGCTGGACACGGCGGCGGCGCGGCCACATCGCGAGGCTTGGGTGCGGTCTACGGCACGCAGGCGAGAGGAGCTGCAGCGCGGAGCAAGCAAATGCGGCAGACGGGCGTGAAGTGCGTGCGCTAGC
>LR738710.1:90912633-90932510 GCA_902687465.1 Secale cereale | reverse complement strand
TGCCCCCCTTTTTTTGTATTTCTTTTTCTTTTCTTTATTTCTCTTTTCTGTTTTATTTTGTTTAAAGCACTTAGGCACTTTGTAAAATTATGTTTTCTTTACTATAATTAACATTGCAATATTTGTCACTCACCGAACATTTTTATTTAATATTGTGAAAACTTTTATTATTTGCCACAATTTGAATTTGAATTTTAATCGGTTTCGAACTAACGCGAGATTAGCAACAGTAATTGAAGTGACGTGGCATCATTAGCGAAGTTTGACTGTAGCCAAATTATCTGGGCGTTACAATTCTCCTCCACTACAAGAAATCTCGTCCCGAGATTTAGGAGGTAGAAGGAAACCGTGCGGGGTATTCTTCACGAAGACGATCCTCGCGTTCCCAAGTGGCTTCGTCTTCAGAGTGATGCGACCACTGGACTTTGAGGAACTTGATCACCTTCTGACGTGTGCGACGTTCAGCTTGGTCAAGAATACGGACCGGATGCTCTTTATAGGAGAGGTCATGTTGCAACTCGAGCACTTCGTGGTCTACTGCTCGAACTGGGTCCTTGAAGCAGCGGCGGAGTTGAGACACGTGGAACACATCGTGAACCTGAGAAAGGTTCGGTGGCAGCTCCAGTTGATATGCCACCTTTCCACGCCTTTCAATAATAGCAAATGGACCAATATAGCGAGGAGCTAACTTGCCCTTGATTCCGAAGCGGTGAGCACCCTCCATTGGTGTAACTCGAAGATAAGCCTTTTCGCCAGGTTGATAGACCATGTCTTGATGATGACGGTCATACTGACTTTTCTGACGTGACTGAGCAGTCTTTAGATTCTCGCGGATGACGCGTACTTGCTCTTCAGCGTGTTGAATAATATCCGGACCGAAAAGTGAACATTCCCCAGTTTCTGACCAGTTCAGAGGGGTTCGGCATTTTCGCCCATATAACACTTCGAAGGGAGCCATCTTCAGACAAGCTTGATAGCTATTATTATAAGAGAACTCAGCATACGGGAGAGATTCCTCCCATTTCCTGCCGAAGGAAATTACACAAGCTCGAAGCATGTCTTCGAGAACTTGGTTGACACATTCAACTTGCCCTTGTGACTGAGGATGAAAGGCAGTACTGAATGACAGATGTGTTCCCATAGCTTCTTGGCAACTTGCCCAGAATCTTGAAGTGAATAAACTGCCACGGTCTGAACTGATAACCAGTGGAATACCGTGAAGTGAAACAATTCTAGACATGTAAAGAGTTGCCAGCTGACTAGCAGTAATTGTTTCTTTGACTGCCAGAAAATGTGAAACTTTAGAAAGTCGGTCAATGACGACAAGAATTGCATCATTACCTCTCTGCGATTTGGGAAATCCAGTGACGAAGTCCATTTCAACATGGTCCCATTTCCATTCAGGAATAGAGATAGGTTGCAAAGTTCCAGCAGGCCTTTGATGTTCGGCTTTGATACGACGGCAAACGTCAAACTCAGCAACATAACGAGCAATGTCTTGCTTCATAATAGACCACCAGAATCTCTGACGAATGTCTTGGTACATCTTGGTACTACCGGGATGAATAGACAAAGGTGTATCGTGAGCTTCTTTCATAACCTTTGGAGTCATAGCCAGGTTTTTCTTCGAACATGGTACCACTAAGCGGCCTTTGAAGTACAAGGCGGCATCATCGGCAATAGTGAAAAATGAGGGCTTTCCCCTTTTGAGATAGCGTTTAATCTTCTCGACTTCAGAGTCATAAAGTTGAATAGTCTTGATACTGCCCAAAAGATCTGGTTCGACAACCAGGGTATTTAGAGAACCCTGAGGAACAACACGAAGATTCATCTGGCGGAACTCTAAGGGAGGGGGAGCGAGTGCCCCAGGAGGAACAATATGGAGGTTCAGCTTTTTGAATTCTTCAACAAGCAAGGGATGAACCTTGTGAACTTAGATGTGGTTGCAATATGACTTGCGGCTTAAGGCATCAGCCATCACATTAGCCTTGCCCGGGGTATAGGAATTACCCAAGTCAAAATCTGCTACGGTCTCCATCCATCTCTGCTGATGGAGGTTCAGGTCTGGTTGAGTAAACAAGTACTTCAGACTTTGGTGGTCGGTGAATATCTCGCAATGATTACCGAGAAGGTAATGTCGCCACTGTTTTAGAGCATATATGACAGCAGCAAGCTCAAGGTCGTGAACTGGGTAGTTCTCTTCATGAGGACGCAATTGACGAGAGGCATATGCAATTACTCTGCGCTCTTGCATTAGGACACATCGTAATCCTTGACGAGAAGCGTCGCAGTAAATGACTGTAATGCCCAGGATGGGACTATACCTCCTACGTGTCGAGGCACGACTTAAAGGTATAAGCCCATTCTGTAATGATCGCAAGTTTGGTATCTTTGCACGACTCATTTAAAAGAGGGATTAAATTGCAAAAGAAGATAGTTGGCTTACACTCGCCACTTCACACAATACATTACATAAGCAAAACATCATTCAAAACATCACAGCCCATCTAAGGGTAAGATCCAAAAGACAAAATACCAAACATAATGTTAAACCACAGGTCTAGATCGAATCCTAGTAGAAACCACTACTGATCGCCGAAAACGTCACAAGCAAACGGCCACTCTCTTCATCGAGCTCCAGGTGAAGTACTTGAACCAGCTCCTGCTTCAAACTCGGCTGAACCTGCATCTGGTGTTGTAGTATCTGTGAGCCACGAGGACTCAGCAATCCCATAACCATGGGTATCAAGACTAGCAAAGCTTTATGGGTAGGAAGAGGTAAAGTGGTGAGGTTGTAGCAGCGGCTAAGCATAATATGGTAGCTAGCTTACGAGTACCAGAATAAAATGAGCATCTACGCAAACGGTCGCAAAAGTAGTGATCGCTAAAGATCCTAAACTACATACGAGTCAAACATAACCCCATCGTGTTCTCTTCTCAAAGTGAAAAGAGACAGTCATGGTTACTCACACAGTTGTGTGTTTTACTTCGGATCCTCTGTCAAGTTTTCTACAACCGGACATTAACAAATTCCAATCTGCCACATAACCGCGGGCACGGCTTTCGAAAGATTATAACCCTGCAGGGCTGTTCCAACTTAGCCCATCACAAGCTCTCATGATTAGCTGAAGTGATAAATATAATATCATCACTCCTTATCTTAGGGAAATCCGATCAGGCTCGGCATCCCGGTAGCACAAGACATTTCGACAATGGTAAAACAAGTCCAGCAAGACCTCCCGGTGTGTCGACACCCTGATAGTAGCCGCGCGTATCTCGTCTCAGGCCACATCCGGATAGGTGATCCTACGGGAGCCAAACCTCGAGTTTCCCCGTGGTGGCCCCGCAGTCTCCCCATTTGGGACCAACACCATCAGCACTGGCCCCCCTGCTATGTAGAAAGAATCCTCGGGTAGCGCTAACTCCCTATGCAATTTAATTAATTAATTAAGTTGTTATTATGAGCAAATTAAAACCAATGTTGGGCCTTGCTGGAGGAGTTTTATTCAAAGTCGAACTGTCAAGGGGTCCCCATCCACCCATCGTGTAAGGAACACAAAATCAAGGAACATAATGCCGGTTTATCGGCGCCTAAGGTGGCATGAGTGGAACAAAACACCGAGCAAAAGGCCAAGCCTTCCACCCATGCCCATTATATAGGTGTGTTAATTATAATAATAGATATTGTGATATTCCAACAACAAGTTTCCTCCTGGAACGATCTTCATCTTCACCTGCAACTAACAACGCTATAAGAGGGGCTGAGCAAGCGGGTAACATAGCCAAACAGTGGTTTTACTAGGAAGGTGTCAAAAGGTTAGAGGTTTCATGGCAACAAGGAAAGGCTGACATAAAAGATGGGTAGCGCGACATGTAACGATAGCATCGAGACAACTAAGCATGGCAATGGTAGAAAAGGTATCCAAGGGTATGATCATCTTGCCTGGGATTCCGCGAGGGAGAAGAACAGGTCCAGAAGAAGACGAAGAAGAAGCCTCACAACTCTGGAACGAAACCGAAGCTAACAAGAGAAGCAACCGGAAAGAAGCAAACAACACGGTAAACACACAACCATAAACATGGCATACGATGCACATCCAAGTATGATGCATGTCCGGTTTAATTATGCATGGCATGACAAAGTGCACAAACAACACTACAAGTTAAGTGGAGCTCAATATGCAACGAGTTGCATATTGACGAAACACCACATTTTATTTATTTAGTTGACTCTCGTTTATTTACAAGACAAGATTAAATGTTTGTTAACATGGCAAGAAGGTGAAGCAAAAACAAACTACCTATTAAGACATTTTAAATGAGGCCGGAAATAACAACAACAATTCCGGAAAATACCCATGAGCATGTTTAGCAATTTTAAGCAAACAACAATTAAACATTCAAAGGTTGTTAACATGATGCGGATGACATGATCAAGTTTATGCAATTTTTATTAAAAGGTTAACATGAAGAGATAAGAAGTATATGTCACCGTGGTGGAAGGAAAAGGTTCCACGGCAACGATCCAAAAATGATGCAATGGCAACATATCGGTTCCGGTAACTCATTGAGAGACCGGTGCAAAAGAATGCTCGGCGTGAGCATGACATGCAAGAAGAAAGGTGGGGTGATCCCGTCACCGGGTTCCCACGAGTCGGCGACGAGGCAACCGAGGAGCACGACAAAAGATGATACGGGCACGGAGCACACAAGGGAAAACATTTCATACAACACATGCATTTCACGGGTCATCGTCTCGGGGTTATACCTTCGAAGCATTCGTTCTCGGAGGGGGTTTGAGAACGTAGAGGGACGTAGTGGAAGAAGTCGTTCACGTGTCGTAGAGGTAGTAGTTGTTCCGTTCGTAGTTATACACGGGGCGACGGTAGTGGTACTCGGTTCGTCGGCGACGGTCGTCGTACACGTTCCGTAGAGGTACTTGAGGGTTCCGATGGCTCCGGGCATGGAAGCTGCTCGCTGGCGGCGGCCGGAAACAGAGGCAGGGCCTCGGCGCAAGTTTCAGGCGTCGAGGAGGAAGGGCGCGCTCGGAGCAGAGGCTGGAGAAGTGGCGACGAAGATGCCCAGGGTGTGGAAGACGGCATGGAGGCGCTACTCTGGTCGCGGTCGCCGGCAGCGACCGAACACGGTGGCGGGATGCGAGGCGCGGTGCGGCTCGAGGCAAGGACGGCGGAAGGGACGAGCGGAGCCTGGGGACGCGGCGCGCGCGTTGGAGAGGAGCAGCTCGAGGCCGCGGCGGCTCCTGGCCGGCCGGCTTCGCCTGGAGGCCAGGCGCAGCTAGGGGCGGCCGGCTCGCGGGAGAAGCGTGAGGCTCGCGGGCGCTGGGGCTCGGGGGCCTCGACGGAGGAGGTGGTGGCGCGGCCAGCATCGAGGAGGAGAGGGTCGGCTCGGGGCTGTAGAGGAGGGAGGCGCTCGGGGATGGGGAGATGGCGCGATGGGGAGACTGGCGGCGCGAGGGGATGAGAGGGAGGAGCGAGCGAGATGCGGTCGCTAGGGTTAGGATGGAGCGATCGGGCTGAGGCCTGGGGAGGCCTGGGCCGGCTCGAGCTGGGTCTAGGAGGAAAAAAAACCCAGAAGGAGTTGGGCCGCGCTGGAAACTCTCTCTCCCCCTTAATTCTTTCAAAACTCTTTAGCAGAAAAACAAAAGAGAGAAGAAAAGGAAGAGGGGTTAGGGAACGAATTTGGGCAAGAGGTTAATTGTTTTTCCGTACAAGTAAAATATGCACGGTGCACGGAAAAATAGTGGAGGCATGAATGCAAGAGATAAATTCGAACTCATTTGAATTTAGTTCAAATGAGTGTGAGAAACAAACGGGTGTTTGGTAGGTCCAAATAATGTGAGGATTTTTGGAGGAACCTCGATACAACGGAAAAGAATTATAGGGAAGGTTTTTGACGGTGAAACTAGAATTAAGAGGCATGGGGAATATATGCAAGTGTGTTGGGTCAATTCCAAACAAATGGAATATTTATAATATAGCTCCCTAAATATTGAGAGGCTTTTATATGTTATAAAGAGAAGTCATCCTTCCCTCGATTTAAATGGATCGAAGATCCACACGACTTATTTAAGTTGAGATGCTAAAGATTAATGACATGATGGCATGATGACATGATGCAAAGCAAAATAAATAACACAAGCACAAAAGAAACACATGGGAGAACCCAGAACATCTGGAATCTTCTGGGACGTCGGTCTTCGAGCGTCACAACTCTCCCACACTAACAGAGGATCTCGACCCGAGATCCTAGAGATAGCACCGGGTAGAAACGAAAAAGAAGAGGTAAAACAAAGTTCCTTCTTTGACAGACGAGTGAAACCAAAGAACCTTGAGAGGTTGAACAATCTTGAAGGAAAGAATATAACAGAGATGAATGAATATGAAAACTCCGTTAGAAAAGAGGAACAAGGAACATAACGAGAACCTTGCAGGTGAAAGACATGAAACAAGAGCTCACGGACCAAAAGAATATGAAACCGCAACGGTATAGCCAAGGAATAAGAATGACAGAATTTGGGCAGCACTCCGTCTGAAAATGGAAGGAATTAACACGAACTTGCCAAGTTGGGATGATACTTGATGAAAACAACAACACACAACCTCCGAAACAATTAAAAGAATGGCACAAGGTTAAGAAGAATTTCAGACAGCACTCCGGTTGAAAAGAGAGGCAAAACTTGATAAGATAAGAGAACTAGAATGGAGGTCACCACACTCCTGTTAATGGACTGTAAAAGACAAGAGTATGATCTTGATAACAAACGAGATGATGGTCAAAGAGATGAATATCACAAAGCCTTCGGAACGAAAGAATAGATGCAAGATCGTTGGGAAGAAAGAACGGAGAAGAAAATGACAACTTCTCTCAAAATTGAATTTGAAAGAGCATCCTTACGAAGAAGGGTTGAACGGAGTTGTTGGAAAATCAACAACGAAAACGAATAAGCTTGATGTGGGCTTATGGAAAACATCCCAAAATTATGAGGTGACAACCAGCCACTGACGAAAACATTTGATTGGATTGAGATCAACAAGGAGACGAAAAAAAACTTATTTCACCGAAATGATAAATGAAGATCTTGGGTCATTTATAAGCACCATAATAGCAACAATCCTTAGGGGAAGCTTTTTGGTGAAACACAACCCAAGATAACTCCAACGAATAATTGAAGGGTTGAAAAGATCTCCTGAACAAGGAAAATGATGGGTTTTAAATATCTCATTATTGATAACTCGTGAATCATAAAACATGAAGGAATTGTCGAGAATGACATAACACCATCTGAAAAAATAAGGTAGAAAGAATTGCACTTGGAAAGCATGATGAAGAATGCTTGAGCTCCAACAAGAATCTTGATGAAGACTTCGAGGATGAATTAAAACTTGATGAACCACCATGAGAACTCCGGTAATGAAAGCATGAGAAGTGAAAGACGAAAAGAATAAGATTCAAGGCCTGCGATGAATTAGATTGAGGTTTGAAATGATATAATAGAAATAACTTGGAGCTCCGGAAAACAAGATGAAAAACTTAGAACCAAGGATATGATATGAAGAACAAGCTCCGGAAAACAGAGATTAATCACTTCGAGGAATAAGAATAAGATTTATTGTATGCTTATCCTTCACCAATTTAAATTGATGACAACCAAAGGATTTGGCATACTACTTATTCTCATTGGAAAGAATTAAAGAGAGATCTCGTACAAACTTG
This sequence comes from Secale cereale, assembly GCA_902687465.1. Classification (NCBI taxonomy): domain Eukaryota; kingdom Viridiplantae; phylum Streptophyta; class Magnoliopsida; order Poales; family Poaceae; genus Secale; species Secale cereale. The sequence goes on along the minus strand of LR738710.1, from coordinate 90,924,776 downwards.
GGTAAATCTTCAACGAACCACCGGTAGGATTATGAAAAGAACGAGTGAATTAATACGATAACAACGGAAGGGTAAACTTGAAATAACCACCGTAAAAATATGGAGATGAACGAAGAGACATCAATGAAGAATATTTGGAGGACGAAGTTGAAAACTGAGAACGAGGAAATATTCTGAAATGATGGCCTTCGGAGGATCACAAAGAAAAGAATTCATGAAATGCTTCGGATGGGTATAAAAAGAATTCCTCACAATCGGAACAATAATGAGGATGGCATGAAGCTAGAACCACAACTCATCAAGAGAATGGGCCAAGACTTAAGAGAAACTCTTCTCCGGTCTTCAAATGTTGAGAATGACAAGGAGAAACACCTTGAAGAATTGCGAGATACTCCGGAAGAATAAAAAGATGGAAGGTTGAGCTAAAGATGGAAATAATTGAAAACAAGCTTGGAGAAGGCATGTGACTGATGGAATTTCATTCTTACGCCACACTTTGAAAAGAATTTGAGTATAACTCCAGAAAAATAGAAGAGTCAGGTAAGATCCTGGAAAAGACCTGTGGGTTAGGGCCCACTCAAAGAAATCACCGTTGAAAAAAAGATTGCTTAAGAGATATTGCACCGGTTGAATTAAATGGCTTGAATAAGATAACAATCTCAAAATAGATTGAACGGATTAAGAATGGAATTGTGAATCTTCAGCACTCCGGATATGAATAGCAAGAGGAGAATGATTAATTGGTACACCGGAATAAGAAAGCGTTGTGAAATGAGGAAAAGGATAAGATCAACACCGAAATCTTGAATTACATCCACCGGCAGAATTTGAGAACAAAAGAATGATGAACTTGAAGCTCTTGAGCATCTTCACGATAATTCACCGGATAAGAACATTGAAGGAAAAGAATGAAGAAATATCACAAGAATAAAATGGATACTTGATTTGAGAATTCCAGCTCCATAAAGAAAAGGGTGGGAGGGTGGGGAAAAACAAAGACAACTTGAGGCGAACAAAATGGACACCGGTTGGAAAAGAATTTAACATGACCATCTCGATGATCAAGAAGGACTAGCACTCTCATAGAAGTATGAGAATACCGATTAGGAAGATATGGAATCAACATTTGACATCGAAGCAACTCGAATACCAGAATCAAAACAAAAACAAAGGATAGATATGTTTATGAAGAAGATTATGTTGCAACATATCTATCCGAACAGAGAATTGAACGAATGAATTCCGCAGGTACATCAACTTGACGAGAAGCCACTTGGAAGAACAAAAGGATAAATAAAAGCAACAAGGAGCAGATAGAACAAATACAAGATAGAAGCTTCGTTCGACATATTCGTGTTGAAAGCTCATGGAACGTGTTACAAAAGGGTTTTGCAATCCCCGGATCAGCATAGCCAAGGACCCTTTAAGATGCAACTCCCGATCGGAACAAGTCCATAAAAACACTTCACTCAATGTAGAACCCCGAACTTCATATCATGCACTCGTTGGAAGAATGCCTAGAACTACTAGATGAACCCACCTATTAATTTCCGAAAGTTTCCAGTTATGTAATCAGGTGTTGGGGATACAGGGGAAGCACCGCACACTCAACTCTAATCCTACATCCAGCTGTATCCATCCTTCAACACATAACCAGTTGTTCTCGGAAACCGTTCACCCCGGACCTTCGAAACGCATCCACTATACAAGCTATGGCAATACTCATGAACTACCTCCCCAGTACTGGGTGATGTCGGGGTTATCTTACCACTAACCGCATAGGAGAGTTTTCGATGTCGGCCGTCTTAAGTATTCTAGAACTGATGCGATATGTTTGTGACGACAACACCTCGGAGCTCAACTCCCCGGGACACTGCCACAACCCCTAATGACAGGAGGCATCGAGAACAATGTTCTCGTCACAAAGACATCGAAACAATCCAAACAATACTCGCGAGATCCTAAAAAAAAATTTGGTGCATTTTTTGAAAGTAGAAGAGGCAAGAGTAGTCGTCAGGAGTCCTCACCAGAGTGATAAGAGATGAGGAGCAAAAGAAATCCTACTCTCCGATATATATAGGACTCAAAACATTTTCAAGTGTGTGCCTAGACTCAACCGTCAACGATTCGATCAATCAGTGGGGGCTTCTAGGTCGGAGAAGGCTCTGAATACCAACTTGTAATGCCCAGGATGGGACTATACCTCCTACGTGTCGAGGCACGACTTAAAGGTATAAGCCCATTCTGGAATGATCGCAAGTTTGGTATCTTTGCACGACTCATGTAAAAGAGGGATTAAATTGCAAAAGAAGATAGTTGGCTTACACTCGCCACTTCACACAATACATTACATAAGCAAAACATCATTCAAAACATCACAGCCCATCTAAGGGTAAGATCCAAAAGACAAGATACCAAACATAACGTTAAACCACAGGTCTAGATCGAATCCTAGTAGAAACCACTACTGATCGCCGAAAACGTCACAAGCAAACGGCCACTCTCTTCATCGAGCTCCAGGTGAAGTACTTGAACCAGCTCCTGCTTCAAACTTGGCTGAACCTGCATCTGGTGTTGTAGTATCTGTGAGCCACGAGGACTCAGCAATCCCATAACCATGGGTATCAAGACTAGCAAAGCTTTATGGGTAGGAAGAGGTAAAGTGGTGAGGTTGCAGCAGCGGCTAAGCATAATATGGTGGCTAGCTTACGAGTACCAGAATAAGATGAGCATCTACGCAAATGGTCGCAAAAGTAGTGATCGCTAAAGATCCTAAACTACATACGAGTCAAACATAACCCCATCGTGTTCTCTTCTCAAAGTGAAAAGAGACAGTCACGGTTACTCACACAGTTGTGTGTTTTACTTCGGATCCTATGTCAAGTTTTCTACAACCGGACATTAACAAATTCCAATCTGCCACATAACCGCGGGCACGGCTTTCGAAAGATTATAACCCTGCAGGGGTGTTCCAACTTAGCCCATCACAAGCTCTCACGATTAGCCGAAGTGATAAATATAATATCATCACTCCTTATCTTAGGGAAATCCGATCAGGCTCGGCATCCCGGTAGCACAAGACATTTCGACAATGGTAAAACAAGTCCAGCAAGACCTCCCGGTGTGTCGACACCCTGATAGTAGCCGCACGTATCTCGTCTCAGGCCACATCCGGATAGGTGATCCTACGGGAGCCAAACCTCGAGTTTCCTCGTGGTGGCCCCGCAGTCTCCCCGTTTGGGACCAACACCATCAGCACTGGCCCCCCTGCTATGTAGAAAGAATCCTCGGGTAGCGCTAACTCCCTATGCAATTTAATTAATTAATTAAGTTGTTATTATGTGCAAATTAAAACCAATGTTGGGCCTTGCTGGAGGAGTTTTATTCAAAGTCGAACTGTCAAGGGGTCCCCATCCACCCATCGTGTAAGGAACGCAAAATCAAGGAACATAATGCCGGTTTATCGGCGCCTAAGGTGGCATGAGTGGAACAAAACACCGAGCAAAAGGCCAAGCCTTCCACCCATGCCCAGTATATAGGTGTGTTAATTATAATAATATATATTGTGATATTCCAACAACAAGTTCCCTCCTGGAACGATCTTCATCTTCACCTGCAACTAACAACGCTATAAGAGGGGCTGAGCAAGCGGGTAACATAGCCAAACAGTGGTTTTGCTAGGAAGGTGTCAAAAGGTTAGAGGTTTCATGGCAACAAGGAAAGGCTGACATAAAAGATGGGTAGCGCGACATGTAACGATAGCATCGAGACAACTAAGCATGGCAATGGTAGAAAAGGTATCCAAGGGTATGATCATCTTGCCTGGGATTCCGCGAGGGAGAAGAACGGGTCCAGAAGAAGACGAAGAAGAAGCCTCACAACTCCGGAACGAAACCGAAGCTAACAAGAGAAGCAACCGGAAAGAAGCAAACAACACGGTAAACACACAACCATAAACATGGCATACGATGCACATCCAAGTATGATGCATGTCCGGTTTAATTATGCATGGCATGGCAAAGTGCACAAACAACACTACAAGTTAAGTGGAGCTCAATATGCAACGAGTTGCATATTGACGAAACACCACATTTTATTTATTTAGTTGACTCTCGTTTATTTACAAGACAAGATTAAATGTTTGTTAACATGGCAAGAAGGTGAAGCAAAAACAAACTACCTATTAAGACATTTTAAATGAGGCCGGAAATAACAACAACAATTCCGGAAAATACCCATGAGCATGTTTAGCAATTTTAAGCAAACAACAATTAAACATTCAAAGGTTGTTAACATGATGCGGATGACATGATCAAGTTTATGCAATTTTTATTAAAAGGTTAACATGAAGAGATAAGAAGTATATGTCACCGTGGTGGAAGGAAAAGGTGCCGCGGCAACGATCCGAAAATGAGCAACGGCAGCATATCGGTTCCGGTAACTCGTTGAGAGACCGGTGCAAAAGAATGCTCGGCGTGAGCATGACATGCAAGAAGAAAGGTGGGGTGATCCCATCACCGGGTTCCCACGAGTCGGCGACGAGGCAACCGAGGAGCACGACAAAAGATGAAACGGGCACGGAGCACACAAGGGAAAACATTTCATACAACACATGCATTTCACGGGTCATCGTCTCGGGGTTATACCTTCGAAGCATTCATTCTCGGAGGGGGTTTGAGAACGTAGAGGGACGTAGTGAAAGAAGTCGTTCACGTGTCGTAGAGGTAGTAGTTGTTCCGTTCGTAGTTGTACACGGGGCGACGGTAGTGGTACTCGGTTCGTCGGCGACGGTCGTCGTACATGTTCCGTAGAGGTACTTGAGGGTTCCGATGGCTCCGGGCGTCAGTAGTGGTACTTGTTCACGAAGTCGTTCACGGGTCTGTGTCGAGGTACTTGTCGCATCGCCGATCGTAGTGGTACTCGTGGAATCCGTGTAGTCGAACTTGAAGGTCGTCGACGTCGTGGTACTTGAGGTCTCGGTCTTGTCGACGGTAGACGTTCACGTTACGTAGATGTTCATCTCATCGGCAGGGGTACTTGACGTGTCATCTTGTAGTCGTACTCGCACGTTCTGTAGAGGTACTTGGCGCATCGGTCTCGACCCGGAGATGAGCTTGCCAGTTTTAGGTACCAAACACAGCAACAAGGGCAACAAAAGAGGCGGCAGCACCGGGTTGACGAGGCCATCGGAGTTGGCCCCCTGGTGGGTAGCAGCAAGGCGACGATAGTGGTCGGGGTACATAGGAGGTCAGCACAGGTGCTTCCCGCTCGAGATTGGCGAGCACGCCCCTGCAAATGGAGGCGCTGGCCATGGCTCCGGCGGAGCTGCTCGCTGGCGGCGGCCGGAAACAGAGGCAGGGCCTCGGCGTGAGCTTCAGGCGTCGAGGAGGAAGGGCGTGCTCGGAGCAGAGGCTGGAGGAGTGGCGACGAAGATGCCCAGGGTGTGGAAGACGGCATGGAGGCGCTACTCTGGTCGCGGTCGCCGGCAGCGACCGAACACGGTGGCGGGATGCGAGGCGCGGTGCGGCTCGAGGCAAGGATGGCGAAAGGGACGAGCGGAGCCTGGGGACGTGGTGCGCGCGCTGGAGAGGAGTAGCTCGAGGCCGCGGCGGCTCCTGGCCGGCCGGCTTTGCATGGAGGCGAGGCGCAGCTAGGGGTGGCCGGCTCGCGGGAGAAGCGTGAGGCTCGCGGGCGCTGGGGCTCGGGGGCCTCGACGAAGGAGGTGGTGGCGCAGCCAGCATCGAGGAGGAGAGGGTCGGCTCGGGGCTGTAGAGGAGGGAGGCGCTCGGGGATGGGGAGATGGCGCGATGGGGAGACTGGCGGCGCGAGGGGATGAGAGGGAGGAGCAAGCGAGATGCGGTCGCTAGGGTTAGGATGGAGCGATCGGGCTGAGGCCTGGGGAGGCCTGGGCCGGCTCGGGCTGGGTCTAGGAGGAAAAAAAACCAGAAGGAGTTGGGCCGCGCTGGAAACTCTCTCTCCCCCTTAATTCTTTCAAAACTCTTTAGCAGAAAAACAAAAGAGAAAAGAAAAGGAAGAGGGGGTTAGGGAACGAATTTGGGCAAGAGGTTAATTGTTTTTCCGTACAAGTAAAATATGCACAGTGCACGGAAAAATAGTGGAGTCATGAATGCAAGAGATAAATTCGAACTCATTTGAATTTAGTTCAAATGAGTGCGAGAAACAAACGGGTGTTTGGTAGGTCCAAATAATGTGAGGATTTTTGGAGGAACCTCGATACAACGGAAAAGAATTATAGGGAAGGTTTTTGACGGTGAAACTAGAATTAAGAGGCATGGGGAATATATGCAAGTGTGTTCGGTCAATTCCAAACAAATGGAATATTTATAATATAGCTCCCTAAATATTGAGAGGCTTTTATATGTTATAAAGAGAAGTCATCCTTCCCTCGATTTAAATGGATCGAAGATCCACACGACTTATTTAAGTTGAGATGCAAAAGATTAATGACATGATGGCATGATGACATGATGCAAAGCAAAATAAATAACACAAGCACAAAAGAAACACATGGGAGAACCCGGAACATCTGGAATCTTCTGGAATCTTCTGGAATCTTCTGGGACGTCGGTCTTCGGGCGTCACAATGAAGAAGTCCTTCTTAGTATCAGGTGGAGCAAGCACTAGAGCAGAAGTCAGCTTGTCCTTGAGCGCCTGAAAACTTTCCTGGCATTTGTCTGTCCACTCGAACTTAACGCCCTTGTGAAGTAGACCAATTAGAGGCTTGGCGATCTTGGAGAAGTTCTCGACGAATCGGTGGCAATAGCTGGCGAGACCGAGAAAACTTCTGACTTGCTTGACATTCTTCGGAGGAGTCCAATCGAGAATGGCATGAACTCGTTCAGGGTTGACAGCAATACCATCCTTGGAGATGACATGCCCAAGGTAGGTTACTTCAGGAAGCCAGAACTCGCACTTGGAAAACTTAGCATAAAGCTGATGCTCTCGAAGCTTTGCCAGTACAAGGCGAAGTTGTTCAGCATGTTCTTCCTTATTCTTGGAAAATACAAGGATATCATCCAGATAAACCACGACGAATTTGTCGAGGTATTCCATGAATATATAGTTCATCAAACGAGAGAAGGTAGCTGGAGCATTTGTCAAGCCGAATGACAAGACGGTGTACTCGAACGAGCCGTATCGAGTTACAAAGGCGGTCTTTGGATATCCTCTTCACAAACACGGATCTGGTGGTAACCCAACCTCAAGTCGAGTTTAGAGAACACTGATGAACCAGCCAGCTGATCATACATATCATTGATCCGAGGAAGCGGATATTTGTTCTGAATAGTTGCTTGTTTGATAGGACAGTAATCTTGGACCAATCGGTTTGTCCCATCCTTCTTCCTGACAAAGAGGGAAGGTGCTCCCCAAGGATAGCAACTCGGGCGAATGAAACCACTAGCAAGAGATTTGTCGATTTCCTCCTTAAGCTCATTGAGTTCATGAGGCGGCATCTTGTAGGGTCGTTTGGCTATAGGAGTGGTGCCTGGTTTCAAGTCGATGATGAACTCGACAGCTCTAGCAGGGGGAATCCCTGGAAGTTCCTCAGGAAAGACGTCCTGGAACTCACGTACGATGGGAATGTTTTCAATGCCCTCGAGTGGTGAAGCGTTCAATGCATTCAATGCATAAAGATGTGCTTCAGCATTTTGAACCAGACAAGCTTGATAGCTTACTATCTCATTAGAAGGGTGTAATAGGTGGACGGTTTTTGTGCTGCAAGCGATAGAAGCGGTATGCGCTTTCAGCCAATCCATTCTAGGATGAGGTCAATGTTACAAGACCCCAGTATGATGGGAGAGGCATAGAATTCCAGTCCATCGATTTCAACGAGGACGTCGTGGCAAACCATGGAGGTTCGACATTGGCCCGCAGGGGTGTGTACTAATACCGAAGTTTTCATGTCCTCACTTCTAATGCCATGCTTGTATGCAAAATCTTCTGATATGAATGAATGCGATGCTCCTGAATCAAATAAAACAGATGCAGGTACTGAATTAACAAGGAGAGTACCCATCACAGCAGCAGGTTGGTCTTGAGCTTCATTGAGATCAACGTGGTTGGCCTGAGCACGACCATAAGGCTTGGCATTGTTGTTGCAGGGATGATTGTTCCCACGACCAGCTGTAGACAGTGCAAGCTGGTTCTAATTCTGGAAGCAATTCCTGGCAAGGTGCCATGGCTGACCACACTTGTAGCACGGACCATCATTGGGGGCGGAAGCAGGAGCTGGGAGTGGTGCAGCTGGAAGTCTTGACTGCCTAGGTGGTGGAGGCAGACGAGGTGCAGCATAGGACGGCCTTGGAGCAGGTGCAGCTGGACGGTACACATTGTTGGGAATCCAGACCCTACGCTTCTGTGAGGGAGGGCCCGAGGATGAGCCTGGTTCACGGTTGCGCCTGAGAGTGCTCTGGTGTTCCTGCAGACCAGTTTCAACCTGGATAGCTTTGTTCACCAAGGTGGCGAAATCTCCAAAGTCATGCACAAGAAGTGCGAGCTTGATGTCAGCTTGAAGTCCGTCACGAAACTTTTCCTGTCTACGAGCATCAGTGGCAATGTCTTCTTCAGCATAGCGGGATAAGTCCAGAAACTCCCGCTGATAGGCATCCACAGTCTTGTTGCCCTGGGTGAGGTTGCGGAACTCACGTTTCTTCATATCCATGATTCCCTGAGGAATGAAGCGGGCACGGAAGGCAGCTTGAATTCCGGCCAAGTGATGATTGTTCCAGCAGGCAGTGTACGCCTGTGGCTGTCCCACCATTGAGCAGCGGGACCCTTCGGATAGTATGCCGCAAAGGTGACATAGTTGGCAGCAGCAACTCCAGCAGACTCCAGTTCAAAGGCAATGTCACGGAGCCAGTCATCAGCATCAAGAGGCTGAGTTGAGCTTTGATAGACGGATGGGTTGAGGCGAGCAAAGTCATTCAGTGTTATTGCGCCATGCTGCTGATCCATGTTGGGGCGAGGGAACTGACCCATGACAGTCTCCATGAACTGGCGATTCATCTCCAACTGTTGGATCATACCGGCCATGTATTCGGGCGGTGGTGGGGCGTTGCCACCACGACCACGGCCAGCTGGCCTAACCATCCCGCTAATATATAAAAGGGGTAGTTCAACATTGAGAAATTTGCAAACACAAGAATCATTCATGAATGAAACATGCATAATGAAAGGAGCACGTAAAATACCAAATAGTAGTCGGCATATATTACAAAAGGGGTGCATGCATAAAGTTCAGTACATAAACTAAGGACATCATAGGCGGCGCGCAGGCTCGCGGCGAATGCATCTAATACTAATAAGTAAGACTACATCAGTCCCGGGCGGAACTGTGGAGGTAGAGGTAGTCTGACAGCTGGCAGTGCTGCAACGAAAAGTCCTCCACGCCAGCAACCCGAGGGCCGTGGATACTCCGGTGCAGAACCCGACGTCCAGGTGGCAACAGAGGACCAAGTGCGGGAGTGTCGCCTCCCACATCTGGCCAACCGACACCAGGAGGCATCACAGTCCTAGCTGGGTAGATCACAGTAGGCGGCAGCTGTATAGATAGGACAAAGGGGTGCAACAACGTCAAGGCGCGGTACAGGTGCAAACGGGTGGTGTACAACTCATGGCGAAGAGCTCAGTTAGCTCGATCCAGCCCATCAGCATGCAGAACAAGGTTCTGATGATGGAAGGGCTCTCGGGTGATAGTGGAGTAGGCAGCAGTGCAGTATCCCTCCGCTCCATCATCGGAGGCGATAGCAACGTGCCTGAAAGGGGAAGTGTCCTACGCCCGATACTCTCCACGAAGGCATGTCAGAGCAGCGTAAGCAGCATCGTGAACTGCCATATCGATGGTCACTCCAACACCATGAGCGGTGTGCAACACAGTAGAGGAGTTATCTGCATGCGAGTAGAGGCGGACGATGGCACGATACTGCTCCTGGTTAAAGTCCTGGTACTGCTCGTACACGGTATACTCAGGGTGCCAGTGATAACCTAGATAGGTCATCATCTCAGCTAGCACAGCAGGTGATCCCGAGGCACCAAGGGCCTGCATGTGGCGCACGACCTGCCTCGTGGGTTCCATCTGAAAATAAAGATGTTTCAAAGGAGTCAAATGACAGTGTGGGGATTATGCAAAATACTATTCTAAGCAATAACTATGGCTTATCCAACTTTGGGGTGAGGGGTCTCAGGGATCCTAATGTTAGAGTTAGTAAAAATCGTTTTACCCGAAATAGGAGAGTGTTCAGAATCCCGGAGTATAGATCGAGGAGTAAAAGAATGTACTACCACCCAAATGGCGACGTGGGCCCGTAAGCCACACAACCATGTTAGTAAAAGTTTTGCAATGTCTAGACTCGGCTTCGGCCAAGGAGTGTGGAAGGGGGATTCCTATAGGCAGTCGGCTCTGATACCAACTTGTGACGCCCCCGATTTGTCCGTACACTAATCATGCACGCAAATGTGTACGTCCAAGATCAGGGACTCACTGGTAGATATCACAACACAACTCTAAAAGTAAAATAAGTCATACAAGCTTCATATTACAAGCCAGGGGCCTCGAGGGCTCGAATACAAGTGCTCGATCATAGACAAGTTAGCGGAAACAACAAATATCTGAGTACAAACATAAAGTTAAACAAGGTGCCATAAGATGGCTAGCACAAACTGGGATACAGATCGAAAGAGGAGCAGGCCTCCTGCCTGGGATCCTCCTAAACTACTCATGGTCGTCCTCGGCAGACTGCACGTAGTAGTAGGCGCCTCCGGTGTAGTAGGAGTCGTCGTAGGTGGCGTCTGGCTCCTGGGCTCCACCATCTGATTGCATCATCCGTGAACAAGGAACAGAAGGGGGAAAAGGGGGAGCAAAGCAACCGTGAGTACTCATCCAAAGTACTCGCAAGCAAGGATCTATACTACATATGCAATGGTAACAATGATATGGGTAATATAGGTGGACTGAACTGCAACAAGCCATAATAAGAGGGGGATAGCTAATCCAAACGAAGACTACGCTTCTGGCAGCCTCCATCTTGCAGCTGTAGAAGAGAACAGATGGTAAGTTCACCAAGTAACATCGAATAGCATAATCCTACTCGGCGATCCTCCCGCACATCACCTTGTGAGAGAGCAACCACCGAGTTATATCTGGAACTCATCTGGGTGTGTTTTATCAAGTATCCGGTTCTAGTTGTCATGAGTTCGGAATACAACTCCAGGTCGTCCTTTTACCGAGGGACACGACTATTCAAATAGATTAACTTCCCTGCAGGGGTGCACCACATAACCCAACACGCTTGATCCCATTTGGCCGGACACACTTTCCAGGGTCATGCCCGGCCTCGGAAGATCAACACGTCGCAGCCCTACCTAAGCACAACAGAGAGGTCAGCACACCGGTCTAAGTCCTAAGCGCACAGGGGTCTGGGCCCATCGCCCAATGCACACCTGCACGTTGCGAGAGCGGCCGGTGAGCAGACCTAGCAACCTCCATTACTAAGGAAGTTACGTTACGCGGTCCAACTCGGCGCGCGCCGCTCAGTCGCTGACGTATAGAAGGCTTCGACTGATACCACAACGTCGAGTGCCCATAACTGTTCCCACGTCGCTAGTTAGTGCGTATAGGCCAACAGCCAGACTCAGATCAAATATCCAAACTCGTTAAGCGTGTAATTATGAAATAACCGCGGACAACGACCAGGGCCAGGCCACCTGTCTCCTAGGTGTCTCAACCTACCCTGTCGCTCCGCCACAAAGATCCACAGAGAGGGCCGTCGGGAAAGTATGTCTTTTCAGCCCCCAATCCGTGAATCAACCGCCGGTACTCAACGAGCCGACCCGACTTTATTCACAACATGTATCATGTATAAGTGTATGTAGTATATACCCGTGATCACCCCCAAGTGATCACAGCCCGATAGAATAGCAGGGCAGACGGACAAGGGTGTAGGGCCACTGATGGAATACTAGCATCCTGTACTAAGCATTTAGGATTGCAAGTAAATGTGTCAACAGTTGTAGCAACAATGACAGGCTATGCAGCAGAATAGGAGTATCGAAAACAGTAACATGCTACACTACTCTAATGCAAGCAGTAGAGAGAAGAATAGGCGATATCAGGTTGATCAAGG
>LR738710.1:90884658-90911253 GCA_902687465.1 Secale cereale | reverse complement strand
CCGGCTGGGCCGTGTGGCCCAGTAGGCCACGGGCCTTTGCCCGCTTTTTTGTTTGTATTTCTTTTTCTTTTCTTTATTTTTCTTTTCTGTTTTATTTAGTTTAAAGCACTTAGGCACTTTGTAAAATTATGTTTTCTTTACTATAATTAACATAGCAATATTTGTCACTCACCGAACATTTTTATTTAGTATTTTGAAAACTTTTATTATTTGCCACAATTTGAATTTGAAATTTAATCGGCTTCGAACTAACGCGAGATTAGCAACAGTAATTGAAGTGATGTGGCATCATTAGAGAAGTTTTACTGTAGCCATATTATCCGGGCCTTACACACAGACACCCTGTCGGTGGATGCGGACCCGCTCTCGGTGGAGGCAGTGACCGTACAAGCCCTCACGAAGCGTCTCCAAAGCGGCATTCTTTGCAATAAGGGGTTGGGAAATGGGTATCATGGATTCATGGATTCGGGGGTGACCGACACTTGAGCAGACAAAGTCAGCGAAGCTTATGGAGGAAGACATGGACCCACAAATTTTCATCGCAAATGGTTCCTATAACCAGTTGTGTGATATAGTTGATTTTTTGTATTAGCTGTGAAAGACGAATTTGGAGTGCAGTGACAACGGATGGTGTTTTAAATGTAGGAGAAATTTTGTGCCTTTAACGTGCACTAATGCATCCGTCATGTTAAAATTTGGAAATTGTCAGGGTTCATTTGAACTTTTTAAGACATTAAATGAATTTCTAGCCATTTGATGGCCGTAATTCAAATTTGAACTGCATGTACATGCGACAACAAACCATCATGGGGTGGATAATCATATTTGTGTCCTTGTGTGCAAGTTAATTCCATGTGCACTAAATTGAAAGGAATTTTCAAATACATTGGTCTCACGGCATGGATACAAACATTGAGTACCATGGATTTTAAATCCCCCCAAAAAATCAAAAATGATGAGAAATTCATGAAACCTTGGTTTATGTAAGGGAAAATTTTGTTTTTTCCACTCTAGATTTTGCCAATTTTCCTTATGCCACTCTAGATTTTTGACATTTCACTGTTGCCACTCTTAGTTTTTGATAATTATCATAATTGCCATTCCCGTGGCAAAAGCAAAATTTTCAGAGTGGCAATTGTGATAATTATCAAAAGCTAAGAGTGGCAAAAATGAAATAAAATTATTTTGCTTTTGCCACAAAATGGCAATTGTGATAATTGTCAAAAACTAATAGTGGCAAAAGTGAAATGTCAAAATCTAGAGTGGCATAAGGAAAATTGGCAAAATCTAGAGTGGTAAAAACAAAATTTTCCTTTTATGTAATGGCATGGCACCAATATGCTATTGTAAAAAAATTGTTGTGTTTGGCGAAAGTTTGGATACGCACCCCTAAAAAACCAAAGCATCTCACGACAAGTCTCGTGGTTCCGAGAGGGAACAATCCATGTTTGATGACGAACCGATTGTAGCTTCCCCGTATGGCCTTGAAACTTTTTCTACCGTTAACATGCACTAATACAATTGCCATGTTAAAATTTGGAAAGTTTCAGGGGTTATTTGACCTTTTTAAGACATTTAAGTGATTTTCTAGCCATTTAATGACCGCAATTCAAATTTGAACTGCACGTACATGCAACAACTAAGCATAATGGTTTGGAAAATAATATGTGTGTCCTTGATTGCAAGTTAATGCCGAGTGCAGTAAATTGGAAGAATTTTCAAACATATTGGTGTCACGGCTTGGACACAAGAATCGAGTGCCGTGGCTTATAAATTCCTAGAAAAATCAAAAGTGATCATAAATACATGGAACCTTCCTTGATGTAATGACATGTCACCAAGATGCCGTGGCAAAAAATTGGCGTGTTTCACGGAAGTTTGGACACACACCCCTCACAAATCAGAGCATCTCACGAGAAGACTCGTGCATCTGAGGGAACAATGCATGTTTGATGATGAACCGGTGGTAGCTTCCTCGTATGGCCTTGAAATTTTTTCAACCGTTGACATGCAGTAATACAACTGCCATGTTAATTTTTGGAATTTTTCAAGGGGGCATTTGACCTTTTAAAATATTTAAGTGATTTTCTATCCATTTAATGGCCATAATTCAAATTTGAACTACACGTACATGCAACAGTAAACCATCATGGGGTGGATAATCATATTTGTGTCCTCGTGTGTGAGTTAATGGATGTGCAGTAAATTGGAAGGAATTTTCAAACATACTGGTGTCACGACTAGGACAGAAACATTGTGTGCCATGGCTTTTAAATTCTAAAAAAAAATGATCAGAAATACATGGAACCTTGATTGATGTAATGACATGGCACCAAGATGCCCTGGTAAAAAATTGCCATGTTCGACGAAAGTTTGGACACTCCCACACAAACCGGAGCATCTGACGAGAAGACTCCTGGTTCTGAGAGGGAACAACGCATGTTTGATGATGAACCGGCGGTAGCTTCCTCGTATGGCCTCAAAACTTTTATACCATTAACATGAACTAATACAATTGTCATGTTAAAATTAGGAAAAATTTCAGGGGGCATTTGACATTTTTAAGACATTTATTAAGTGATTTTCTAGCCATCTAATGGTCGTAATACAAATTTGAACTACATGTACATGCAACATCTAACCATAATTGTTTGGAAAATCATATTTGTGTCCTCTTGTGCCAGTTAATTCCATGTGCAGTAAATTGGAAGAATTTTCAAACATATTGGTGTCACAGCTTGGACAGAAGCATCGAGTACCATGGATTTTAAATTACAAAAATAATAATGAAAAATGATCAAAAATACATGGAACCTTGCTTGATGCAATGACATGTCACCAATATGCCGTGGTAAGAAATTGGCATGTTCGATGAAAGTTTGGACACACTGATAACCCACAAGTATAGGGTATCGCAACAATTTTCGATGGTAGAGTATTCAACCCATATATATGGATTCGACACAAGGAGAGCCAAAGAACATTCACGACTATTAACAATTGAGTTGTCAATTCAACCACACCTGAAAGACTTAATATCTACAACAAAGTGTTTTGTAGCAAAGTGATATGATAGTAACCATAACAGTGGAAAAAGTAAGAATAACAGTTTTGTAGTGATTGTAACAACAACAACAACAACAACAACAACAACAACAACAACAACAACAACAACAACAACAACAACAACAACGAAAGTAACTTAGCAAAGATCAACATGTGATGAACTCGTAGGCAATGGATCGGTGATGATATGTGTCAGATGATATTCATCATGTAAAAGCTATAACCTAGGGCAACGACGAACTAGCTCCAATTCATCAATGTAATGTAGGCATGTATTCCGTATATAGTCACACGTGCTTATGAAAAAGAACTTGCATGCCATCTTTTGTCCTACCCTCTCGTGGCAGCGGGGTCCTAATGGATACTAAAGGATATTAAGGTCTCCTTTAATAGAGAGCCGGAACAAAGTATTAGTATTTAGTGAATACATCAACTCCTCAAACTACGGTAATAACCGGAAAGAATCCCAATTATTATCACCTTGGCTTATGCGGATCATAACACGTAATAGGTGTCTACTACTTGCAAGATTAAATCAAGAACACAAATATATTCATGAAAACATAATAGGTTCAGATCTGAACTAATGGCACTTGGGCCCTAGTGACAAGCATTAAGCATAGCAAAGTCACATCAACATCAATCTCAGAACATAGTGGATGCTAGGCATCAAACCCTACCAAAACTAACTCGATTACATGATAAAACTCATCCAACCCATCACCGCCCAACAAACCTATGATGGAATTACTCACACACGGCAATGAGCATCATGAAATTAGTGATGGACGAAGGTTGATGATGACGACGACGACGACGGATTCCACTCTCCGGAGCCCGAACGGACTCCAGATAAGCCCTCCCGATGAAGAACATGAGGCGACGGTGACTCCATATTGTAAAACACGATGAATCCTTCTCTGTGAATTTTCTCCGCGAAGAGGAATATATAGAGTTGGAATTAGGGTCGGAGACTGTCCAGGATGCCCACAAGCTAGGGGGCGCGCCCTGGGGGGGTTGGCGCCCCTGGGCTTGTGGCCCCTGGGTGGCCCCCCTCTGGTAACTTCTTGCGCCAGTATTTTTAATATACTCCACAAAAATTCTCCGTAAATTATCAGGTCAATCCGAGAACCTTGATTTTTGCACAAAAATAATGCCAAGGCAATTGTTCTGAAAACAACGTCAGTCCGGGTTAGTTCCATTCAAATCATGCAAATTAGAGTCCAAAATAAAGGCCAAAGAGTTTGGAAAAGTAAATACGATGGAGACATATCAACTCCCCCAAGCTTAACCCATTGCTTATCCTCAAGCAATTCAGTTGACAAACTGAAAGTCACAAAGAAAAACTTTTACAAACTATGTTTGATCTTGTTGTTGCAAATATGTCTAGCCAAGGTCCAAGTTTTCAGCAAAGATTATAAACTAACCATACTCACAATAACATTTAGGTCTCATATTTACTCATATCAATAGCATAATCAACTAGCGAGGAATAATAAGATATCTCGGATGACAAAACTTTTTTCAAAATAATCATGATACAATATGATATAATGATATCTCGCTAGCACTTTCTGAGACTGCAAAACAAAAATGCAGATCACCTCTGAAAATCAAGGACCGTCTGGACATTGTAATTCATGGCAAACAAGATAAAGTCACACTCATAATCAACACCAATTAAAAATAAAGCATATAAATGACAGTGGTGCTCTCCAACTAGTGCTTTAATGAGAAGATTATGGCTCAACAATAAAAGTAGAAATATAGGCCCTTCGCAGAGGGAAGCAAGGATTTGCAAAGGTGCCAGAGATCAAAGCTTTTATAAACATAGATGAATATAATTTTGAGAGATATGCTTTCATTGTCAACGCAACGACCATGAGTTCTCAATATCTTCCATGCTAAATACATTATAGGCGGTTCCCAAATAGAATGGTAAAGTTTTACTCCCCCTCCATCAAAAATCACACTACACGGCTAGCCAAATCCTCGGATACCGTCCATACCAACAACAGTCCCGGGGGAGTTTTGTTTAATTATATTTTGATTTGCTTTGAGCATGGAACTGGGCATCCCGAATACCAACCCCCTTTCTTATGAATACAAGTGAATAAACACTCATCGTGAGAATAACCCACCTAGCATGGAAGATACTGACAACCCCCAGTCGCCAGATGAGCGATTCGGGCATACAAAATAGATTATTATTTGAATGTTTAGAGTTTGGCGCATGGAAATTTACTTGGAACGACAGGTAAATATCGCATATATGTAGATATGGTGGACTCATACGAAACAACTTTGGGTTTATGAAAGTGGATGCACATGCAGTATTCCCGCTTAGTACAAGTGAAGGCTAGCAAATAGATTGAGGAGCGACCAACTAGAGAGCGATAATGGTCATGAATATGCCTTGAGTTTAATCAACATTGAATGCAAGCATAAGTAGGACATAAATCACCATGAACATAAATATCGTGGAGGCTATGTTGATTTTGATTCAACTACATGCGTGAACATGTTCCAAGTCAAGTCACTTGAAACATTCAAAGGAAGATACCATCCTATCATACCACATCATAACTATTTTAAATGCATGTTGGCACACAAGACAAACCATTATAAACTACTAGCTAATTAAGCATGGCATGAGTAACTACAATCTCCAATTGTCATTGCAAACATGTTTCATTCATAATGGGCCGAATCAAGATCGATGAGCTAATCATATTTACAAAAACAAAATAGGTCGAGTTCGTACCAGCTTTTCTTCACCTCAATCACTTTATCAAATTTTGTCGTTATTGCCTTTCACTTGCATGACCGAACGATGTGAATAATAATAAGAGTGCACATGCATTGGACTAAGCTAGAATCTGCAAACATTTATTCAAAGGAGAAGACAAGGTAATATGGGATTTTAATAGATCATCAATGATGCATATGAGAGCCACTCAACATTATCATCGTGGTCTTCTCCTTAAGACCCAAAGAAAAGAAAAAGTATTTCAGAGAAACACACTAAAATATTTTTGGAGTTTTTGTTTTTCCGAGGAGAGCAAAAACAAGAACGAGAAAAACTATTTACACGAGAAAGCTCCCAATAAGCAAAAGAAGAACGAGAAATCTTTTTTGGGTTTTATTTTTAATACTACGAACTACTTGAAAAATAAATGGGAAATAAAAGACAAAAAGAAACGAGGAATATTTTTTTGGGGTTTTCAAAAGTTTTTGCAAACGCACAAGAAAACGAGAAAAATAAACTAACATGGATGATACAATGAAAAAGTATGAACACCGACAAATAGAATAAGTATGTGAACATGAATGTAATGTCAGTGTGAAATACGTACACCCCCAAAGCTTAGGCTTTTGGCCTGAGTTGGTTTATGGCCACGGCTGTCCTGGATGATATCCAAAGTCTTAGTTGGGGTTGTACTCGATTGCAGCTGCCACCGCCTAGCGAGCTGCCTCGTGGAGACGAGTTGTCTCCCGCGCTCTCTCGTGCTCTTTTGCCCCCTCTCTGAGTATGAAATATCTTCTTTTTACCTGAAAGTCAAAGAAAGCAGGCGCAGGGAGTGTAACACAGACGACACGGCTCCTGTTAAAGATTAGTCTATACTGGAGTGGCACATCACCCCTCTCAAGAAACTGGAATCATTACATAGCGGCATAATCAAGGAAAGTAGGTGGTAACTGAGTGTCATCATTTCTTATAGGTACCCCAAGATAGTCAGCTAAATGAGTAGCATAAATTCGTCCAAAGAAATCTCCCTCTAAAGCATTTTTATGTAGCCGACGTGCAACAATAGCCCCTAAGTTATATTGTCTGTCATTCATTACTGGGCTTTTAAGAACACTCAAATCAGAAGCGCAAAGGTGGCTATGATCATGTTTACCATTAATACATCTACCTATGAAGATAGCAAAATAGTGTAAAGCAGGAAAATGAATGCTCCCCATAGTAGCTTGTGTTATAGTTCTAGTTTCTCCTATTGTAATGCTAGCAAGGAACTCAACACGACCAGCTTTACGTGGTTCAGTGCAAGTTCCCCAGTGCGGAATTTTTACAAGCTTCATTAAACTCCGCAAGATCCATGCAATATGACTTATCGTAAAGATCAAACAAAATAGATTGTGTACCTTGACGGTCTGAGTACTCAAATCTCCGCACAAAATAATCGGTGAGATTGTAATGCTGTAAACACTTATCTGCCAAGAAGTCCGTTAGGCCAGCATTGTGTATGTACATACCAAACTCTTCCTTGAAACCTGCATGAGTCATCAAATAATCCGACGACCATTCACATGGTCTTACTAGATCTTCCCGCGGTGGTTCAAGATTTGGCTCACGAATTGCAAGTCTCGGGGATTTCTTCTTCTTTGAGGAACCACCCTGGAACATTTTCCTCATCATTTTCTTTCTCTGAAAATTTCTAAGTTTTTTAGTGACTCAAAATAAAAGTGAACAAAACTTAACAAAAGTGATATCAACTACTCCTACAAGTGTCGAGAGGCTATATCATGCAACAAAACTACTTTGGACCATATAAATTTGACATGCAAGCTCAAGAACATGGTCACCACAACAGCAAAAACTTACAATATATAAAGCATCAGAACAAAAACTAATTGGACCATTAGAGGAGTCACATACCGATGAACAATCTCCCAAAAAGTTGGAAAATGAAGCAATGAGCAAGGAGATCGAAAATGGTGGCAAGATGAGTAAGAACACGAGTTTGAGCTATGGGATGATTTTTTCTGGAGGAAGACGAAGTGGATGGGTGCTGGAATAAGTGAGGGGGGCCCGCGTGTGACCCACAAGCCTTGTAAGCGCACCCAGGGGGTGGGCGCGCCCTGTGGGCTTGTGGCCCACTAGTGCACTGTAACACCCCGAGAATCATGCTACAGTAACTCCACGCTAACGATGCCAAGTCATCATCATTATGACCTAAGAAAAATAATTAATAAATATTTCAACCTTGAATTCAAATTTAAGTCACAAGTGAAATAAATAAATTCTCAAACATGAAAACTAAAATGTTGATCGGGTGGAAAATAATCCATAACTAATTATGGTGGTGAACCAACATTTTTGTAAAGGTTTAAATGCCCTAAACTAATTAAGACAGTGGCTAAAACCATTATTTAAATGCCTTTTAAATTATAAATCTTGCAAAGTATTTTATTTAAATGCTAAAATAATTGCGGCAGTGTCCTAAATTACAATACTAATTTAGGTGCAAGTTTCTTTTTTATAAAACTATGTTGCTACAAAATAAAATAGAAAACAGTATAAATAAAAAGTAGAACAGAAACAATAAAAAGAAAAAGAAGAAATCTTAAAAAAGGAAAAGGCCCATGTTCCCCCTGGGCCTTAGCCACAGGGGCTGACCGAGGCAGGCCAGCCCATCTACTCCCATCTTCCCTTTCCTCGCACATCCATGGCGCCCTGGCCATGGATGGCCTCCACATCGCCCCTCTGGTCCTATAAGCACGCCCCAGCCAATCCCTAGACCGCCCTCGTCCATTCCCCTCGGATTCCCCATCGGCCCCCTCCTCTTCCGCTCGATTTCGAGATTGACTTGCTCTGCGGTCACCACTGCCTCGCCCTCCTGCTGCGGCCACCGTCGTTGCCGTCGCTCGGGAACACGTCCTGAAGGATCTCCATGCTCGGCTTCATCCGTTTCTGGCACTAGCTCGAGCCGGGGCGCTGCATTGCCAATGCCATCGTCGTCTACCCCGTTCGGCCGCCACAACCTCTCTGTCAGAACCACCCCTCCGGTCCATCCCAGCCTCCCCGAGCTCGTGTGCGGCCTCTCTGTGAGTCCCTCTTCCAGATCCCCTCCCTTCCCGCTTAGTTCCACGCCGTACGTCACCCCATCGTGTTTGGCCGTCATGGAAGGGAGCCCAAGCTCCTCACCATGTGCCCCTGCCCAGCAGTCCGCGGCCGTGCGCCCCCTGGCCACCGCGACTGTGCCCATTTGCGCGTGCACGCGCGCCCCCACAGCCACTTGTTGTGGTGCACTGCTGCTCGGCCTCTGCCGCTGCCTGCAATCGCCGGCTGCTGCCCCTTGCGTAGCTGCTGCTCCCGCTGCTCTTTGCTAGCTGCTGCTGGCCTGCTGTTGCCGTTGCTAGCTGTTGCTGCTTTGCTTTGTGCTGCTGCTGCGCTACTGCTGTCGCTGCTTGTTACTCTGGCGCTGGCCTCAGCCATGGCCGTGGCCCTGGCCGTGTGCTCTGTGTGTGCTGTGTGCGTGCAGCGTGTGTGTGCGCTCTGTGTGTGTGGCGTGTGCGTGCAGCGTGTGTGTGCGCTCTGTGTGTGCACGGCTGTGACCATGTCGGCCCTTATTTTATTTTATTAGTCTAGGCTTAGTTTTTTTAGAATCATCAGTACAGACGCAAGCGCTCATATACATGCACATACACTCATCCCTATGAACGCGCACACACACACCCTACCCCTATGAGCACCTCCGAGAGACTGAGCCGGCATATTATCTTGAGATTTACGAAGTCACAAAAAGCGCCTCGTCGTTGACGGGAACGTCTCCTCCCACTGAAAGGGCATCGCCGGAAATCCTGAAATAAATCCAGGAATAATGCGAGCACCAGGATTTGAACCCTGGTGGGTTGGGGATACCACTGTCCACCAAACCATCTCAACCACAGGTTGATTCGCAGTCTAGGCTTAGTTAATAGTACTAGTTTAGTGCTAAGTTAGTCTAGTAGTAGATCATATGTAGGGCCCCGTTAAATAAGTTATGTTTATTTATTTGTTTAGGTAAATAGTCTATGACACGTGGGCCAACCTACCCTTTAACTAGTCAAAGTTGACTTGATAAATTGGGATTAACTAAATATAATAATTTTAGAAAATTATTAAAACTCGAGAAAATCATATAAAATAAACTATAACTCGGATGAAAATAATTTATCTATGAAAGTTGCTCAGAAAAATAAGACGAATCCGATTATGCCATCCACATACCTGTCACGTGTCTCTAACACTGCAAACATGGAACTTTTCCCTCCGGATCGTCTGTCGAGTAAATGCCCAAAGCCGGGGAAATATCCACAGATATTTCCCTGTTCCGTCTGTAGCATGTAGCACCGCGTTAGGGCCCCCCCTAGCACCGCGTATTGCTGTGTTATGCTTTGTGATGCTTTTGATTGCTCTGCAATTTATTATGTTCCCCTCCGTTACTTCCTTTCCCGTAGACCCTGAGACCGCTGTCGATGCCACTATGATCGACTACGTCGACGACGACCCATCCTTCTCCGCGGAGCTTCCAGGCAAGACAACCCCCTTTGATCAACCAAATATCACCCACTCTCCTCTTTCCTATTCTTGCATTAGGTTTGCTACTGTTGTTGATTCGATAGCTCCTATTCTGTTGCATGTCATAAGTACGATCTACGTCAGGACCTAAATAAAAAAGCTGGCCAGGCCAGATCAATTTACGGATCAAGGGAATGTGCTCCCACACGACGTCGGTCACAATCAAGTTCGGAACCAACACCGAACACAAACACTGTCCGAACTACGCCACGATATCGCAAAATACAGGGGTGCCGCACACCCTCTGTGCTTCACCGTGAGGTGATGGATCACAAATTTCTAGAAGGGATTAAACTTGTAAACATCGAGGCGTATGATGGAATGACGGACTCCGCTGTATGGATAGAAGACTTTATTCTTCACATCCACATGGCTCGTGGAGATGACCTCCACGCTTTTGAATACTTACCTCTCAAGCTGAAAGGGCCAGCTCGGCACTGATCAAACAACCTCCCAGAGAACTCCATTCGAAGCTGGGAAGAACTTGAGGATGCTTTTCGGGCTAAATTTCAGGGGACTTATGTCCGACTCCCGGATGCTGATGATTTAAGTCACATAATCCAGCAACCCGGGGAGTCAGTCCGCAAGCTTTGGAATCGGTTCTTAACTAAAAAGAACCAAATTGTTGACAGCCCGGACGCTGAGGCCTTAGCGGCATTGAGGAATAGTGTACGGGACGAATGGCTGGCTAGACACCTCGGCCAAGAGAAGCCGATGACAATGGAAGCCCTAACTACACTCATGACTGTCTTTTGCGTGGGCGAGGACAGCTGGCTTGCTCGTAGCAGCAATAGCACCAGCGACCCTGGCACCTCCGAAGTCAGGGATGGCAATGGCAAGCCATGGCGAAATAAGAACAAGCGTCGAAACAATACTGGAAGCACAGATGACACAGCAGTGAACGCCGGATTTAGTGGCTCCAGGCCCGATCAATGGAATAAGCCATTTAAAGGCAACACAGACAGTCCATCTAGCTTGGACAAAATACTTGAAAGGCCTTGCCAGATCCATGGCACCCCTGATAAATCTGCAAATCATACCAACCGAACCTGTTGGGTGTTCAAGCAGGCCGGCAAGTTAAATGCCGAAAAAGGGGAAAGGACCGCAAAGTGAGGACGAGGATGAACCTCGCCAGCCGAACACTAGGGGACAGAAGAAATTTCCACCGCAGGTAAAAACCGTGAATATGATCTACGCTACCCATATCCCGAAGAGGGAACACAAGCGCGCACTCAGGGACATTTACGCCGAGAGCATGTCGCCCCCAGGTTCAACCCATGGTCGTCTTGTTTGATCACCTTTGATCGTAGGGATCACCCAACCATTATCTGTCACGGAGGTTCGGCGGCCCTAGTGCTCAATGCTATAATTGACGGATATCATCTTACTCGAGTCCTTATGGATGGCGGCAACAGTCTCAATCTAATATACCAAGACACTGTCTGCAAGATGGGGATAGACTCGTCAAGAATTAAGCCCAGCAGCACTACCTTGAAAGGAGTGATACCAGACATAGAAGCCCGTTGCACGGGATCATTAACACTACAGGTCGTATTCGGCTCTCCTGACAACTTTCGAAGCGAAGAGTTAATCTTCAACATTGCTCCTTTCCGAAGTGGCTATCACGCACTACTCGGACGAACGGCCTTCGCCCACTTTAATGTGGTCCCGCATTATGCTTACTTGAAGCTCAAAATGCCCGGACCACGTGGCGTCATCATGGTCAACGGAAAGATGGAGCGCTCCCTCCATACAGAGGAAGACACTGCGGCCCTAGCAGAGGAGGTCCAAAGCAACTTATTCAAACCGAGCAGTTCATCAGTCGTTAAGACCACAGACACGGCTAAACGTGTCTGGCCCGCACTACAATGCGGCAGCTCAGAGGAACCTGAGCTCGATTAGCAGTTACACCCTTGTCGACTGCCCCATAAGATAGTAGCATACGTACCTTGCTTACGCAATTACGCCCTTAAAATACCTTGGGCGGCGCTGGGGGCACACTGCATGCAAATAGTCCATAGTTCGGCTTGGCCCTATTCGGACTCTAAAATACATTTTCTTTTTAAGGTTCATTAAAAGAACCAACTTTACTTACGGCTGTGCAGGACATTCTTTTCTAGAATCCTCTTTCCTTTTTTACAGGCGGCCATGATAATTCCTGTAACCTCCCAAAATTCTAAATTTTGGAATGTTATAATAAATAGATAGTTGTGATTGCTTGTTTGATGTGCTGAATGAAATTGAGTGAATTCGAAACTTTTTGAAAGTTAAATGAGAGGGAATAAAAGGACTTTCACAAACTTTCATTTTTGCACTTATAATCTCCGGAGAATTCAAATTCTTTTCAACACAAAACCCTAGAGTGAAGAGAATATGACTTCTTCCATTTATTTTAAATGATAAAGGGCTTTGAAAGGATTTTGAATTTCAATCTCGGAATATTTTCAATTCAGAAACTTTAAGCAACTCAATGATTTTTCCGAGAGAAGATAAAATGACTTCTTCAAATTATAGGAAATATGAGTTGGAAGTTTTTCTAAAAAAATTTGGAACTCAATTTCAAATATTGAGTTATTTGGTTTTATTCAAATTATTTTTCTCCAAAAATAAATTACATGGAAAATAGGGTAACATGATTCCCTACAGCAGAAAATTAGAGAGAAATAAATTTGAAATCCTTTTGGTATTTAGTATGATTTTTATTGGTTTTTATTTGCGTCAGTAGCACCTTTTGATTTATTAGAATTTGTGGGCATTTTATTTGACAGTAGCAAAATGTCCATCTTGTAGGATTTCTTTTTCTGCAAATTTTGATATATTATACGCCTATATAATATTTTACATTATTTCTAGTTTATTCTTTTCTTGTCTGCTAAAAAAAATGTTTAAAGAAAAGGAAAAAAAACTTACTTCGCCGAACTGGGCCGGCCCAGCTCCAGACAGGCCGCGGCCCAGCTTGCCCGCCGCGACACCGCCGCCGCCATGGGCGTCGTAGCCACCACGACTTCTCCTTGCCCCTTGCCCACGGCACACCCCGCCCCTCCGCCTATTTAAGTCCCCGCCGCCGCCCCGTTCCTCCCCTCGCCTCTCTTCGCGCCGCACCGCCGCCGCTGTAAACCGCCGTCGCCGCCACCATATTGCTCCACCGCCGCTGCCGCGCCCTCGCGTCGCTCGCCGCCCTGCCCCGCTGCTCCTCGCCTGCCTCGACGCTGCCGCGCCCCGCCCCTCGCCCCGCAGCCGCACGCCCACCGCCACCGCCGCAGGCCACGCCGGAGCTCACCGCCGGTGGAGCCAATCTGCCCCATGGAAAAACCGCCCGAATCGCCACGGTAAACCCACCGGTTTTTTTTTCGTTTTCTTTTAGTTAGGTTTTCTTTTAAAACCGGAACGGTTTTATTTTCGATTTTATTTGGAAAACCCTAGGTCTAGATCTGTTTTTTTAGGTTAGTTATTTAGAGATCGTTCGCTGTTTAGTGTTCATAAGTGAACGTTCGTTCTTTAGTTTTTTTTTTGTTTAGTTTCGGCCAGGGACCTCTCTGTAAATACTTTATTTACAGTTTAGCCCCTATTCTTCTTTCAGCCATAACTTTTTACCAGTTAGTCCAAATCCAACGAAACCAACACCCACATCTTTGTTACGATCCCCTCTTTCCAGTAATACAACTTAAACATGTTTTTGAAAGTTTTAAAATTTGAATTCAACTAGTTTTAGATTTGAACTTCGTTTGATCATAACTTGAGTTTCGTAACACCGTTTTAGTTGATTCTTTTTGCAAATCGAAGCTCTTGACCTAAACTTTCTGATAAGGCCAAATTTACATAATTTTGGTACTGTTGGAAATATTTTTATGTTTCAAGAGACATTCGTTTGTTTTCGAAGTTTTCCGAAGTGTTTACTCGTTCTGTCCGATCTTTCTGAGTGATTGCTTATGTATGGTTACTATTGCTTGCTCACGATAGATTGACCGGAGTGTGACGAGTAGAGATATCAAGAGTTTTGAGTGCGAATAATCTTCATCAACATTGCATGCAAGTATCACTTTGATCATACTTTCCAATTACCCAGTTTTCATTGCATTAGTCAAACCCTCACACATTGCATGAGTAGGATCATTTAACTTGTGGGACTGGGAAGTAGATTGAGGTAGTACCTATTACCTGCATTACATTCAAACCTTTGTGAGTTACTTCTACGTTTGCTGTTAGGACATGCTATGCTCGTAGACGTGGATTGGGTGAGTGTATCCATGACAGATGTGAGTTTGTTAATTAATGGTTCAACTTAAGGTGGCAACTTTAACACACATCTGGGTGGATTGAGGCATCTGGGTATTCCAGTGATTGCCTGTTTTTCTTTTGGACCGCCACCCAGGCTCAAAGGGATCATGAGATTATTCATACTAGAAACTTCCGTGTGCAGCCACATGCCAATATGGGCTCTGGCATAGTTGAGTAAGTTGTGGGAAACCTTTCCATGATGGGCTAGCAGATGTAAAGGGATTGTAGGTGTACCGGCCTATCTATCTGGTTAAGGGGACCTTTTCGGAAAGACTCTGTCTCGGTCATCCGTTTCTCAAACACCATGCAGTGCGAGAAACCAAACGGAGGCGATCGAGTCTTGTGGGAAAAGTGCACAAACCTCTGCAGAGTGTACAAACTGATCATGATTAGCCGTGTCCCCGGTTACGGACGTCTTGAGTATCTAGTATCTGGATATCATGTGAATCTCATCATGTTACTCTAATTAATATTGTTGGGTTTAATGATGATTTATTAATTGGGGTTGAGAGGATGTCTATCTTCTCAACGATGTTTCAACTACCATGATAGTTAATTAAAATCTATTCCTTTGAAGTAGGGAAAAAATTGGCTTTACGCAAAAACTTTAACCTTACAGCCTCCACCAGCCAAATATGCATGTAGTTGTAGGCTTTGTTCATCATTATCATTACAGTGTGAAATTGCCAGTACATTCAATGTATTGACCCTTTGTAGCTGCAACGTCTCATGCTGCAGGATTATCTTACGACGAGTAAGTGATACGTTAGGGTTACGATTTCTACATTCAACTTTGCCGTTGGTGTTGATGGGAATCCACGACCTTGGTTGCTTCCGCTATTTTGGATTGAGGTAATAGTATTTACGTTACTTTATACATGTGATTTACCTCTGTTATAAATCCTCGAGTACTGTGTGTGTCAGCATACCGATCCAGGGATGACACAGAACACAGAGACTTCAGTCCATTCGGATCGTGGTCGCTACAAGATGGTATCAGAGCACATGTTGGCTATAGGACGTGACCCTAGAAACTGGCAAGACCATATGAAAGGATTTTCCTAAAACTATCTTTTCAAAAAGATTCTTATCTCTCTCCTTTTTCTGAGTTATGTCAAATCTTCCCTTTGACCTTAAATAGTTAGAAAATACCTTTTGCCATTTGGACCACTTCGGAGTAAAGAGGATTTTACCATGCATTGGAAGTGTTGAAGCTACAACAAAGGATACTCCGAAGGTTTGAAGAGTTGACAACTTTGAGGAGATGATGATCTTTAGAAGACCAAACCCCTGTTATGTACTTACGTTAGATGCGATGATTGTGAGCCGTCATTTGTTTGATGTTTTCCGACGGCCACAAACTAAAACCGTCTTTTCAAAACTACTGTTTGTATTGAGTGTATCTCTCTCTCCATCTCTCTTATCTCACCCAAAACCCATGGACCCAATAGAGGATGATTGAAGATAGACTTTAAGTCTCTGGACCAATGACCCAGCCAGAGGCAGAGCTATGGATACAACACATGGAGGATCACTTCAGGAAGAATTTAGTTGCAAGGAAGTATGAGGTTCAATACGCTCTTCAGTACTTTACGAAAAGTGCTGCAACATGGTGGAAGATGCATCAAGCCATACAAGGATGTCATGGAGCAGATAATTGGGAAGAATTCAAGAAGACCCTGTTAAGATCCCGTCTCATCCGCAAGCGTGCTGACAACCCGAAGAAGAAACATTGTGCCTGCACGATTTGTGGAGAAATAGGACACACCCAGGAGGAGCATACGGATGAATGCCCTAATTGTGAAGGAAGTCACCTAGCTGGAGAATGCCCAACTAGGCAGATTACTTGTTTCTTGTATGAAGGGACTACCCACTACCCTGCTCAGTGCCACATTTTCCCCATGGTGCAACGAATTATCCAGAAGAAGAAAGAAGCAATGAAAGAAGTCCCCGAGGAAACCTTAAGGGAATCCGTGATGGAGGAAGATATTGACGACCCTGATGGAGAAGGCCTAAACAGATATTACTCCCGTGCTTGTTACTCATGTGGAGAGAAAGGACATCTTTCACAGCAATGCACAAGGGAAAGTCAAGAGTATCCGGGAGACTTCCCGACAGAAGAAGTGGAGTTTGATCCACATAAGGTAGAAGAATTGATAGGAACAAAGAAGTCAAGTAAGAGGAAGAACATGTGTCCCCAGGAGAACCCAATTTTTGCGGAAAAGGACCTAAGTCACATCACATGTTATCGGTGCAAGGATTTAGGGCATTATGCTAGCAACGGCCCCACAAGGAAGCGGAGAATCCAATGAATCAGGATAGTCGCCATGAAATCCCTAGATCTTCCTTATGTCATTAGTTTACGCTGCAAGGAAGTAGGGCATTTTGCCAGAGAAGTTTCAGACCGCAGGAAGGATGATCAGAGTAGTTGAGATCTGGAAATTAGAATGAAGCATGTAGCTAAATATGGAATACCCTTTTATTACAATGTTGAGTTGAGTTATGGAAAGAACATTGTAATAGTTCGTAAAGCAATAAGAAGTTGATATATAGAGAGCTAAGAAGGAAATGTTATGAGTTGTTGGATGATTGTGAGTGCCTCTCTTGCTATCTCACCCCGACCAAAACCTAGAACTCATGGACCAGTTGACCCCAAACCCTTCTCGGACAAACGATCCCATTATACCCAAGGACGTCCGTATGTTGTCCTGAAAACCCCTTCTGTCTTATGCCTACAGATGACAACACTTTTTGAGTCTTTTCTGAAAGGCCCGGAAACCATCATGACCCTGACTAGTGATCAAGATTATCCCAAGATCCTGAAGGACATGATGAAGCATATTCACCTGGAAGGAGATGCAGTTTACAAGGGTTATCCCTTCATGGAGAATGGAGTTGAACTTTGGTACGTGGAGGTACACCTCCATCGCGTGAAAGGAGATTGCCCAAAGACTATGGGTCAATACTTTTTCATCTCTCGAGTACCACGACCAACATTCTTCTAATCTGTTCGTGAAGCTGCTATGGAGGCCATACGTCAGATTGGAGAAATACTCGAAGCAAGACTTCGTTATACCAAGGAATGCCTGAGTAAGGTGCAGGCAGAGATGATGGAGATGAAACACACGACCAATAGGATGGATCAAAAGATTGATGAGTTCAAGAATCACGTTGCACAATTCCGGTGGGACTGAAGCAACCTTAGCTAGGACAAATGGATATAGAGGGAAGGAATTCTTGACCCCACCAGACTATTTGGACAGTAGCAATTGTAGTGATGCACCTTTGGAAATTGGAGTATTGAATACTGGTTCAAGAAGAAATAAAAGATTTGATATGAGGAGAATATGGATTATGGATGAACCAGTGCATTTTTTTTAGTTGAACCTTACTGAGTGAGCCCTGGACCAATAGAAGGAAAGTGTTGCTCCTAGGAGTAGAGTTGGCATAAACAAGTTGGAGTTTATTTTGATATGAGGCTTACCCCAAGAGTATGAAGGAAAGAAGTACAATTGGATTTTTAGAGGGGGTAATGCTGAAGCATGGAGCAATAGTGACTCCAAGGATGAGTTAAGGATACACAAGTTCTGAAGTGGACCCCTAAGCCGAGGACCTAAGGAGGCTACGTAATTATAAGGGAACCACACAACTTGT
Source organism: Secale cereale (assembly GCA_902687465.1). Taxonomy (NCBI): domain Eukaryota; kingdom Viridiplantae; phylum Streptophyta; class Magnoliopsida; order Poales; family Poaceae; genus Secale; species Secale cereale. The sequence continues at coordinate 90,892,910 of LR738710.1, read as the reverse complement.
CAGAAGTATTATGTTTCTGCTGTAGTAAAGCAGGGCACTTTTCTAGAGATTGTCTCATGGAGAAGGAGATTTGTGCTAAGTAGTTGAGTTGAAGCCTGCAATGGAAATCGGGTAGACTGTAGTAAGTTGAGAATCAATATAGTTAGTATCATGGTATTGATTTGGATTCTATGAGTTGTTACTACATAAGTGAAGGGTGAAGACATGATACATGGATCAAGATTTTGAGGAAACTAGTGTTATTCATTTTAAGTGTGGTAGAATCCAACACCGTTACCCGAATACACTAGCTAGTGGTTAGTTATGTCAGACTTGGAATGGACTGCCCAAAGATGAGTCTGAGTAATTACATCGTAGTTTTACCCACAGAGAAGTAAGGTATAATTGGATGGATTTAAGAAAGCCAAGGAGGTTGGATGTTGGAAGTATGAGCATTTGCAACCCGAGGATGAGACCAAGTGTTGCTAGTGGTGAGATGAGCCATAACCCACAGGCCCCAGGACCTGTCAAGAAAGCAAGCTCATCCTTGCTGAAGGAAAACCCCTGGAAGAAGTTACGACCTTTGTCAATAGACGATCCTATAGGTCTTGCGCTAAACCCGAGGGTTGTGAACACGATAGATGGTTATTTGGCTTGCAGAATAAATGGATATGTTCGAACTTAGTTCGTCAACAAGATGAAATTCTGCAATGCTTGTGAGGATGACCGAGTGTTAGAATGCGAGATTCACTAAACCATATACAGGGTAATGATTTGAGTGCGGGATGGATTGATCACCATACCGACTTACTCTTATTATTCGCCTCTGTTATACGGGATGGTAAATCTGAGTGACTTACCTATAGTAGAGAGACGGTGGTGCCAAACTTTTTTTAAACCTTAGAATGGTATAGAAATTTCTCCCTTGTACACGGCATGCTGTTGCCAACCGTAGGATATACGGTGAGGATGAAGCCCAGACCCGTTTTCTGCAGGGACCCAATAAATTGTCCGATGACCACCATGATATATCGATATTGGTTAGTATTGGCGCCAGACCTGTCAGCTAAGAAAAGCTAGTCGCAGAAAGAGCCTCACCAGGATGAAAGAACACAAGGATTGAGGACAAAGATTTTCCACTACCGGAAGAGCCCCAGAGAAGGAAATACCCTGAAGATTTGAGAAGACCGACGCCGTCAACCCAAAGGATGGAGAACCTGAGTCTTGATGGAACCGTATCCAAGTTCCTAAGTTTGGTAGCACACTAGGCCACACCGATCAGTGGATTTGTTAGAAGACCCCCAAACCCTAACCTATTTCTTGCTAGCCTCTCCGAATCCCGAGGACGAGATTCATTTTAAGTGTGGTAGGTTTGTAACATCCCAAAATTCTAAATTTTGGAATGTTATAATAAATAGATAGTTTTGATTGCTTGTTTGATGTGCTGAATGAAATTGAGTGAATTCGAAACTTTTTGAAAGTTAAATGAGAGGGAATAAAAGGACTTTCCCAAACTTTCATTTTTGCACTTATGATCTCCGGAGAATTCAAATTCTTTTCAACACAAAACCCTAGAGTGAAGATAATATGACTTCTTCCATTTATTTTAAATGATAAAGGGCTTTGAAAGGATTTTGAATTTCAATCTCAAAATATTTTCAATTCAGAAACTTTAAGCAACTCAATGATTTTCCCGAGAGAAGATAAAATGACTTTTTCAAATTATAGGAAATATGAGTTGGAAGTTTTTCTAAATTTTTTTGGAACTCAATTTCAAATATTGAGTTATTTGGTTTTATTCAAATTATTTTTCTCCAAATATAAATTACATGGAAAATAGGGTAACATGATTCCCTACAGCAGAAAATTGGAGAGAAATAAATTTGAAATCCTTTTGGTATTTAGTATGGTTTTTATTGGTTTTTATTTGCATCAGTAGCACCTTTTGATTTATTAGAATTTGTGGGCATTTTATTTGATAGTAGGAAAATGTCCATCTTGTAGGATTTCTTTTTCTGCAAATTTTGATATATTATAAGCCTATATAATATTTTAGGTTATTTCTAGTTTATTCTTTTCTTGTCTGCTAAAAAAATGTTTAAAGAAAAAGAAAAAAAATATTTCTTCGCCGAACTGGGCCGGCCCAGCTCCAGCCAGGCCGCGGCCCAGCTTGCCCGCCGTCTCCTTCCTCGGTCGTCGTAGCCGCGACGGCTTCTCCTTGCCCCTTGCCCACGGCACACCCCGCCCCTCCGCCTATTTAAGTCCCCGCCGCCGCCCCGTTCCTTCCCTCGCCTCTCTTCGCACCGCACCGCCGCCGCTGTAAACCGCCGTCGGTGCCGCCGTATTGCTCCACCGCCGCTCCCGCGCCCTCGCCTCGCTCGCCGCCCTGCCCCGCTGCTCCTCGCCTGCCTCGACGCTGCCGCGGCCCGCCCCTCGCCCCGCCGCCGCACGCCCACCGCCGCCGCCGCAGGCCACGCCGGAGCTCACCGCCGGCGGAGCCAATCCACCCCGCGGAAAAACCGCCCGAACCGCCACGGTAAACCCGCCGGTTTTTTTCTCGTTTTCTTTTAGTTAGGTTTTCTTTTAAAACTGGAACGGTTTTATTTTCGGTTTTATTTGGAAAACCCTAGGTCTAGATCTGGTTTTTTAGGTTAGTTATTTAGAGATCGTTCGCTGTTTAGTGTTCAGAAGTGAACGTTCGTTCTTTAGTTTTTCTTTTTCTTTTCTGTTTAGTTTCGGCCAGGGACCTCTCTGTAAATACTTTATTTACAGTTTAGCCCCTATTCTTCTTTCGGCCATAACTTTTTACCAGTTAGTCCAAATCCAACGAAACCAACATGTTTTTGAAAGTTTTAAAATTTGAATTCAACTAGTTTTAGATTTGAACTTCGCTTGATCATAACTTGAGTTTCGTAACTCCGTTTTAGTTGATTCTTTTTGCAAATCGAAGCTCTTGACCTAAACTTTCTGATAAGGCCAAATTTACATAATTTTGGTACTGTTGGAAATTGTTTTATGTTTCAAGAGACATTCGTTTGTTTTCAAAGTTTTCCAAAGTGTTTACTCGTTCTGTCCGATCTTTCTGAGTGATTGCTTATGTGTGGTTACTATTGCTTGCTTACGATAGATTGACCGGAGTGTGACGAGTAGAGATATCAAGAGTTTTGAGTGCGAATCATCTTCGTCAACATTGCAGGCAAGTAACACTTTGATCATACTTTCCAATTACCCAGTTTTCATTGCATTAGTCAAACCCTCACACATTGCATGAGTAGGATCATTTAACTTGTGGGACTGGGAAGTAGATTGAGGTAGTACCTATTACCTGCATTACATTCAAACCTTTGGGAGTTACTTCTACGTTTGCTGTTAGGACATGCTATGCTCGTAGACGTGGATTGGATGAGTGTATCCATGACAGATGTGAGTTTGTTAATTAATGGTTCAACTTAAGGTGGCAACTTTGACACACATCTGGGTGGATTGAGGCATCTGGGTATTCCAGTGATTGCCTGTTTTTCTTTTGGGCCACCACCCAGGCTCAAAGGGATCATGAGATTATTCATACTAGAAACTTCCGTGTGCAGCCACATGCCAATATGGGCTCTGGCATAGTTGAGTAAGTTGTGGGAAACCTTTCCATGATGGGCTAGCAGATGTAGAGGAATTGTAGGTGTACCGGCCTATCTATCTGGTTAAGGGGACCTCTTCGGAAAGACTGTGTCTCGGTCATCCGTTTCTCAAACACCATGCAGTGCGAGAAACCAAACGGAGGCGATCGAGTCTTGTGGGAAAAGTGCACAAACCTGTGCAGAGTGTACAAATTGATCATGATTAGTCGTGTCCCCGGTTACGAACGTCTTGAGTATCTAGTATCTGGATATCATGTGAATCTCATCATGTTACTCTAATTAATATTGTTGGGTTTAATGATGATTTATTAATTGGGGTTGAGAGGATGTCTATCTTCTCAACGATGTTTCAACTACCATGATAGTTAATTAAAATCTATTCCTTTGAAGTAGGGAAAAAATTGGCTTTACGCAAAAACTTTAACCTTACAGCCTCCACCAGCCAAATATGCATGTAGTTGTAGGCTTTGTTCATCATTATCATTACAGTGTGAAATTGCCAGTACATTCAATGTACTGACCCTTTGTGACTGCAACGTCTCATGCTGCAGGATTATCTTACGACGAGTAAGTGATACGTTAGGGTTACGATTTCTACACTCAACTTTGCCATTGGTGTTGATGGGAATCCACAACCTTGGTTGCTTCCGCTATTTTAGATTGAGGTAATAGTATTTACGTTACTTTATACATGTGATTTAGCTCTGTTATAAATCCTCGAGTACTATGTGTGTCAACATACCGATCCAGGGATGACACAGAACACAGAGACTTCGGTCCATTCGGATCGTGGTCGCTACAATTCCCACCTTCAAGGACACATTACCAAGGAGAAAATGGCGCAGACGTGCAGCAGGGCCCCGCATTAAGATTTTGTTTTAGATTCAAGCTCTGTGTAAACCTTTTCTCTCTTTTTATTTTATTTTTCTTCTATTGGCATGTAAAATGCCCAAAACATTATCGGCATTATCTGTAAAGCATACGGCTCACCGTATTAAACCGGATATAAAGAAGCAGTTTGGTTCCAATTCGCTTGGAGTTTACCTTATTACTGCATGTGTTCTCTCCCCATGTCAGATTGCCAAGTGCGCCTTAATGCCTGGACTTAATACCGGGGTTGTATTCGGCCTGGCACACCTCCACAGTCCGAACACCTATAGGGAACTGTTCGGCGTCCCGGATATTGCATTATATGCATCGGCTTCGAATCATGTCTTGGGTCTATAGTTGGGTTGCCTGGCTCCTGTGCTTGCCACCTTACGTTCCGCATTGTTCGGCTAAGGTGGTAAAGGGAGAACTACTACGATTGTACCTCTGGTTAGTCCGGTCAAGTACCTCGGTAGAGAAAGCCGAAAACTGACTGTCATGATAAGGCGAGAGCCGGTCAAGCGATTCGGTGACCTAGTGTCATACTACGATCTATAGTGATCTACTCCGTGTTATACATACGAGGGGCTGGTCTTTGCCCAGCCGCGTAAAGTGGGCGCCACAGTTCCGAAAGCCGCACACACAGCAGGGGCTTGTACTTAGCCCAACAAGTCAAGCTCATGTGGCTAAGTGAAAGTAATAAAGCCGCATAGTCTGATTGCCTAGTTCACTCCGCGGACACCTCCTCTACGGACGAAGATGTTGGATAAAGAGTGTTCACGCGCACTGCCGAACACCCCTATAGTATCTACATGGGGGTTGAAGCCGACGACGGGAAACTTTCAAATTTAAATAAAAAGTCGCACGGGAGGAAAAAGTCGCTTATAATCCATAAGCGCAAAATTATATATATCGGCACACAATCCGAATAATTATATCTTTTGAGCACTGGCCCTCTACAAAGCGGGCCCCTTCTAGGACGTCACCAAAGTACTTTTCTGGCTTCCGGTGATCCTTGCCCTCGGGCGGGCCAACAGTTGCTATCTCTGTGGCCTTCATCTTCACCCAGTGCACCTTAACGCGGGCGAAGGCCATTCATGCACCCTCTATGTTGGATGAACGCTTAATAGCGTCGACCCGCGGACTTGCATTGCGAGCTTCTTCACCAATCTGAAGTAGCTACTTGGGATTGGATAAGCGGGCCATAGTCGGACTATCAAGTCCTTCATGGATGTACCTGCCATGTTATGCAGCTCGACCAACTGCTTCATCTGGTCATTAGGGGCACCAGATGATTTGGCGCAAGAAACTGCGACCAGAACAGCTTCTTTGTGTTGTTCCCTTCCTGGGCTCAAAAGTATTGGGCGGCATCGGCAATTCTCCTCGGGAGATCTGCAAACGCGCCTGGAGAACTCCATAATCGCATCAGTGCAAGATACCTTCGACCCCCGAAGATACTCTGCAAGAGAAAAGTCATACCAGCTGCTATTTACCGCGCTTGTTTTATCTCCTCGTGAGCACTGCGCGACTCACTCCGTGCCTCCTTGGCAGCATTGACTGCCATGTTGAGTTTGAATGATTATTCCGAAGTATTCTGCTCCAATGCCTCGCACTAGCGAATGGCATCTTGCAGCTTATCCTCAACTTCGGCCACCCGCGACTCGTGTTGTTGACGCACGACATGTACGGCCTTCAGGTCGGCAGTCGCTTTGTCAGCAGCTGCCCTACTCGTCTCGGCCTCTTCCTTCGCCTTTCCAAGATCGCCCTTAAGGGCTTCGACCATAGCTGCGTTAGCTATTCCACAACACAAATAAACTTATGCTCACATATACAATATCTTAAAATTTCAATTCTTTGAAAATCTGCATACCTTGTGTTTCATCAAAATGCTTGTTACCAAGGTCGAGCTGCTCGTCAGCTAGTTTCAGCTTCCGATTAAGCTCGGAAACCTCTGCGGCCTGGACGGATGCTGCTAATAGCGAAACCTATTCAAAAACATAATACACAAGTCAGCTCTGCTACATGCTAATACATGGATCCTTCGTCCGATTCTGTCCAGAATCAGACAAAGCATCAGGGGTTACTATCTATGCATATATGTATAAAATGAAAAAGTTCTTTTTCGAACATTACGTTGCATACCTCGAAGCCTGTCAACAGGCTATTAAAAGCTTCGTTTAGTCCGTGTTTGACAGACTAAATCTTCTCCATGACCACACTCATCAGAGTGCGGTGTTCCACTACGATGGAAGCACCTCGCAGTGCTTCCTCCAGAGTGTTTGGTTCCTCCGGATTAACGACAGGCGTCGTTAGAGCAGTTGCTCCTTCCCCATTACAGGGGGCTGGTTTCCCGATTCGGGAGCCGCACTGGGCTCCGGAATGGTGTTCGGCGGGGACCCAGATTGCTTGGGTCCCCCGTCTTCGGTCACCATGGGGATTGCCCCCCTTGGTTGACGGCGGCTGAGGGATTGACCTCGGGCGCCCTCTTGTCTGCCCCACTCCCACCTACTCGAACAGGGGGAGCATGTAGAGATGACACCTTGGCGTCCCCTAAGGCGGGCGATGAGCCCCGCGGAGGCGTATCGCTCTCCACCATCTCCGGCGCTAGAGAAATCCCCGATGACAGTGAAGCCTCGAGGAGTACATGCGGAGGACTATATAAAGACAAAATGGAATTGTTTGGATACTGAAAAGTAATTCAACCGAAAATAAGCAGCTATCGTCTGAGTATTTACGATTCGGCCAGGGGCTTAATCCTGGGCTGAACTAGAAAGTTGTGTTCAGACATTAAGTCTGAACTGTTCTGAAGGTTCAGTTTCTTCCTGGGCGCCGCCTTGCCCACATCAGCGGGGGGCGCTCTCTTCCTCCCCCTTACCTTGACGGGGGAGTCATCTTCTTCTTCTTCCTCCTCCTCTTCTTCTTCGGGGGATAGGTGGGAATCGGTTTCCCCGGACACTGTGTCCGCGGGACCCTTAGAGCGGAGGTTGGTCTTGACCTCCTTGCCTTTCTTCTTGGCCTTCTTCTCTAGCGCCTTGAACGACGCTGGAACCAACATTGCCATCGGCTGAGGCGTCTCTGGGTCTTCGGGCAAGGGAGCCGGACACTTGATCCGCTCCGCCTTTTTTGTCCAGGCCTGGATAGAACGCAAAAACTCTAACTCCTGTTATAATTAAAGTATTGTCGGAGTATGTATTCAGCAAAAAAATTGATTACCTCTGAAGCAGTGAGCACGCTGTTGAAGCCCTTGTCCTCGATCTCCATCGGACACCCCTTTTGGGCCTTGAAGAGCTGCTTCCAGATGTCTTCATGTGTGGTTTCGAAGAGGTGCTTCAAGGGCCGGGGCGCTTCCTGATTGAAATCCCATAAATGGGAGTCCCGACGTTGACAGGGAAGGACGCGGCAGAAGAGCATTACCTGAATCACATTAGTGAGGAGGGTTCCCTTCGTTATCATGCCAGAGATGCGATTTTGGAGGGCTAGCACCTCCGGCTGAGACCCCCAATCTGGACTCTTGTTGGTCCAAGAGGTTAGCCTCTCCAGGGGTCTAGATCTTAATGCAGGCACCGCCACCCACTCGGTGTCGCAGGACTCAGTGATGTAAAACCACTCCTGCTGCCAGACCTTGTTTGTCTCCACAAAATCCCCCTTTGGCCAAGTGGCATTGGGGAGCTTGCTCACCATGGCTCCTCAGCAATCTGTGTGTTGCCCATCAACCACCTTTGGCTTCAGATTGAATATCTTGAGCCATAAGCCGAAGTGTGTGTGTGGGGGGGG
>LR738710.1:90811806-90884639 GCA_902687465.1 Secale cereale | reverse complement strand
CGGGGAAGCGGAGGAACGCCTCACATACCACTATGAAAGCGGATATGTGGAGGATTGAGTTCGGGGCTAGATCATGGAAATCCAGCCCGTAGAAAAATAAGAGGCCCCGGACAAAGGGGTGGAGAGGAAATCCCAGTCCCCGGATAAAGTGAGAGAGGAAGACCACCCTCTCACCCGGCTTAGGGACGGGGATCACCTGGTCCTTTTTAGGAACCCGGTGCACAATATCGTTGGCAAGAGAGCCCGCACTCTGGAGATTCTTCGCGGTCTTCTCCGTAACCGTGGAGGCCTCCCACTTGCCCTTAGAACCGGACCGGCCATTGCTGGGAAGGGAGGCGATGGTGGAGGAGTCGAGAGTTGTCGTCACAAGAGCTGTGGGCGCTGGGCTAAGGAGATTGGAAAGCTAGGGCTTGAGGAGAGTGTGGGGTTAAAGGGGATGGATATGTGTCCTTTTATAGGCATTGAATGCTGAACGTTCCCCACTCCAGCCGTAAACCTTGCCAGTTCCCAATGCAATCGTGCGTAAGGCACAGTTGGATTACCGACATCATATTGTAATAAGCGGGCACCATCTCTGTTTCGACAAGATGTGCCAATAGGGCTATGCCTTGAAACGCGAAACTCGAGCCAAGAAAACGGTTCAAAATATTAAAGGGACGGACGTGACGTTTCACTAAAAAGTTGTCAGTAAAGACACAATATCTGTTTTTAGATACCTTGCCTTCAAGGCTAAGGGTTGTACTAACCATGGAGAGCCGGACATAGTACCTTTGTGTAGGGAATGTTGCTTCAATATGTTCGGGAGGAGGAACCCGCCTTGCAATGCCGAAGACAGTACGCGAGCCGAACTCATCGTCATCGAAGGTGTAAGGGAATATTTCTCCCTAAGTGGTTTTGGTGATTGATGACAATGCTTTTGTGGACTAATCGTGTGCATTAAGCTTTTCAGATATCTCATGTCTACACACAAGACGATTAAGTGCCCCTCGGAACCTATCGAAGACGGTGTTTCCTTTTCTTTCTTTTCGGTGGAATTGAGTCACAGGAAAGTCGTACTATTAAGAGGGGGTCTGCTTCAGAAAGGTTAGGGTGGAATCAACACATACACATCTATTCTTGTGCACCACCTTTCCTTCGCTTCTTTGGAGCATCGGCTGTTTTCCTTGTCATTGCAAAAACATTGGCTTTCTACTACTACTACTTTGTGGCATGCGGTAGTACCGCTCAAGGGAGCGGTAGTACCGCAGGGTCCCACGGTAGTACCACTCTGTGACTATGGTAGTACCGCACATCGCGTTAGTAACGTGTGCTCTACCTCAGCGTCATGGCTAGTGCGTACGTAGGACCGAAAGTGATTTTTTCCTTCCGCGTCCTACGCGGTAGTACAGCTCCGGGCGAGCGGTAGTACCGTGCCGGTTTTTTCATCGATCGAAACTCTGCGGAAGTAGCCACGGATGTAATTTTAATAGTCTGTGCTCTTTCCTTCCCGGTCTGAACCCTGTCTTACGGTAGAACCGCAAGGGCGTGCGGTAGTACCACTCCTGCAGTACTACCGCCCATTGCTATACGCAACAGGGCTAGGTCTGGCTCCTGCTGCGCCAGCAGTAGTACCGCACCCCGTGCGGTACTACCGCAAGGCCTTGCGGTAATACCGCAAGTCTGGTGCAGTAGTACCGCATGTCGCGGGCAGCGTTAGTGGATAATGGTTGGATTTGTTCTTCCACTATATAAGGGAAGTCTTCTTCTCCAAGAAGATTTACCTCTTCCTCCCCAAGCTCCATTGTTGCTCAAAGCTCCATTTCCGCCCTATCTCTCTCCCTAGCCAATCAAACTTGTTGATTTCCTAGGGATTGGTTGAGAAGGCATCGATCTACACTTCCACCTAGAGAAATTTGATTCCCCCCACTAATCCCTTGCGGATCTTGTTACTCTTGGGTGTTTGAGCACCCTAGACGGTTGAGGTCACCGCGTAGCCATAATCCATTGTGGTGAAGCTTCGTGGTGTCGTTGGGAGCCTCCAATTCAGTTGTGGAGATAGCCCCAACCTTGTTTGTAAAGGTTCGGTCGCCGCCTTACACATCCTCGTCTCCACCGGCTCCACTTGTGGTTATCTCTTACCTTTACTTGTGCAAGCTTTTGTTGTGTTTTATAGCTTGCTTGCTTGTGTGCTTATTATTGTTGCATCATACAGGTTGCCCACCTAGTTGCATATCTAGACAACCTATATTGTTGCTAAGTTTAATTTGGTTAAGAAAAGCTAAAAATTGTTAGTTGCCTATTCACCCCCCCTCTAGTCAACCATATCGATCCTTTCAATTGGTATCAGAGCCTCGTCTCTTTATTAAGGACTTTACCGTCCAAAGAGTATGGGTGAAAATGTAGTCGAGATGGAGGGACACTCCGGTGGAACTCCGTCCTTGCCTACGTCCGATGGGGGACCCTCGGTCTCTCGTGGGGAGTTCAGTGTGGTGTTGGAGACATTGAAAGACTCATTGACGACCAAGGTCAAAGGCATGTTCAAAGAATTTCTTGAGGGACTTAAATTACCCACCGAACTGTTGGAAGTGGTTCCTCCCGCTAACAACGTTTCAGATGCTATTCCCGAGAAGGGAGAAGCTAGTAGTGAGCAAGTCCCAGTGACTAAGAATGGGAGTGGAATTTTTTCTCACTCCGCACCTCCCATCAATTATGGAGGACCCATTCCTACACCGCATTTAAATTCGGTTGGTCCTCCTCCTAAGTTTGTGAAAAATGATGATTTTGCTACTTGGATGTTTCGTTTTAAACATCATTTAAATCACTGTTCTACTAATCTTTGTAGAATCATTGAGCAATGTTTCTACCCGCATGATCCTTACAACTTAACTCCAAGAGAAGCTGTGGATCATCAATTCAACGAGTCCGTTCTTTGCATACTTCAAGAAGCTATCCCTCCCGAAGACATTGCACATATTCGACCCTTCTCCGTGGCCAAGGAAGCATGGGAGCATGTTGGTTCCTTGTACAAGTGAAGCGCAAACATTCAACGCTCAAACTATGAAGTTGTGCAAGATGAAGCCGATGAGTTTTCCATGATCGAAGATGAAGATCCCCGTGAACTTTATCAGAGATTAACTACTCTTGATGTCTCACTTCGAGATCATGGGAGCAAGGATACAGATGACAATTGGATCAAGCGCAAGTTTCTCAAGGCCATGATGCCTTATCACAAGGCCATGTCCTCCGTCATCCTCCAAAGACCGGACTTCCACACTTTGTCCTCAAGTGAAGTGTTGGATGAGTTCGTTGCCATGAGGATCTTGTATAAGACCGCCGACAATGCGGTGTTGCGAGCTCAACGATCAAAGAAGCCCAACCGTGCTTTGAAGGCCATGGCTTGTGTGGAAGAAGAGTATGAAGATGAGTGTTGCCCCAAAGACACCAAATATGCCTATCATGAGCACATGGCTCTAGCATCACAACAATTTTGGGCAACAAGAAGAATTCAAGGCCCAACTTCAACAAGAACAATTCAAGTGGCTTAATGGGAAAGCAACGAGTGAGGACGTGCTACAATTGTGGCAATGTGAGTCACTTTATTGTAGATTGACCATATGAGAAAAGAGAAGATAATGGAGGCAAGCTTATCCGGAAGGACAAGGCCAAGTCTTATCCCAACAAGAACAACCTCAACAAGAAGACTCCTCCCAAAGGATTGGTGGCCCAAGAAGAATATGTAGAGGAGGATGATGAAGAATAAGATGATGATATGGTTACTATGGCCACCACTGCTATTGCAACAACTCCATGATCATCCCTCTTCGACTCACCAAATGAGAACATCACCACCAAATGTCTCATGGCTAAGGCCACCAACAAGGTAACCCCCAACATCAATTCTACCATCACTTCTAATCCTTCATTGACGGATTGCATTGATGAGAGTGAGGGGGCGGAGGAGGAGGAAAATTAATTTGAGTTGTTTATGAGTAAACTCAAAGGCAAACCCAAGAAGCACTTCGTTGCTCTCTTGGAACAACTCGGTGAAGTCAATGACATGATCGAGGCTCACGAGGAGACCATTTCTAAAATGGAGGGTCATAGTCGAGACTATGTGTCACATCACTAGATCAACCCCTGTGGTCTTTGCCGGATCATCATGTCATCATGTTTAAATTTTGCTAAACTGGAATTGGGGATTGATCAAACCCTAGCACTAAATGGACTCAACTAGGTTCAAATAAAAATCCTTTTTCAATAAACCCAAAAATGCCTTCATCAATGTGAGATAATTTTTGCAAGGGTTTTGATCCAAACCAAAAACATTGAACATTTTTAGGGAATTATTGGGCTTTGAATTAAATCATAAGTATTGAATTGGGGCCATTTAAATGCTATATATTTTTAAATTGCTCCAATAATTCTGGAAAATTGTGAGGGGCTTTGGAATAATTCTTTTAGTCCCTACACATTTATCAGAAGAAAATAAATTGATTTAGTAATTTTTTTTACTAAATCAGAAACAAATTACAGAATAGAAAACAGAAACTAATTTAGAAAAAGAGAGAGAGAGTGGAACCTCATCTGGGCCTTACCTGGCAGAAGAGGCCCAGCCCACCAGGGGCTGTGTGGTCTTCTTCCTCCTCCCAGGAGGACAGGCAGGTGCGTGGCGAGCGCGCCCGCGACGCCTTGCCACCTCCTCTCCCCCTGCCTGCCTGCCCCTCCCAAACGTCGCTGTGGACGCCACGCACACCCCTGGGCCCTCTCGCTCACTTCCTCGAGCTAGTTCCCCTCCTCTGCTCTCTCTCTCTCGCCAACCGAAGGCACCGGAGTGCGCCGCCACAAAACACCGCGCCCACCGCCGTCCCCTTGCCCCTTCGCCGAGTCCAGAAGCCCCGCCATCGAGCACCTGGCCTCCACGCCGCAGAAAACGAGCCGGAGGGCTCTGCTTCATCGCCGACAGCGCCATCTTTGCCGTCGATGCCCGAAGAACATCATCGGCGATTCGCGGCAACCAACGCCTCCCCGGCCCCTCCGTCTGCATCGGCCGACCCGCCGTGAGCCACTGAACCTATTCCGTCCGTCTTTTCCTTCGCGCACGCCCCATAGCCGTTGCCCCGCGAGCACCCGAAGCCGCCGTCCGCCATGGCCGGCGAGCTCCATGCTGCCGAGCCCCTCTGCTCCAACCAGAGGCTCCGACGAGCTCCTGCTGCCCCTTAGGTGCTTCCCAGTACCCCCGTTTGCTCTGCCTCGAGCTGCAGCCCCGCGCTCGTCGATGCCCGAACTCCGGCCGCCGCGCAAGTCGTTTCCGCAGTCGATTTAGGCCACCGGAGCTGCTGCTTCATGCACCACTGGACGCGGAGCACTCCAAGCTTGCTGTAGAGCCTAGTCGCGCGCCAAACCGTCGCTGGACGGCGATTTCCAAAGCACGCCGGCGAGTTTGACTTGTTTGACCGGGGGGGTTGACCACCCCGGGTCACTGACGTATGGGCCCCACGCCCTTAGTCAACCACTAACTCACTGACGTGTGGGGCCAGTCCCTGCTAATTACCTAGTTTAGGTTTAATTAAAGTAGGATTAGCCCTGGCTCACTAACGTGTGGGCCCAGGCCCCTGACTAATTAGAGTTAGGTTTTAATTAGTGTTATCTAATTTAGTTAATTAGTTGAGACACTGACTGGTGGGTCCCCCGGTCAGGTTTGACCTGGACCGGTCAGTTGACCTGCTGACATCAGCGTGACGCAGTGCTAACGCAATAAAGTCTTTCTGGAATTAAAATAAATTTGAAAAGGTTTAGAAATTCCAGAAAATGCTTTAAACTTCTAAAATTCATATAAAATCAACCGTAGCTCAGATGAAAATAATTTATATATGAAAAATGATTAGAAAAATATGAGGAATCTGTTTATGGCGTTTTCATGCATGTTTGAATAACTTACAGCCACTGTTTAGGGCAATTTGAAGAAATAGCATTTAAATAATCACATGTGGAGTTTGAATTTGAACCTTTGGTTCAAACCAACTTCATTTAACCTGTTGCTAGTTGCATTAGCTCAAATCACAGCATAATGCCATGTCAAGATCATGCATCATATTGTGCATTGCATTGATTGTTTTTCTTTCTCTGTTACCGGTGTTTGTCCCCTCTCAGTAGACGCTGTTCCGACGATGTGATCGATGACACCGATGAAGACTCATTGATATCTTCAGAAGTGCCAGGCAAGCAAACCACCATTGAGCATCCCGATACAATCCCACTCTCTCACTCCTGCTCTCTTTTACCGCATTAGGACAACAACGTTTTGAACTGCTTTTGCTACGGTAGCTGAACCCCTTTCCTCTGCATGACCTGTCATTGCCATAGTAAATAGTTGAAACCCACTAGCATGAGTAGGAGTTGTTTGAGCCATGTTGTGCCTACTCATCCATGCTTGTATGTCATGCCTGCTATTGCTTAGAGTTGTGTCAGGTCTGATTCATCGGGGATGAATTGGAATGTGGTGAACATGTCCTACTGTGTGTGAGCTGAGTGTGTGAGCACGATTTGGTAAAGGTAGCGGTGAGAGGCCATGTAGGAGTACATGGTGGGTTGTCTCACTGGAACCGTCCTTAAGAACTGAGTTCTGTGTAAGTTGTCCAATGACTAGCTACTACCACACATTGGGTTCCGGTAACTCGACCCCTCTCGACTTATTAATCAACTAGATCTCTGTCCAGGAGTTGCAACTAGTTTCTGGTGTTTGTAGGTAGTGTTAGTAGTCTACCAAGTGGCACACGGTACATGTGGGCTTGGGGCAGACTAGGCACCGTGGCACGGTGTACCAAGCGTAGATCCATCTGTCGAGGTGGGCTTGGGAACCATGCGCACATCATTTGGGGCCGTGAGCGACACCCCGGCCGGATCTCCTTACTGATGGAACCCGAATAGGCGATAAACCTGGACTAGAGTCTTGTGTGGTTTGTCAGGTCGTGGCCGACACCCTCGCCAGGCTTCCGTTTGAAGGTTGCCGAGATACACGATGTGTACATGGCGGTAAGTGGCGAGAGCGTGTGTGAAGGAGTACACCCCTGCAGGGTTAACATGATCTATTCGAATAGCCGGGTCCGCGGATATGGACTTCTTGGATGCTTACGTGGTACATAGACAAGTGAAAGTGGATACTCCAAAACACGCAAGATAAGTGTGAGTGCTATGGATGGCCTTCTCGTAGGGAGACGGAAGCGGATCCATAGTGGTGTATTGGTTGGTGAATATGTGGACTCGTGTGCGCCACCTCAAAAGAGTTACTTGAAGTCGTAGTTCAGGATAGCCACCGAGTCAAAGCTGGCTTGCTGCAGTCAAACTCCACCAGCCCTTTGTTGATACCGATGCATATGTAGTTAGTTCTGATGTAAGTCTTGCTGAGTACCTTTGTACTCACGCTTGCTTAATTTATGTTTTGCAGAGAGACTTCAGTCTCGCTAGTGGTTCCGCGTGGACTTCGACGTTTAGCTTGTTACCTCAGCTACGATCTTGTGCCCTTGGGAAGGTCTTGTAGATAGTCAGGCTTCTCAGCCTTTTTCATTTGTAGTTGTCTGTACTCAGACCTGTTATGCTTCCGTTGCGTGTATGCTCTGTATGTTGGGTCATGTGACCTCTGTTTGTAATAAATGTTGTGATGGCTCTTTTGGGCCTTTATCTATATGAGTTGTTGAGTTATGTTGTGATGCCATGTTGTACAGCACATACTTGCATGTTATGCGTACGTGTAATGTGTATTGCTATGTGTGGGATCCGACACCTAGTTGTTTACCTTTGGTAGCCTATCTTACAGGGAAAT
This sequence comes from Secale cereale, assembly GCA_902687465.1. Lineage (NCBI taxonomy): Eukaryota > Viridiplantae > Streptophyta > Magnoliopsida > Poales > Poaceae > Secale > Secale cereale. The sequence continues at coordinate 90,876,841 of LR738710.1, read as the reverse complement.
GTCTCCTAGTGCTTCCACTGAGCCTTGGTAGCTTGCTACTACTCCGGAACACTTAGGCTGACCGGCATTTGTCCTTCTTCGTTCCTATGTCTGTCCCTTAGGGGAAATGTCACGTGTTATTCCTTTAAGTCCTTGTAGCTTGCTACGACTTGGGTTCATACGTTGATGACCGACACGTTCGTTGCTGGGTCATGTATGCCTGTCTCTGTAATTTAGTGCCACTTTTGGTTTATAACTGGTCATGTCGGCCCGGGTTCTCTGTCATATGGATGCTAGCGACACTATCATATACGTGTGTCAAAATGCGCAAACGGTCCCGAGCCAGGTAAGGTGGCACCCGTGGGGATACCGTGCGTGAGGCCGCAAAGTGATATGATGTGTTATAGGCTAGGCCTGTGTGACATAGGATCGGGGTCCCAACAGCTTTGGTATCAGAGCCTGACTGCTTGTAGGATTACCAAGCCAAACTGGTCGAAGTTGTGTCTAGAAATTCTTTAGTTATATAAGGGAATTGATTGTGGAAGGGGACGTAAGGCTCTTTTTACTCCTTTACCCTGTGACCTTCTGATCTGAGTCACCTTCTTCTTTCTACGGGGATTAAGAACCAGGCTTTCTCTTCTGTCTATTAGGATCACGTTAATTGTGAATTCAACCCTCAGTTCAATTTCTACTACTTTCGTTTGTTCAACTGTTGGTCTCAGAACCTTGACATTATGAAGCTAAGTGGTTATGCTACCCTTTTGCTTGGATCTCAAAATTATTTTCGAGCATTTACAGCCGTTATGCTGTACGAGTCTTCCCAGGTCTCTAAACAATCTGATGCACTTGCAAATCATTCCTACCTGTTCTTGATGTCCTTTCAGGCCAGATTAACCACACTAGTCGGTGAGTTGAGGTACTCTGTTACCTCGACACATATGTTGGAATTATTACTATGACCCTAGGTGTCTTAGAGGATCATCCAGTAATCTAGCAATGTTTTATATACCCAGTGTGATGATTCTGGCCATTATTCTTGAAAGCATCCCGTGATGCCTTTTAGTTAGTAGGTATTCTATTCCTGGGTTCTTGAACCCAAGACTCACTCCACTTACTTCATGTTGATAGTATTTGCTCGTTCCTTTAGGATATCAGTAACCTTGTGATAGTCCTCGAGGTCCGTGGTGAATCGTTCTTCCAATACCATGAACCGTTATGGCAGAAGTTCTCCCGAACCAAAAGATCACAACCAGAGTGCTCCTGAGTAGTACTCCATTCATACTGTGACTCTGCCAATCCTACCTTTCTGCATAGGTTATCCGGAAGAAATATGTTGAACTAGTTCGACATGCTAATCTATGCATCTGCAACTCAGAAAATTATATGTTCCTTGAGTTGTCCCTCTTTAGTTGTATTATGACCCTCGTCTATCAGTTGATAGACAGGAGTAGTTGTGCACTGGTGCATCGATGCCTTTTACCCTTGTGGTCCGTCAAGCCATTCTATTCTGAATTGACTAGGAGAAATAAACTCCAGTACCTTATCCATATCCAGGATTGGGTCAAAGCAGTTGTACTCCGCAGATCAAATGACATTCTAGCTTTTTGATTATGTTCTAACTTGGAGTATTACCATCTTTATATCAAGAATGTCATGGGAATTGCACATCATCCTATGAACTCTGGATACAGTGATACTTCTCGCCCTCATTATTCATTTCTCGGTCCCCGTGTTATTGTAACTGCAACGCCGACAAGTGAATCATGATGTGTGAATCAATACCCCTAGCAACCTCGTTGCTTGGTGGTTAAAGGACAACAATTTCATTCTTAGTGTGTTGGTTACTAAATCACCATTCTAAGATTGATCATGCTACCTAGTCCATTTTTCTGGTGCACTCTTTGATCAATGAGTTAGGATTGCATAAATCCCTCACTCTTGTGATCATGTCATCTTGCCCTGAAAAGCAAGATTGTTTGCGAGCTTAGTAACATATTGGTGGTTCATGATTTTCCGAATATCTTCTCGGAAGTATCACCAGGTTGTCACCTGACCGTTATGTTGAGTTCATGATCAAGTTGGTTTTCTTATAAACCACCACTTCTCCAAGAATCTGTGTTGGATACCCCTGAACTAGTTGGTTAAGCTAAACAATAACTTGGAGAGTTGGAAGATAAAAGCTTAATCCACATAGCTCACTCCAAAGGGATATCTTGTGTGTGTGTTGAAGAAAGATGATATCTTCATTGATTGATCTCCGTGATCATTTGTGGATCTATTGTCTTGTCCAAACTTTGATTTGAGTATGGGTTATCGCCAAGTCAAATCAGAACCAACGATATTCCTAATGTTGTCTTACTCGTGGTTGATCCCTCGAGCATACACCGTTACATCTATTGGTCTGACCAATGCTATCACTTTGGTCACATTGTCATGGAATTCCATCTATATGGAAACCTGGATGAATTATTGTTGAGCCCATCGACAACATCCTGATCTTCTCCATGATTTGTTTGACATTATGCTTGTGTTGGAAACTTTGTAGGCATTGTCTTCGTGTTCCGATCATGAAGCATATGTTAGGATGAGAGGAGTGACTTCCTCTAATTTATGAGCATTTGATGAAAGTTGTCACCATGAATTCGAGAAAGTTTGTTTTGCTTCCCTTGGAATCAACCCAAGCCAGTTATGCATTTGCGAATGTATATTATGGTTTGGCAAATTAATTACCTCCACTTGATATGTATTCCCTAGCACCCCAAGCCACTGATTGATTTGTTCAAGGAGAAGAAGTTTCTTCTTAAGAGCTAGACTTATGCAAGGACTTTGATATCCTCGATGATGGTTCCCACCTGAACTCGGTAGTGTTTTATCATAAGACTATTATGTGGTCATGCTTGTCTTGGACAACGTGTCCATAGGTTTGTAGCAGAACCAGCTCATGTTTTGGAGCTTGCTATCATAGTTCCCGCCCCGAGAATCTCGCAACACTGTCTCGTCGAATTGTGTTGCAAACTTTCATTTTTCTTCCTAGACTTGATGAGTCTGGAATGTCCTGACACCAACCAGAACTGAATCTCAGGCAGATATGATGGTTGGAGCATTTCCCAAGAACTATAATTTGGTCTCTCGATAACCGTAAAGTGGATCTTGTGGCCAACACACCCAGCCGGAAGACCTATTGTTGTAGTATCTTGATTGAAGAAGTTGGCCACCTTCCCATAAGGAATTCGTAGGATTTACTCCCTAGTTGTTCCTTATGGATTTTTGTGCACCTGAAGTCCGACCTTTTACTTGACGTTCTAGGTACCAAACCATTTTACTAAATGGGTTGCGCTAGCACATCAAGGAGAACATTAGAAGCGGAGAGCTAAATGTCTCTCGGTCGATTATCCAGATTTTTCCCCTTGACTCCGCTAAGGTGAAATCTGAGAAAGTGTTATCTTCCTTTGTATCTGCATTGTCTATCATTATTCATAATGGTAGTATGTGGTGTTGCCAGGATCCTTGACACGGATGTTGGTAAAACCTTGATGAATATGGAAATGCTCAAGTTCTTGAGAGCACGCACAAGTACTAGGTGTTATCATTGGCACTAACCAGGATTGCTCCCAGTGTTTTTGGTTATGCTAAAACCTCTCCAAGAGTAGATTCACTCTCTACTGTTGGATTTCTTCCCAGTTAGCAGAATCATTCCCAGCATTTGCTTTTTGTTCCCAGCTTGCACCGCCAATGTGCCATTTTACCATGGGTCCCATTCATTTCCGGTGATAAGCAAAATCATCCGTTGTGTTGTCTTCAACAAGGTAGTCCACATCGTCTATTCTGGATGGAGTATGTTGTTCCTTCGAACTCCTTCAAACTATCGATTGTGATTTGCCTCAGGCTGGTATAGGGAATTTCAATGATCTCTGTATCAAACGTAATTCTTTTTGCCAGTAAAGGGAATAACTCTATGTGTCATCTTCTCCAAGGTGCCCCGTCTGGAGACATCGATCACCATCTTCTTAGGTGTGGAATTATTGTCTACCGAGTGAACCTTCATCATTTAATTCACTCCATCCCTCTGGATGTGTGTTCCGTGTCTCAGCTCAAGGGATGTTTCGACGTCTCAATCTATGAGTTGATCTTGAATTGCTCGATCCTCGAGAAGATCAAATCCTGTAGAATTCCCGTTCTTTTGTTGTCGTGTTGGATGAAGTTTTGAAATCAAAGATGCCAAGATCTACATGATGCAATGAATCAACAACTTCGAGGAGGACAGTTGGATCGTGAAGATTGTGTTAGTTAGTGTCCCCTCTGATTTCTTACCTCACGTCTTGAATCTCGGGACGAGATTCTTGTTTAGTGGGGGTGAGTTGTCACATCCCTAGATCAACCCCTATGGTCTTTGCCTGATCATCATGTCATCATGTTTAAATTTTGCTAAACTGGAATTGGGGATTGATCAAACCCTAGCACTAAATGAACTCAACTAGGTTCAAATAAAAATCCTTTTCAATAAACCCAAAAATGCCTTCATCAATGTGTGATAATTTTGGCAAGGGTTTTGATCCAAACCAAAAATATTGAACATTTTTAGGGAATTATTGGGCTTTGAATTAAATCATAAGTATTGAATTGGGGCCATTTAAATGCTATATATTTTTAAATTGCTCCAATAATTCTGGAAAATTGTGAGGGGCTTTGGAATAATTCTTTTAGTCCCTACACATTTATCAGAAGAAAATAAATTGATTTAGTATTTTTTTACTAAATCAGAAACAAATTACAGAATAGAAAACAGAAACTAATTTAGAAAAAGAGAGAGAGAGCGGAACCTCACCTGGGCCTTACCTGGCAGAAGAGGCCTAGCCCACCAGGGGCTGTGTGGTCTTCTTCCTCCTGCCAGGAGGACAGGCAGGTGCGTGGCGAGCACGCCGGCGACGCCTTGCCACCTCCTCTCCCCCTGCCTGCCTGTCCCTCCCAAACGTCGCTGTGGACGCCACGCACACCCCTGGGCCCTCTCGCTCACTTCCTCGAGCTCGTTCCCCTCCTCTGCTCTCTCTCTCTCGCCAACCGAAGGCACCGGAGTGCGCTGCCGCAAAACACCGCGCCCACCGCCGTCCCCTTGCCCCTTCGTCGAGTCCAGAAGCCCCACCGTCGAGCACCTGGCCTCCACGCCGCAGAAAACGAGCCGGAGGGGTCCGCTTCATCGCCGACAGCGCCATCTTCGCCGTCGATGCCCGAAGAACATCATCGACGATTCGCGGCAACCAACGCCTCCCCGGCCCCTCCGTCTGCATCGGTCGACCCGCCGTGAGCCACTGAACCTATTCCCTCCGTCTTTTCCTTCGCGCACGCCCCGTAGCAGCTGCCCCGCGAGCACCAGAAGCCGCCGTCCGCCATGGCCGGCGAGCTCCGTGCTGCCGAGCCCCTCCGCTCCAACCAGAGGCTCCGACGAGCTCCTGCTGCCCCTTAGGTGCTTCCCAGTACCCCCGTTTGCTCTCCCTCGAGCTGCAGCCCCGCGCTCGTCGATGCCCGAACTCCGGCCGCCGCGCAAGTCGTTTCCGCCGTCGATTTAGGCCACCGGAGCTGCTGCTTCCTACACCACTGGACGCGGAGCACTCCAAGCTTGCTGTAGAGCCTAGTCGCGCGCCAAACCGTCGCTGGACGGCGATTTCCGAAGCACGCCGGCGAGTTTGACTTGTTTGACCGGGGGTTGACCACCCTGGGTCACTGACGTATGGGCCCCACGCCCTTAGTCAACCACTACCTCACTGACGTGTGGGGCCAGTCCCTGCTAATTACCTAGTTTAGGTTTAATTAAAGTAGGATTAGCCCTGGCTCACTAACGTGTGGGCCCAGGCCCCTGACTAATTAGAGTTAGGTTTTAATTAGTGTTATCTAATTTAGTTAATTAGTTGAGACACTGACAGGTGGGTCCCCCCGGTCAGGTTTGACCTGGACCGGTCAGTTGACCTGCTGACCTCAGCCTGACGCAGTGTTGACGCAATAAAGTCTTTCCAGAATTAAAATAAATTAGAAAAGGTTTAGAAATTCCAGAAAATGCTTTAAACTTCTAAAATTCATATAAAATCAACCGTAGCTCAGATGAAAATAATTTATATATGAAAAATGATCAGAAAAATATGAGGAATCTGTTTATGGCATTTTCATGCATGTTTGAATAACTTACAGCCATTGTTTAGGGCAATTTGAAGAAATATCATTTAAATGATCACATGTGGAGTTTGAATTTGAACCTTTGGTTCAAACCAACTTCATTTAACCTGTTGCTAGTTGCATTAGCTCAAATCACAGCATAATGCCATGTCATGATCATGCATCATATTGTGCATTGCATTGATTGTTTTTCTTTCTCTGTTGCCGGTGTTTGTCCCCTCTCAGTAGACGTTGTTCCGACGATGTGATCGATGACACCGATGAAGACTCATTGATATCTTCAGAAGTGCCAGGCAAGCAAACCCGCATTGAGCATCCCGATACAATCCCACTCTCTCGCTCCTGATCTCTTTTACTGCATTAGGACAACAACGTTTTGAACTGCTTTTGCTGCGGTAGCTGAACCCCTTTCCTCTGCATGACCTGTCATTGCCACAGTAAATAGTTGAAACCCACTAGCATGAGTAGGAGTTGTTTGAGCCATGTTGTGCCTACTCATCCATGCTTGTATGTCATGCCTGCTATTGCTTAGAGTTGTGTCAAGTCTGATTCATCGGGGATGAATTGGAATGTGGTGAACATGTCCTACTGTGTGTGAGCTGAGTGTGTGAACACGATTTGGTAAAGGTAGCGGTGAGAGGCCATGTAGGAGTACATGGTGGGTTGTCTCACTGGAACCGTCCTTAAGAACCGAGTTCTGTGTAAGTTGTCCAATGACTAGCTACTACCACACATTGGGTTCCGGTAACTCGACCCTCTCGACTTATTAATCAACTAGATCTCTGTCCAGGAGTTGCAACTAGTTTCTGGTGTTTGTAGGTAGTGTTAGTAGTCTACCAAGTGGCACACGGTACATGTGGGCTTGAGGCAGACTAGGCACCATGGCACGGTGTACCAAGCGTAGATCCATCAGTCGAGGTGGGCTTGGGAACCCTGCGCACATCATTTGGGGCCGTGAGCGACACCCCGGCCGGATCTCCTTACGGATGGAACCCGAATAGGCGATAAACCTGGACTAGAGTCTTGTGTGGTTAGTCGGGTCGTGGCCGACACCCTCGCCAGGCTTCCGCTTGAAGGTTGCCGAGATACACGACTGATACGTCCAAAACGTATCTATAATTTCTGCTTTCTCCATGCCTCTTTTGGGTGATATTTCTATGATGTTTATACACTTCCATACACTTTTGATCATATTTGGACTAACCTATTAACTCAGTGCACCCCAGTGCCAGTTTCTGTTTTCGGCTGTTTTGGTATTTCAGGTTTTCACATTCCGAGAACTGCCAGGAAAAATCCAGAAAAATTATATAAAAAATCAGCGTTCCAGAAGCTACCGTGCGCCCGAAGTACAGCCGGGGGGGGGCACCAGGGCTCCAGGCGCCCTGGCGGCGCCCCCCTGGGCCGTGCCGGGGGGGCGCCTGGGCCCCTCGAGGCTCCGCTGATGCCCCCCTTTGGCATATATTTAAATCGTCTCCCGAAACCCTCGAGACATGAACTCTTTTTCGCTATCTCATCTCTGTTCCGCCGCCGCCGCCGCTTCCAAGATCGGGAGCACCAGGAGAACCCTTCCCGGCACCCTGCCGGAGGGGAGGATCACCACCGGGAGCTTCTCCACCACCATGGACGCCTCCCGGATGAGTTGTGAGTAGTCTCCCTTGGACCATGAGTCCATGACCAGTAGCTATGTGATGTTCTCCTCCCGTTCTTGTGCTTCACTAATTAGTCCTCGTGAGCTGCCCTACATGATCGAGGCACATATGTAATTCTTATGCTGTTGCTATGATGAGTTTGCTGGGATCCGATGGATTATGAGATTATGTTCAGATTGTGTTTGAGTAATATATTTGATTCACCTCTTTTATGTTTATGTTCGTAAGTAATTCTTGCATGTTCTCCGTTGTTATTTATTGCTTTGGCCAAGTAGTAGGTAGTGACTCCAAGAGGGAACGTTATGCTTGATTGTGGGTTCATGCCCCTCGATGACTAGCTTGAGTGACAGAAACATGAGTCTAGGGGATGTGTTGTTGCCACAAGGGGGAAAACAATGGTGCTTGTGCCCGCGGGTGCAAGGATTGTTTACTTTACGCAAAGTTCTTTTAATGCAGTTGTCTGTTGCTTTGAGTTTACACTATGGGTGGGGCTCGCAACTTAATACCAGCGAGATGTTCTGGATAGATATTTCAAGGTGGATGATTAGTAGTAGATATTGATGGATTTCGGTCTACTTACTTTGGCGTACCGCCCATGCTTTGAACCTCAACCTTTCTTGCAATGTAGTCAGCATTGGTTTGCGCACATGGTCCTGTCAATTGCCCATCTGTAATTCGTTTACCTCACATAGTTGTTTTATCGTCTTTTGGGAGAGAGACATCACTAGTGAACATCATGAGACTCTGGTCCATATTACCATCATTGATCACATCCGATATTTACTTTTCCGCTATTTACTTACTATTGCAATTATACCTATCACTATTATCACTTGCGTTTGATCCTTTGTAAACTACAAGGCCGGAGGGATTGATAACCTCTCTGTACTCGTTGGGAGCAAAGTTATTTGTATCTGTGTGCAGGTCCACGTTGATTGCTAATATCTGGCGCCGTTAGCAGTTGACACCTTCTTGTTGAAACTGGGAGTCTCTGGGAAATCGATCCTTGGTATTACCAAGGGAAAACTTCTGCTACACTGCATCTCAAACCTTCCACTTGGGGTAACCAACGAGGGGTGAGAAGCCACCTAGCAACGACGTGTACATGGCGGTAAGTGGCGAGAGCGTGTGTGAAGGAGTACACCCCTGCATGGTTAACATGATCTATTCGAATAGCCGGGTCCGCGGATATGGACTTCTTGGATGCTTACGTGGTACATAGACAAGTGAAAGTGGATACTCTAAAACACGCAAGATAAGTGTGAGTGCAATGGATGGCCTTCTCGGAGGGAGACGGAAGCGGATCCATAGTGGTGTATTGGTTGGTGAATATGTGGACTCGTGTGCGCCACCTCAAAAGAGTTACTTGCAGTCGTAGTTCAGGATAGCCACCGAGTCAAAGCTGGCTTGCTGCAGTCAAACTCCACCACCCCTTTGTTGATACTGATGCATATGTAGTTAGTTCTCATGTAAGTCTTGCTGAGTACCTTTGTACTCACGCTTGCTTAATTTATGTTTTGCAGAGAGACTTCAGTCTCGCTAGTGGTTCCGCGTGGACTTCGACGTTTAGCTTGTTACCTCAGCTACGATCTTGTGCCATTGGGAGGGTCTTGTAGATAGTTAGGCTTCTCAGCCTTTTTCATTTTTAGTTGTCTGTACTCAGACCTGTTATGCTTCCGTTGCCTGTATGCTCTGTATGTTGGGTCATGTGACCTCTGTTTGTAATAAATGTTGTGATGGCTCTTTTGGGCCTTTATCTATATGAGTTTTTGAGTTATGTTGTGATGCCATGTTGTACAACACATACTTGCATGTTATGCGTACGTGTAATGTGTATTGCTATGTGTGGGATCCGACACCTAGTTGTTTACCTTTGGTAGCCTATCTTACAGGGAAATGTCTCCTAGTGCTTCCACTGAGCCTTGGTAGCTTGCTACTGCTCCGGAACACTTAGGCTGACCGGCATGTGTCCTTCTTCGTTCATGTGTCTGTTCCTTAGGGGAAATGTCACGCGTTGTTCCTTTAAGTCCTTGTAGCTTGCTACGACTTGGGTTCATACGTTGATGACCGACACGTTCGTTGCTGGGTCATGTATGCCTGTCTCTGTAATTTAGTGCCACTTTTGGTTTATAACTGGTCATGTCGGCCCGGGTTCTCTGTCATATGGATGCTAGCGACACTATCATATACGTGTGCCAAAATGCGCAAACGGTCCCGAGCCAGGTAAGGTGGCACCCGTGGGGATACCGTGCGTGAGGCCGCAAAGTGATATGATGTGTTACAGGCTAGACCTGTGTGACATAGGATCGGGGTCCCGACACTATGCCGGTGAGATATCGGATTTCTCTAATGCTCTTGAGGAAGAGTGTGGTCTTCGTTTGGCTCTTGAGGAGTCACACAACGATGATCATGCTAAATTAAAGAAAGATCTCGGTCATGCTTTAGTTGTCTCTCGTGTGCTCAATTCCGAGAAGGCAAAGCTTGTGGTTGACCGTGCTAGACTCAAGGAGGAGTTTGTTACATTTGACAAGGGTCACAAGGTCTTGAAGAGTGTACATGCTAGCCTCAAAGAGTCTCATGATCAACTTCAAGTTTGGCTAACCAAGGAGAAAGCTACCTTTCCTCGCATGGTTTTAATTGTAATGCAAATGCTACTAACCCATGTTGCGAGCATGTGCATCTTGTTGAAGAGAATGCCAAGTTGAAGAAGCAACTTCAGAAAGGCCTTGTGTCTTGCATACAAGGTGAGAAGAACCTCAACGATCTTTTGAGCAATCAAAAGGAAGTTGTGGCGAAGGAAGGAATTGGTTTTGCTCCCAAGCCCAAGAAGAAGAAGAACGACAAGACCAAGCAACCCCCTCCTCTCAAGCAAACCTTTGTAAAGGAGGGAGAGGTTACTCCTAAGAAGAAGAAGAACATTGTGAAGAGTGGTGGAGTCAAGAAAAACACTACCACTCCTTCCATCAAAGCTAGCGACTTTAACCCTTCTTATGTTTTTGTTGTGCTAGTGATGGACATGTTTTTGCTAAATTTGTTGGTTCTTCTTATGAGTACATTGAATGGTCTATTTGGGTTCCTAAGACCCTTGTTACTAACCTCAAAGGACCCATTACAAAATGGGTACCTAAATCCAAGCATTGATCTCTTGTAGGAGTTTGCTTGCGGTGGGGGGTCATGGTTGCTCGATAGTGGAGCAACAAATCATATGACCGGAAGCAAAGACTTGGTGGTGGACGTGCACCAAGGTTCATCTATGGCCACCAATGTCGAATGCGGTGATGCTTCATCTTCTAAGGTATTGGGGCTTGGCAAGGTTGTTGTCTCTCACGATCTCACGATCGAGAAAGTCATGCTTGTTGAGTCCCTTACATACAACTTACTTTTTGTTCGTCAACTTGCACTCATGGGCTTTGCCACATTCTTTAATATTGATACCGTGGCCCTCTTGTGGAGCAAGACTCTTAAAGTAGCATTTGTTTGGCATGTCGAGAACGATATCTATGTGGTTAACTTCTCGGAACGACCCACTAAGACCGCGACTTGCCTAGTGGCTAAAGTTGATGTGGGATGGCTTTGGCATCGCCGTTTAGCCCATGTCAATATGAGATCTTTGTAAAGTATTCTCAAGGGGGACCATGTCCGTGGATTAACAAATGTTAGTTTTGCCAAAGATCGTGCTTGCAGTGCTTGTATTGAATGAAAGTTGCATGAAAAGGCTCACCGTCCCACGACTATCATCTACACAAAAAAACCTTAGAGCTCCTCCACATGGATCTCTTTGGGCCTCCATCCTTTGATAGTCTTGGGGGTAGAAAATATTGCTTGTTGATTGTAGATGATCATTCTCAATATACACTTGGGTATACTTCTTCAAGAGGAAGAGTGAGACCCAACAAACCGTCATCAACTTTGCAAATGAAGCTCAACGACAACATGATGCAAAGATCTTGATGATTCGAAATGACAACGGCACCGAGTTCAAGACACCTTGGATGAGTTTCTTAGTGATGAGGGGATTAAGCATCAATATGCCACACCGTATACTCCTCAACAAAATGGTGTGGCGGAGAGAAAGAACCGGACATTGATGGACGCGGCAAGGACCATGATGGCGGAGTTCAAGTGTCCGTACAACTTTTGGGCTGAAGCCATCAAGACCGCTTGTCATGCATCCAATCAGCTCTATCTCCGCAAAGGCTTGAACAACACTCCATATGAGATACTTACCGGTAACAAGCCCAATCTCAAGTACTTCCAGGTGTTCGGTTGTAAGTGTTTCATACTCAAGAAAGGTGTTCGTTTGTCTAAATTTGAAGCTAGACCTCATGAGGGCATATTTGTTGGTTATGCTACAAACTCTCATGCTTACCGTGTCCTCAACAAGTCCAATGGACTCATTGAGGAGACGTGTAATGTAGAGTTTGATGAGAATAATGGCTCCCAACTGGAGCAAAGTGGTACTTGTGATGTAGGTGATGAAATTCCTCCTCAAGCCATAAGAAGAATGGGTGTTGGTCATTCCTACCCGTTGAGGAACCCCTTGTGGCCGAAGGAGAAGCACAATGTTCCACTCAAGTGGAACCATTACCAACCCAAGACCCACACGCTTCCGAAGAACAAAGTGAAGGCCCTCAACCCGATGAACAAGGCCAAGTGCAAGATCAACCACAAGATGGTGGTGATCCATTAAGTGATGCACAAGGCCAAGTTCCCTCTCGCGAGCATGTTCAAGATCAAGAGCAAGCTAAAGATCAAGATCAAGCTCATGCCGACGCTCAAGATGATCAACTCAAAGCTCCTCAATTATCACTTGCAGAGCAATTGGAGCGTCGTGCTGCCAAAGTTGCTTCTAGGCTCGCTTCTAGAGAGCATCACATGGAGAATATACTTGGAAGCATCACTAAGGGGGTAAGCACTCATAGACAATTAGCAAATTATTGTTCTCATCAAGTGTTTGTATCTTGTGTTGAACCTCAAAAGGTCTATGAGGCGCTCGAAGACCCCGATTGACTCAATGCCATGCATGAAGAACTCCGTAACTTTGAGCGCAACAAGGTGTGGCATATGGTGCCAAGGCCGAAGGAGAACCATAATGTCATTGGAACCAAGTGGATCTTTAAGAACAAGCAAGATGCTCATGGAATTGTCATCCGCAACAAGGCTCGTTTGGTGGCTCAAGGCTACTCCCAAGTTGAGGGTATCGACTACGGTGAAACATTTGCCCCCGTTGCTTGCCTTGAATCTATACGTCTGTTGCTTGCCTATGCTTCTCATCATAACTTTAAATTGCAACAAATGGATGTGAAAAGTGCTTTTCTAAATGGACCTCTTAATGAGTTGGTGTACGTCAAACAACCCCCGGGGTTTGAGGATCCTAAATTCCCCAAACATGTGTGCTACCTCTTGAGCTTGCATTGTATTCCCTCGAAGAGGAAAGGGAGATGCAGCACAGTAGCGTAAGTATTTCCCTCGGTTTTTGAGAACCAAGGTATCAATCCAGTAGGAGACCACGCGCGAGTCCCTCGCACCTGCACAAACAAATAAGAACTTCGCAGCCAACACGATAAGGGGTTTTGAATCCCTTTACGGTCACTTACGAAAGTGAGATCTGATAGAGATGATAGTTTATATTTTTGGTATTTTTGGTTTAATAAAATAGCAAATAAAAGTTGTAAAAGTAAAGTAGATGTAGATTGATATGTTGAGAATAGACCCGGGGGGGGCATAGTTTTCTCTAGTGGCTTCTCTCATGATAGCGATATTCTACGGTGGGTAAACAAATTACTGTCGAGCAATTGATAGAAAAGCGAATAATTATGAGACTATCTAGGCATGATCATTGTATATAGGCATCTTGTCCGAGACAAGTAGACCGACTCCTGCCTGCATCTACTACTATTACTCCACACATCGACCGCTATCCAGCATGCATCTAGTGTATTGAGTTCATATAAACAGAGTAACGCCTTAAGCAAGATGACATGATGTAGAGGGATAAACTCAAGCAATATGATGTAAACCCCATCTTTTTATCCTCGATGGCAACAATACAATACGTGCCTTGCTGCCCCTACTATCAATGGGAAAGGACACCGCAAGATTGAACCCAAAGCCAAGCACTTCTCCCATTGCAAGAACTATAGATCTAGTAGGCCAAACCAAACCAATAATTCAAAGAGACTTGCAAGGATATTATGAGCACACATAGAGAGTTCAGAGAAGAACCAAATATCTTTCATAGATAACCTTGATCATAAACTCACAATTCATCGGATCTCGACAAACACACTACAAAAAGAGATTACATCGAATAGATCTCCTCGAAGACCGAGGAGAACTTTGTATTGAGATCCGGAGAGAGAGAAGAAGCCATCAACATACTAGCTATGGACTCGAAGGTCTGTGGTAAACTACTCACAACTCATGGTGAGGGCGATGAAGATGATGATGAAGGCCTCCGTGATGGATCCCCCTCCGGTGGAGCTCCGGAACAGGCTCCAAGATTGGATCTCCACGGGAACAGAAGCTACAGTGGTGGAATTAGGGTTTTCTCTCTGTATACGGTGTTTCTGGGGTACGTGGACTTATATAGGAAGAAGGAGGGCATCAGGGGCCACTTGAGGGGGCCTCGAGGCAGGGGCGCGCCATGGGAAGGGGGCGCGCCCCCACCCTCGAGGGCCACCTCTCAGTCCCCTGACTTGGTCCTCAAGCTCCGCGTGCGTGATTTTCTCCAAAAAATATCTCTCGCGGAGGTTTCATTCCATTTGGACTCCGTTTGATATTCTTTTTCTGCAAAACCCTGAAATAGGCAAAAAAACAGCAATCTGGACTCGGCCTTTGGGTTAGTAGGTTAGTCCCAAAAATGATATAAAAGTGAATGATAAAGCCCATTAAACATCCAAGACTTCATAAATAATAGCATGGAACAATAAAAAATTATATATACATTGGAAACGTATCAATGTGTATCAACTCGATAAGGCGTTCTATGGCCTTCAACAAGCCCCACGTGCGTGGTATGAGCATCTTACCGAGTTGTTGCAAGATCGTGGGTTTGAAATTGGGAAAATCAACCCCACTCTTTTTACTAATAAGGTCAAAGGGGAGTTGTTTGTATGCCAACTATATGTTGATGATATTATCTTTGGTTCACCTAACAAAGCTTTCAATGATGAGATTGCCGCACTCATGACCGCAGAGTTTGAGATGTCCATGATGGGAGAGTTGAAGTTCTTCCTTGGGTTCGAGATCAAAAAAAGAAGAGAAGGAATATTCATCAAACAAGCCAAATACACTCAAGACATGCTCAAGAGGTTCAATCTAAGTGATGTCAAGCCGGCTACTACTCCAATGCCTACTAAGTGCGAACTTGACATTGATCCCAATGGTAAAGCGGTGGATCAAAAGGTATATCATTCTATGATTGGATCCTTGCTTTACCTTTGTGCATCTAGACTGGATAACATGTTGAGTGTGGGAATTTATGCACAGTTTCAAGCCTCACCTAAGGAAAGTCACTTTGTGGCTGTCAAGCGAATCTCACTACAAAAAAAGACACATCCGTGACATTTTGGGCCAAACGAAACTTTTTTCTGTCATACTTGTGAAACTTCTATGACAATAATTGTGACAAAACACGGTATCATCATAGATGTGGTGGGGTCCTACTTCTATGACAAAAAATCATGACAGAAAATGGGCTTTTCGTCCTGGGCGGGCCGGAGACGCAGCTGCATGACATTCTTTGGGTTGTCCATGACGGCAAAACCCATGGTAGAAGCGAGGGCGAGGAAAATATCGGGGTGTTCCCGGTTACCGTGGGTGGTCGGGGCCGAGCGATGCGCGTTTCTCTCATACATGCACGCGCGTGGGTGCGAGGCATTGGGCTCTAACTGAACCCGAGCGAGGCGTTGGGCTCTAACTGAACCCGAGTGATTGCACTGCAGGCTACGCGTTACTGAACCCGAGCGATCGATCGATGGATGTTAACTGAACCCGATCGAGTGATTCCTTTGCTACTGCTGCTAACTGAAGCCGATCGATGCTGCCTCTGCATGAACAGTGAGCGTTGCTGGGGGGTTTGGAAGAATAGTTCCCGGTAGGGGTGGCTGAACAGGACCCCGTGGTGTTGCCTCTGCATGAACAGGACCCCGTTCGATCGAGCCGGTTGGGGCTGCATGAACAGGACCCCGTGGAGGGCTGCATGAACAGGACCACCTCGTGGAGGGCTGCAGGAATAGTAGACGGTAGAGGGATGGATGAACAGTAGCCCGTGGAGGGGTGGTTGAACAGTAGCCGGTGGAGTAGCGCGCGGTGGAGGCTGAACAGTCGCAGGTGGAGGCTGGAGGAGGTCGACGGTGGATGAACAGCAGCCCGTGGAGGCTGGAGGAGGTCGACGGTGGATGAACAGTAGCCCGTGGAGGCTGGAGGGGGTCAACGGTGGTGACGATCAGTATCCCGTGGAGTCCCGTTTTGCGTTACGCCACACCCCTCCCGATGAACAGGACCCTTGTTTCGATCGTAGCGCTCCAACACATGTCTGTTTCCTCCGTTTTGCGGTACGCCACACCCCTCCCGATGAATAGGACCCCCGTTTCGACTGTAGCGCTCCAACACAAGTCTGTTTCCTCTGTTTTGCAGTACACCACACCCCTCCCGATCAACAGGACCCCCGTTTCGATCGTAGGAGGTCCGTTTCCTCCATTTTGCGGTAAGCCAGACACCACCCGATGAACATGATCCTGTTTCGAACGTGGCCGGTCGAACACAAGGCCGTTTCCTCCGTTCTACGGTACGCCATGCCTCGTTTCCATCGGTTGTTCCGTCCAAGACCTCCCGATGAACACGACGACGCATTCTGTTCCGACCCAGCCGGTTGGCTCCCCATGAACACGACGACGACGTTGTTTCTCCGTTCCGACCCAGCCATGTACACGAGCCCTGGCCGTACGTATGCGCGAGTAGGCATTCGAGACCCTGCCCGTATGTGCGTACGTGGCCGTATTTTCTTTCTTGCACACTTGTCACTGTACGTACGTGTACATGCTACGTGCGCGCCTCTACTACGACACGTGCGCGCCTCTACATCGACCAGTATGTACGTACACATTCGCGAACAGAATGACAACGCTACATACGCTTCGACCAGCTGGGTCCCGAGTGTCAGGCACTTCCTTGCATGTGAAGATGTAGCTGGTGGGTCCCAGCAGTCAGGGGGGTGAATCGTTTTTTTGGCCCGGACGCACTTCCTTGCGTGCGAAGATGTAGCTGGTGGGTCCCAGCAGTCAGGGGGAAACGTTTTTTGCGAAATACGGTGGCCCGTCCGGTGGGTCCCCGATGTCAGGTGGAGGAATAATTATTTTGTGCGTAATAAGGAGGCACTTCCTTGTTGCGGCCGTGGACCTAGCTGCCAGCCTCTCCATGTGCAGTCCACGTACGATGCAAAGTCGTTCCATGACCACGTTGACCACACCGCGCCAAGAGCACCAGGGCGGTGGACGATGGTGATGCCTGGGAAGGGGACGACACGGAGCCGGGGAAGACGCGGCAGTGGAAGCCCGCGCGGAGAGGAGTATGAGGGTTCACTGGTTCGGCTGTGGTGTGAGGCTGCCGTCACCGCAGAATAACAGGGGGTGTGGGTGAGTGGAGGGATGGCCTGGCCAGTGGTGGGAGTAGTAGGGGGTGGTGAGGCCTCCGCGGCAGCACAGCCGACCACGGGAGGCAGGAGCATGAGGCACGATCGACGCTGGTTTGCTAGCTGGTTTGGGCGGCTGGAGCAAGAAGACGAGAGGTTGAAGAAGCACTACGGCCGTTGGATGGACATCGTACGGTCACTGGAGGTAGAATCGTGCATATTGACTAAGTTGACACCGTCCCCGTCAACTTAGTAGGCCCACAAGTCAGCCTCCCACTATACTAGGTCCCAGCTAGCAGGGGGAGTATTCATTTTTTGTGCTTGATAAGGAGGAACTTCAGGTGGGTCCGAGCTGACAGCGGGCGGGGACATTTTTTTCGTGAAATACGGTGGCCCGTCCGGTGGGTCCCAGCAGTCAGGGGGAAACGTTTTTTCGCCAAATACGATGGCTCGTCCAGTGGGTCCCTGCTATCAGGTGGAGGAATAATTATTTTCCGCGTAATAAGGAGGCACTTCCTTACGGCTGCCGTGGACCCAGCTGTCAGCCTCTCCACTATAGTACTCTTCCAATGGATGTCGTTCCTTGACCATGTTGACCAGGCAGCGCCGAAAGCACCAGCGCGGTGGACGACGGTGAGGCCTAGGAAGGGGACGACGCGGAGCCGGGGAAGACGCGACAGTGGATGCCCACGCGGAGAGGAGTACGAGGGTTCACTGGTTTGGATGGGGTGTGAGGCTGCCGTTGCCACAGAATAACAGGGGGTGTGGGTGAGTAGAGGGATGGCCTGGCCAGCGGTGGGATTAGTAGGGGGCGGGGAGGCCTCTGCGGCATCGCGACCGCCCACGGGAGGCAGGAGCACGAGGCACAACCAGCGCTGGTTTGGGCGGCTGGAGCAAGAAGACCAGAGGTTGAAGAAGCACTACGGCCGTTGGATGGACATCGTACGGTCAATGGAGCTAGAATCGTGCAAATTGACTAAGTTGACAAAGCCCTCCGTCCCCGTCAACTTAGTAGGCCCACAAGTCAGCCTCCCACTATACTGGGTCCCAGCTAGCAGGGGGAGTATTCATTTTTTTATTCGTAATAAGGAGGCGCTTCCGGTGGGTCCGAGCGGACAGCGGGGGGAACATTTTTTCACGAAATACGATGGCCCGTCCGGTGGGTCCTAGCAGTCAGGGGGGAAACGTTTTTTTTTTGCCAAATACGATGGCTCGTCCAGTGGGTCCCTATTGTCAGGTGCAGAAATAATTATTTTCCGCGTAATAAGGAGGCACTTCCTTGCGGCTGCCGTGGACCTGTTGGGGAACTTAGCAGAATTCAAAAAAAATTACTACGCTTCACCAAGATCAATCTAAGGAGCCATCTAGCAACGAGCATAAAGGAGTGCATCTACATACCCTTTGTAGATCGCGAGTGGAAGCGTTCGAAGGAACGTGGATGATGGAGTCGTACTCGTCGTGATCCCTATCACCGATGATCCCAACGCCGAACGGACGGCACCTCCGCGTTCAACACACGTACGGTACAACAACGTCTCCTCCTTCTTGATCCAGCAAGGGGGGAGGAGAGGTTGATGGAGATCCAGCAGCACGACGGCGTGGTGGTGGATGCAACGGGAAAAGCTGTAGGGCTTCGCCAAGACCTTGCGGGAAGAGAGAGAGGTGTAACGGGGGGAGAGGCGCCAAGGGCTGAGGTGCGGATGCCCTCTCTCCCCCCACTATATATAGGGGCCAGGGGGCGCCGGCCCTAGGAGATGGGATCTCCAAGGGGGGGCGGCGGCCAAGAGGGTGGCTTGCCCCCCAAGCCTAGGGGGGCGCCCCCCCCCCCACCCCTAGGGTTCCCAACCCTAGGCGCAGGGGGAGGCCCAAGGAGGGTGCGCCAGCCCACTAGGGGCTGGTCCCCTTCCCCTTACGGCCCATGGGGCCCTTCGGGATGGGTGGCCCCACCCGGTGGACCCCCGGGACCCTTCCGGTGGTCCCGGTACACTACCGGTGACCCCCGGAACTCTCCCGATGGCTGAAACCAGACTTCCTATATATCATTCTTTACCTCCAGACCATTCCAGAACTCCTCGTGACGTCCGGGATCTCATCCGGGACTCCGAACAACATTCGGGTTACCGTGTGCATATATCTCTACAACCCTAGCGTCACTGAACCTTAAGTGTGTAGACCCTACGGGTTCGGGAGACACGTAGACATGACCGAGACGACTCTCCGGTCAATAACCAACAGCGGGATCTGGATACCCATGTTGGTTCCCACGTGTTCCTCGATGATCTCATCGGATGAACCACGATGTCAAGGATTCACTTAATCCCGTATGCTATTCCCTTTGTCTATCGGTACAGCACTTGCCCGAGATTCGATCGTCGGTATACCGATACCTTGTTCAATCTCGTCATGGCAAGGCTCTTTACTCGTTCCGTAATCCATCATCCCGTGACTAACTCCTTAGTCACATTGAGCTCATTATGATGATGTATTACCGAGTTAGCCCAGAGATACCTCTCCGCCATACGGAGTGACAAATCCCAGTCTCGGTTCGTGCCAACTCAACAAACACTTTCGGAGATACCCGTTGCATACCTTTATAGCCACCCAGTTACGTTGTGACGTTTGGCACACCCGAAGTATTCCTATGGTATCCGGAAGTTGCACAACCTCATGGTCTAAGGAAAAGATACTTGACATTGGAAAAGCTTTAGCATTACAAACTACACGATCTTGTGCTAGGCTTAGGATTGGGTCTTGTCCATCACATCATTATCCTAATGATGTGATCCCATTATCAATGACATCCAATGTCCATGGCCAGGAAACCGTGACCATCTGTTGATCAACGAGCTAGTAACTAGAGGCTTACCAGGGACACGTAGTGGTCTATGTATTCACACATGTATCATTGTTTCCGTACAATACAATTCAAGCATGAATAACAGACAATTATCATGAACAAGGAAATATAATAATAACCATTTTATTATAGCCTCTAGGGCATATTTCCAATAGTCTCCCACTTGCACTAGAGTCAATAATCTAGTTACATTGTGATGAATCGAACACCCATAGAGTTCTGGTGTTGATCATGTTTTGCCCGTGGAAGAGGTTTAGTCAATGGATCTGCGACATTCAGATCCGTATGCACTTTACAAATATCTATGTCTCCATCTTGAACATAATTCCGGATGGAGTTGAAACGGCGCTTGATGTGCTTGGTCTTCTTGTGAAACCTGGGCTCCTTGGCAATGGCAATGGCTCCAGTGTTGTCACAGAGGAGAGTCATTGGGCTTGACTCGCTTGGAATGACTCCTAGGCCGGTGATGAACTCCTTCATCTAGACTCCTTCCTACGCTGCTTCGCAAGCAGCTATGTACTCCGCTTCACATGTAGAGTGCGCCATGACTCTCTACTTGCAACTGCACCATCTGACTGCCCCACCATTCAAAATATACATGTATCCGGTTTGTGACTTGGAGTCATCCAGATTTGTGTCGAAGCTAGCATCGACGTAACCCTTTACGACGAGCTCTTCGTCACCTCCATAAACGAGAAACATATCCTTAGTCCTTTTCAGATACTTCAGGATGTTCTTGACCGTTGTCCAGTGTTCCATACCGGGATCACTTTGGTACCTCCCTACCAAACTTATGGCAAGGTTCACATCAGGTCTGGTACACAACATGGAATACATGATAGAACCTATGGCTGAGGCATAGGGGATGACACTCATCTTTTTCTATCTTCCGTCGTGGTCGGGGATTGAGCCGTGCTCAATCTCATACCTTGCAATACAGGCAAGAACCCTTTCTTGGACTAATCCATATTGAACTTATTTAATATCTTATCAAGGTATGTGCTTTGTGAAAGACCAATGAGGCGTCTCGATCTATCTCTATAGATCTTGATGCCTAATATGTAAGCAGCTTCTCCAAGGTACTTCATCGAAAAACTCTTATTCAAGTAGGCATTTATGCTTTCCAAGAATTCTATATCATTTCCCATCAGCAGTATATCATCCACATATAATATGAGAAATGCCACAGAGCTCCCACTCACTTTCTTGTAAACACAGGCTTCTCTCCAAGTCTGTATAAACCCAAACGCTTTGATCACATCATTAAAGCGAATATTCCAACTCCGAGATGCTTGCACCAGCCCATAGATTGAGCGCTGGAGCTTGCATACCTTGTTAGCATTCTCAGGATCGACAAAACCTTCCGGTTGCATCATATACAGCTCTTCCTTGAGGAAGCCATTAAGGAATGCCGTTTTGATGTCCATTTGCCATATCTCATAATCATAGAATGCGGCAATTGCTAACATGATTCGGACGGACTTCAGCATCGCTACGGGAGAGAAAGTCTCGCCGTAGTCAATCCCTTGAACTTGTCGATAACCTTTAGCGACAAGTCGAGCCTTATAGATGGTTACATTACCATCCGCGTCAGTCTTCTTCTTAAATATTCATTTATTTTCTATGGAGTGTCGATCATCGGGCAAGTCCACCAAAGTCCATACTTTGTTTTCATACATGGATCCTATCTCGGATTTCATGGCTTCAAGCCATTTGTTGGAATCCGGGCCCGCCCTCTCTTCTTCATAGTTCGAAGGTTCACCGTTGTCTAACAACATGATTTCCATGACAGGGTTGCCGTACCACTCTGGTGCGGAACGTGTCCTTGTGGACCTTCGAAGTTCAGTAGTAACTTGATCTGAATCTTCATGATCATCATCATTATCTTCCTCCCTAGTCGGTGCAAGCACCTCAGGAACAATTTCCTGCGCTACGCTACTTTCCGGTTCAGAAGGGGTGACTGTCACCTCATCAAGTTCTACTTTCCTCCGACTCACTTCTTTCAAGAGAAACTCTTTCTCCGGAAAGGATCCATTCTTGGCAACGAAGATCTTGCCTTCGGATCTGAGGTAGAAGGTGTACCCAATTGTTTCTTTTGGGTATCCTATGAAGACGCATTTTTCCGATTTGGGTTCGAGCTTTTCAGGTTTAAGTTTCTTGACATAAGCATCGCAACCCCAAACTTTCAGAAACGAAAGCTTAGGTTTCTTGCCAAACCAAAGTTCATACGGTGTCGTCTCAACGGATTTTGATGGAGCCCTATTTAAAGTGAATGCGGCAGTCTGTAAAGCATATCCCCAAAAAGATAGCGGTAAGTCGGTGAGAGACATCATAGATCGCACCATGTCCAACAGAGTACGATTTCGACGTTCGGACACACCATTACGCTGAGGTGTTCTGGGCGGTGTCAATTGTGAAACAATTCCACAATTCCTTAAGTGCGTGCCAAATTCGTGACATAAATATTCACCCCCACGATCCGATTGTAAGAACTTTATTTTTCTGTCAAGTTGATTCTCGACCTCATTCTGAAATTCCTTGAACTTTTCAAAGGTCTCAGACTTGTGTTTCATCAAGTAGACATACCCACATCTACTCAATGTTGGGGAACGTAGCAGAATTCAGAAAAATTCCTACGCTTCACCCAGATCAATCTAAGGAGTCATCTAGCAACGAGCATAAAGGAGTGCATCTACATACCCTTTGTAGATCGCGTGCGGAAGCGTTCGAAGGAACGTGGATGATGGAGTCGTACTCTTCGTGATCCTCGTCACCGATGATCCCAGCACCGAACGGACGGCACCTCCGCGTTCAACACACATACGGTACAGCGACGTCTCCACCTTCTTGATCCAGCAAGGGGGGAGGAGAGGTTGACGGAGATCCAGCAGCACGACGGCGTGGTGGTGGATGCAACGGGAAACGCTGCAGGGCTTCGCCGGTGCCCTGCGGGAGGAGTTGGAGGTGTGACGGGGGGGAGAGGCGCCAGAGGCTTGGGGTGCGGCTGCCCTCTCTCCCCCCCACTATATATAGGGGGCCAGGGGTGCGCCGGCCCTAGGAGATGCAATCTCCTAGGGGAGCGGCGGCCAGGGGGGAGAACTTGCACCCCAAGGCAGAGGGGGCGCCCCCACCCCCTAGGGTTTCAACCCTAGGCGCATGGAGGGGGGGCCATGTGGGTGCGCCAGCCCACTAGGGGCTGGCCCCCTTTCCCTTGCGGCCTACGGGGCCCTCCGGGATGGGTGGCCCCACCTGGTGGACCCCCGGGACCCTTCCGGTGGTCCCGGGACACTCCCGGTAACCCCCGGAATTCTCCCGATGGCCGAAACTGGACTTCCTATATATCATTCTTTACCTCCGGACCATTCCGGGACTCCTCGTGACGTCCGGGATCTCATCCGGGACTCCGAACAATATTCGGGTTTCCATGTGCATGTATCTCTACAACCCTAGCGTCACCGAACCTTAAGTGTGTAGACCCTACGGGTTCGGGAGACACGTAGACATGACCGAGACGACTCTCCGGTCAATAACCAACAGCGGGATCTAGATACCCATGTTGGTTCCTACGTGTTCCTCGATGATCTCATCGGATGAACCACTGTGTCAAGGATTCACTCAATCCTGTACGTTATTCCCTTTGTCTATCGGTACGGTACTTGCCCGAGATTCGATCGTCGGTATGCCCGATACCTTGTTCAATCTCGTCATGGCAAGTCTCTTTACTCGATCCGTAATCCATCATCCCATGACTAACTCCTTAGTCACTTTGAGCTCATTATTATGATGTCTTACCGAGAGGGCCCAGAGGTACCTCTCCGTCATACGGAGTGACAATATCCCAGTCTTGGTTCGTACCAACTCAACAGACACTTTCGGAGATACCCGTTGCGTACCTTTATAGTCACCCAGTTACGTTGTGACGTTTGGCACACCCAAAGTATTCCTACGGTATCCGGGAGTTGCACAACCACATGGTCTAAGGAATAAATACTTGACACTGGAAAAGCTTAAGCATTACAAACTATACGGTCTCGTGCTATGCTTAGGACTGGGTCTTGTCCATGACATCATTCTCCTAATGATGTGATCCCGTTACCAATTACATCCTATGTCCATGGCCAGGAAACCGTGACCATATGTTGATCAACGAGCTAGTAACTAGAGGCTTACCAGGGACACGTTGTGGTCTATGTATTCACACATGTATCGTTGTTTCCGTACAATACAATTTAAGCATGAATAACAGACAATTATCATGAACAAGGAAATATAATAATAATCCTTTTATTATTGCCTCTAGGGAATATTTCCAACAGTCTCCCACTTGCACTAGAGTCAATAATCTAGTTACATTGTGATGAATCGAACACCCATAGAGTTTTGGTGTTGATCATGTTTTGCCCGTGGAAGAGGTTTAATCAACGGGTCTGCGACATTCAGATCCGTATGCACTTTACAAATATCTATGTCTCCATCTTGAACATAATTCCGGATGTAGTTGAAACGGCGCTTGATGTGCTTGGTCTTCTTGTGAAACCTGGGCTCCTTGGCAATTGCAATAGCTCAAGTGTTGTCACAGAAGAGAGTCATCGGGCTTGACGTGCTTGGAATGACTCATAGGTCGGTGATGAACTCCTTCATCCAGACTCCTTCTTGTGCTGCTTCGCAAGCAGCTATGTACTCCGCTTCACATGTAGAATGCGCCACGATGCTCTGCTTGCAACTGCACCAGCTGACTGCTCCACCATTCAAAATATACACGTATCCGGTTTGCGACTTAGAGTCATCCAGATCTGTGTCGAAGCTTGCATCGACGTAACCCTTTACGACGAGCTCTTCGTCACCTCCATAAACGAGAAACATATCCTTAGTCCTCTTCAGGTACTTTAGGATGTTCTTGACCGCTGTCCAGTGTTCCATACCGGGATCACTTTGGTACCTCCCTACCAAACTTATGGCAAGGTTCACATAAGGTCTGGTACAGAACATGGCATACATGATAGAACCTATGGCTGAGGCATAGGGAATGACACTCATCTTTTCTCTATCTTCTGCCATGGTTGGGGACTGAGCCGTGCTCAATCTCATACCTCGCAAAACAGGCAAGAACCCCTTCTTGGACTGATCCATATTGAACTTCTTCAATATCTTGTCAAGGTATGTGCTTTGTGAAAGACCAATGAGGCGTCTTGATCTATCTCTATAGATTTTGATGCCTAATATGTAAGCAGCTTCTCCAAGGTCCTTCATTGAAAAACTCTTATTCAAGTAGGCCTTTATGCTCTCCAAGAATTCTATATCATTTCCCATCAGCGATATGTCATCCACATATAATATGAGAAATGCTACAGAGCTCCCACTCACTTTCTTGTAGATACAGGCTTCTCCCCAAGTCTGTATAAAGCCAAACGCTTTGATCACATCATTAAAGTGAATATTCCAACTCCGAGATGCTTGCACCAGCCCGTAGATCGAGCGCTGGAGCTTGCATACCTTGTTAGCATTCTCTGGATCGACAAAACCTTCCGGCTGCATCATATACATCTCTTCCTTGAGGAAACCGTTAAGGAATGCCGTTTTGACGTCCATTTGCCATATCTCATAATCATAGAATGCGGCAATTACTAACATGATTCGGACTGACTTCAGCATCGCTACGAGAGAGAAAGTCTCGTCATAGTCAATCCCTTGAACTTGTCGATAACCCTTAGCGACAAGCCGAGCCTTGTAGATGGTCACATTACCATCCGCGTCTGTCTTCTTCTTAAATATCCATTTATTTTCTATGGCGTGCCTATCATCGGGCAAGTCCACCAATGTCCATACTTTGTTTCCATACATGGATTCTATCTCGGATTTCATGGCTCCAAGCCATTTATTGGAATCCGGGCCTGCCATCGCTTCTTCATGGTTCGAAGGTTCACCGTTGTCTAACAACATGATTTCCATGACAGGGTTGCCGTACCACTCTGGTGCGGAACGTGTCCTTGTGGACCTTCGAAGTTCAGTAGTAACTTGATCTGTATCTTCATGATCATCATCATTAACTTCCTCCCTTGTCGGTGCAGGCACCTCAGGAACAATTTCCTGCGCTGTGCTACTTTCCGGTTCGGGAGGGGTGACTGTCACCTCATCAAGTTCTACTTTCCTCCCACTCACTTCTTTTGAGAGAATCTCTTTCTCCAGAAAGGATCCATTCTTGGCAACATTGACCTTGCCTTCGGATTTGTGGTAGAAGGTGTACCCAATCGTTTCCTTTGGTATCCTATGAAGTCGCATTTTTTCGATTTAGGTTCGAGCTTCTTAGGTTGAAGTTTCTTGACATAAGCATCGCAACCCCAAACTTTTAGAAACGACAGCTTAGGTTTCTTGCCAAACCAAAGTTCATATGGTGTCGTCTCAACGGATTTCGACGGAGCCCTATTTAAAGTGAATGCGGCAGTCTCTAAAGCATAAACCCAAAAATATAGCGGTAAGTCGGTGAGAGACATCATAGATCGCACCATGTCCAACAGAGTACGATTTCGACGTTCAGACACACCATTACTCTGAGGTGTTCCACGCGGTGTCAATTGTGAAACAATTCCACAGTTCCTAAGGTGCGTGCCAAATTCATGACTTAAATATTCACCCCCACGATTCGATCGCAAGAACTTTATTTTTCTGTCACGTTGATTCTCAACCTCATTCTAAAATTCCTTGAACTTTTCAAAGGTCTCAGACTTGTGCTTCATCAAGTAGATATACCCATATCTACTCAAGTCATCTGTGAGGGTGAGAACATAACAATAGCCTCTGCGGGCCTCAACACTCATTGGACCGCACACATCGGTATGTATGATTTCCAATAAGTTGGTTGCTCGCTCCATTGTTCCGGAGAACGGAGTCTTGGTCATCTTGCCCAAGAGGCATGGTTCACACGTGTCAAATGATTCATAATCAAGAGACTCCAGAAGTCCATCTGCATGAAGCTTCTTCATACGTTTGACACCAATATGACCAAGGCGGCAATGCCACAAGTATGTGGGACTATCATTGTCAACTTTACATCTTTTGGCATTCACACTATGAATATGTGTATAATCACGATCTAGATTCATCAAAAATAAACCATTGACCAGCGGGGCATGACCATAAAACATATCTCTCAAATAAATAGAAGAACCATTATTCTCGGATTTAAATGAGTAGACATCTCCCATCAAACGAGATCCAGATACAATGTTCATGCTCAAAGCTGGTACTAAATAACAATTATTAAGGTTTAAAACTAATCCCGAGGGTAGATGCAGAGGCAGCGCGCCGACGGCGATCACATCAACCTTGGAACCATTCCCGACGCGCATCGTCACCTCATCCTTCGCCAGTCTCCGCTTTTTCCGCAGCTCCTGCTTTGAGTTACAAATATGAGCAACTGCACCGGTATCAAATACCCAGGAGCTACTACGAGCGCTGGTAAGGTACACATCAATAACATGTATATCACATATACCTTTGACGTTGCCGGCCTTCTTGTCTGCTAAGTATTTGGGGCAGTTCCGCTTCCAGTGACCCGTTCCCTTGCAATAAAAGCACTCAGTCTCAGGCTTGGGTCCATACTTTGGCTTCTTCCCGGCAACTGGCTTACCTGGCGCGGCAACTCCCTTGCCGTCTTTCTTGAAGTTCTTCTTACCCTTGCCCTTCTTGAACTTAGTGGTTTTATTGACCATCAAAACTTGATGCTCTTTCTTGATCTCCACCTCCGCTTATTTCAGCATTGAATACACCTCGGGAATGGACTTCTCCATCCCTTCATATTGAAGTTCAACACAAAGCTCTTGTAGCTAGGTGGGAGCGACTGAAGGATTCTGTCAACGACCGCTTCGTCTGGGAGATTCATTCCCAACTGAGACAAGCGGTTGTGCAACCCAGAAATCTTGAGTATGTGCTCACTGACAGAACTGTTTTCCTCCATCTTACAACTGTAGAATGCGTTGGAGACATCATATCTCTCAACTCGGGCATGAGCCTAGAAAACCATTTTCAGCTCTTGGAACATCTCATATGCTCCGTGGTGCTCAAAACGCTTTTGGAGCCCCGATTCTAAGCTATAGAGCATGCCGCACTGAACCAGGGAGTAATCATCACAACGCGACTGCCAAGCGTTCATAACATCTTGGTTTGCCGGGGCGGGAGCGTCACCTAGCGGTGCTTCTAGGACATAAGTTTTCTTGGCAGCTATGAGGATGATCCTCAGGTTACGGACCCAGTCCGTATAGTTGCTACCATCATCTTTCAGCTTGGATTTCTCTAGGAATGCGTTGAAGTTGAGGGTGACATGAGCGTGGGCCATTTGATCTACAAGACATATTGTAAAGAATTTAGACTAAGTTCATGATAATTAAGTTCATTTAATCAAATTTTAATGAACTCCCACTCAGATTGACATCTCTCTAGTCATCTAAGTGATACATGATTCGAATCGACTAGCCCGTGTCCGATCATCACGTGAGACGGACTAGTCATCAACGGTGAACATCTTCATATTGATCGTATCTTCTATACGACTCATGTTCGACCTTTTGGTCTTCCGTGTTCCGAGGCCATGTCTGTACATGCTAGGCTCGTCAAGTGAACCCTAAGTGTATTGCGTGTGTAAATCTGGCTTACACCCGTCGTATGCGAACGTTAGAGCCTATCACACCCGATCATCACGTGGTGCTTCGGAACAACGATCCTTAGCAACGGTGCACAGTTAGGGGGAACACAATTCTTGAAATTTTAGTGAGAGATCATCTCATTTACTACCGTCGTTCTAAGTAAACAAGATGCATAAACATGATAAACATCACATGCAATCAAATAAAGTGACATGATATGGCCAATATCATCTTTCTCCTGCGATTTCCATCTTCGGGGCACCATGATCATCTTTGTCACCGGCATGACACCATGATCTCCATCATCATGATCTCCATCATCGTGTCTTCATGAAGTCGTCACGCCAACTATTACTTCTACTACTATGGCTAACGTTTAGCAATAAAGTAAAGTAATTACATGGCATTATTCAGTGACGCGCAGGTCATACAATAATTAAGACAACTCCTATGGCTCCTGTCGGTTGTCATTTTCATCGACATGCAAGTCGTGATTCCCTATTACAAGAACATGATCAATCTCATACATCACATATATCATTCATCACATCTTCTTGGCCATACCACATCACATAGCACATGCTGCAAGAACAAGTTAGACGACCTCTAATTGTTGTTGCTTGTTTTTACGTGGCTTCTATAGGTTTTCTAGCAAGAACGTTTCTTACCTACGCCAAAACCACAACATGATTTGTCAATTTCTATTTACCCTTCATAAGGACCCTGTTCATCGAATCCGATCCGACTAAAGTGGGAGAGACAGACACCCACCAACCACCTTATGCAACTAGTGCATGTTTGTCGGTGGAACCAGTCTCACGTAAGCGTACGTGTAAGGTCGGTCCGGGCCGCTTCATCCCACGATGCCGTCGAATCAAGATTGGACTAGTAACAGCAAGAGAGTTGAACAAACTCAACGCCCACAACTTGTTTGTGTTCTACTCGTGCAAGATGCTACGCAAAGACCTAGCTCAGATGCCACTGTTGGGGAACGTAGCAGAATTCAAAAAAAATCCTACGCTTCACCTAGATCAATCTAAGGAGTCATTTAGCAACGGGCATAAAGGAGTGCATCTACATACCCTTTGTAGATCGCGTGCGGAAGCGTTCGAAGGAACATGGATGATGGAGTTGTACTCTTCGTGATCCTCATCACTGATGTCTACACACGCTTCTACTCTTGTAGACTATGTTGGGCCTCCAAGCGTAGAGGTTTGTAGGACAGCAGCAATTTCCCTCAAGTGGATGACCTAAGGTTTATCGAACTCAGGGAAGTAGAGGTTGAAGATGGTCTCTCTCAAGCAACCCTGCAACTAAGATACAAGAAGTCTCTTGTGTCCCCAACACACCTAATACAACTGTTAGATGTATAGGTGCACTTGTTCGGCGAAGAGATGTTAAATGGCAAGTGATATGGATGGCAAACCAAGGTAATATAAATATGTAATAAAAAATGCAGCAAGGAAACAAGTGGTAAACGTGAGCACAAATGGTATTGCAATAGTGGAAACAAGGCCTAGGCTTCATACTTTCACTAGTGGCAACTCCCAACAACATTAACATAATCGAATCACATGATATTTCCCATAAAACATGCAAAGGGGACACACTCGGAGGTCATTCCTTCGTGGTCAAGAGAGGACGAGAATTATGTAGGGCTACAAAAGCACACCTCAAAGTTCGTAGTTCCCAATCTAAGGATTTCCCAATGTCACCGCGGCCATCCAAAGAGAGTCCCACAATCACCACAACATATCTAAAGGATAGTCAAAGACAAGCACCAAGAGACTCTCAATCTTCAATCAACACACAAGAGAGGAAATCACTCATGAAAATATTGTTCTAATCCATGTCCAATAGACCGCTGTCACCTTGGTCTCGGGGATTATACTAGATAAAGACAAGTGAGTACATCAATCCAATACATAGAGTAAGGGGAAATATCATGGGATCACCCTAGATTAACATAGCCTATGATCACAACGAAGATCACATCATGGGAGAGAGAATTGACCACATAGCTACTGGTAAGAACCTCAGCCCCGAGGAGGAACTACTCCCGCCTCATGTAGGGAGGAAGCAACGTCGATGGAGATGAATCCGGGGGCACTTCCCCGTCCCGGCAGGGTGCCGGCGGAGGAATTCTGGTCCCCCGAAGCTTGATGGCGATGGCGGCGGAGATCGGAATCGCGTCTGGAGAAAAGGGGTCTGGAATCAGGGTTTCCTCGACGGACCTTAAATATATGCCAAAGGGGGTCACCTGACGGGTCTCGGGGGGCCCAGGTGCCCCCCGGCACGGCCCAAGGGGGGGCGCGCCCACAGGGCGCCTGGAGCCCCTGTGGGTCCCCCCGGCTGTACTTTGGCCGCACGGTAGCTCCTGGAACGCTGATTTTTTATATATTTTTTCTGGATTTTTCCTGGCAGTTCTCGTAATGTGAAAACCTGAAATACAAAAACAGCCAAAAACAGAAACTGGCACTGGGGTGCACTGAGTTAATAGGTTAGTCCAAATATTATCAGAAGTGTATGGAAGTGTATAAATATCATAGCAATATCACCCAAAAGAGGCATGGAGCAAGCAGAAATTATAGATACGTTTTGGACGTATCAACATCCCCAAGCTTAATTCCTGCTCGTCCTCGAGTAGGTAAATGATAACAAGAATAATTTCTGTGGTGACATGCTATTAACCATATAGGACTTTTTCATAGTCACATGACAAAAGCTTACTGAGACAATGAATCTGTAGTAATTAAGTTGCCTCATGAGAAATTCACAAAGAACTGAAAGTTTTACAACATGACATTGAAGCATCAAAAAGATTTGCAATGAACATGATGTGCAAATATGATAAAGTGATATCTAGCTTGCCCCCTTTAGTGAAGCAAAACATAAATGCAGGGGCTCCTTCAAGGTTTAAGTGATGACTAGATACAATGATTTCAGAATAAACGATATCACAATCATGCAAAAGACAATGCTACTTTGGGACAATGCACATTACACTCAGAATGACAATCATGCTCTCAGTAGTTGGTGCTTGAAGAAATGGTTATGTGCTAGAGCTTTTTATTTTGAAAACATGGAAGCAATTTTGTCAACGGTAGTAGTACTTCATATGTGTCATGCATAAGACATCCTATAAGTTGCAAGCCTCATGCATCGAATACCAATAGTGCTCGCACCTTGTCCTAATTAGCTCGGATTTCCATGGGTTATCATTGCATTACATATGTTTCAACCAAGTGTCACAAAGGGGTGCCTCTATGCCACCTGTACAAAGGTCCAAGGAGATAAATTGCATTTGATTTCTCGTTTTTGATAGATCTCAACTTGAGGACATCCATACCGGGACAACATAGAAAATAGATGATGGACTCCTCTTTAATGCATAAGCATATTCTCATAAGAGATTGAGGATTAACGTCCAAGCTAAAACTTCCACCATGATACATGGCTTTAGTTGGCGGCCCAATGTTCTTCTCTAACAATATGCATACTTATTCAACCCATGGCAAATCACCCTTACTTCAGACAAGACGAACATGCATAGCAACTCACATGATATTCAACAAAAGTGTGACAGTTGATGGCGTCCCCAGGAACATGGTTACCGTTCAGCAAGCAACTTATAAGAAATAAGATACATAGGCAACATATTCTTTACCACAAAAGTTTTTAAGCTACTTTCCCATGAGCTATATATTGCAAAGTTAGTTCGCTTAGTACAGGTGGAGGTTAGCAAAAGACTGGGAGCGACCAACTAAGAGAGCAATGACGGTCATAATCATGCAGAGTGACAAAGCAATATTGAACCAGGCATGGAAGTTATATCGCTACTCAGAAATAAAAGATCATCAAGGCTTGACAGACTTTCTTTACAGTCTTAAATATGCGTGAGCATACGCCAAGTCAATCAAAATAAGTTCTCGAAGGAAGATATTACTAAACCATACCACATCATTGGCAAACAAATCAAGTTGGTATTCCAATAACACATTGGGAATCCCCCAGCTATTTGAGACTAACCACAAGAAAACCTGAACTACTAAGTGCCATCATGCACGTAGCATCTTTATCATAGACATATTAACCAATGCAATGGAAGCAAACTCTCTTAATTAGATAAGCATGATAATCAAAGAGAGTTCAAGCAACCAACTAAACAAAAGCTCTTTAAAAAGATAAGCATGAATACTAAGAGCAGAGCATGATAGTAGCTATTAAAAGACAAAGAACACACACAACAAAGATAGACATGAAAATTCTATGTTATGTTCTAGGTAGAAGTGGAGCGTGTTTCTCTCCCACATAAAGAAAGCTGAGTTCCGACTCGTTATGAAAAACTAAAAGGAAAACTAAAAGCAAGACGCTCCAAGCATAGCACATAACACACGAAGTGATAAAAATATAGCGGAACGAAAGACGAACTGATAATGCTGATGGAGAAGGGGATGCACGGGGGCATCCCCAAGCTTAGACGCTTGAGTCTCCTTGAATATTTCCTGGGGGTGCACGGGGGCATCCCCAAGCTTGAGCGCTTGACACTCCTGAATCTTTTTATCATCTTCCCTCGCACACTTGAAAACTCCCTTCATACATAACTCATCATAATCTGATTAGCGAGGTTAGTACCCTTAATAAAATAATTATACCTTGCTGGAAATAAAGATATTCTTGAAGTTCTACTGTTTCTCAAGATTGCCAAAAGGTTTTTTTTGCAAAGAAAAAGAAAGCTCTTGATTTGCAAAATGAAGGAAAGGCAAAATAGGACAGAATCTGTGAAAAACAGAACAGCAGGTAGTAATTGATCTGTTCGGGATACTTCTGCAACTCAAATCAAAAAACTCAGAACAGAAGCACGAAAGACAATTATATAGAGAATGCTGTCGAAAAAATTCAGACCAAAAAGATGATCTGGTGATTTTATACGAATTTTTCTATCTAAGGACAGAATCTGTTTCCTGGACAGCACCTCACAACTTTTGACCTTTCTTGCAATCAGAGGCTACACTTGGCACAAAGCTGAAAAATAAAGATACAATGATGATGCTACTGTAGTAACAACATCAAGACACAACAAAAAGCAAAATAAAATTTTATTCATTGTGGGCTGCCTCCCAAAAGCGCTTTCTTTTATGCCTTTAAGCTAGGCATAGGACTTTAATGATGCTCTCATAAGAATAAGAGTTGAAGAACAAAAAAGGGCATCAAGAAGCAAATGCCAAATACATTTAAGCCTAACATGCTTCCTATGCATAGGAATATTGCAATAGAATAATTCATTGAAGCACGAAGCAACTAGCATAGGAAGGCAAAACAAGCATAACTTCAAAATACTCACCATAAAGAGAGGAAACTTCTTATTATTAAGATATTTAGAACCAAGCCTCGCTCTCTCATTATAAATTCCAGTGGCATCATGGATGAACTCAACAATATAAGCATCACATAAAGCATTGTTACCATGATCCACATGCAAAAAGGTACTCTCACTCCCCACATAAGCATATTTTTTCTCATTGGTAATAGTGGGAGTAGGACTATCATAAACAACTTGAACACTATAGATTAGTTGTATATTAGGAGGGTGTTGTTCAACAAGGGAGTAATTCCCTTCATGATTATGACAAGTTTCATAAGGATAATTTCTCCTTATGTCATAGGTACCTTTATAATCACTATAGATTGGAGTTATAACATCATCATGGTAGAGAAGAGCATTATCATTGCTAGCAACTATATTTGTAAACATGTTGTCTTTATTCTTACTAGCAAGAGAATTATCAATTATCACATCACTAGTGGGGATAGGATTTGCAATCCTATCATCCCCAAGCTTAGAGCTTCCCATATCTTCACTTTCAGAGTTGGTACCAAAAAGATTTTCAAGATCATAAGCAGCATTATCATCATTTTCCCAATCACAATAAGTAACATGCATATCATAATCAAAATCATCTTCAATAGTACCTACGGACGTATCATCAAGATGATAATTAAGGAAATAAACTTCACCTTCTTCTTTAAACTTACAACCGTTAGGATAAAAGTTGATGGGAGGAATATGCTCAGGCCAGGTTGATACCCATTCTTCTTCCTTCTTGCTCCTCCTCCCCCTCCTCTTCTTTTTCTTCTTCTTCACCTTAGGAGGGGGTGGTTGGAGATGAAGCTTCTCCACATATCCTGGTTTATCATTAGAAACAATAGGGGAAACTTGGGAGAAACTCTCCTTTTTATTAGCAGAAATATAAGAGACATTTTTATACTTTGGCAAAGTTCCCTCCTTTCTAATCTTACTTATGTAATCATTTTCATGGCAATTAACAACACAATAGAGATGGCAATTTTGCAAAGTGTTTTTTATTCCTATTGCATTATCATCCAGCCAAGAAGTCTTTTCTGATAACTCTGCACACATCAAAAATAACATAAGCTCATTATAAAGATCAGAGGTGATCATGTCATCACACAACCGGTTAACAGTTATGTTTTGAAAGTTCATGCATTGAAAATTAAAGTGACCCTCTATACGGCAAAGTTCACAAGTAAAAGGATAAAGGTCACACAATTCTCTAGTAATTTCATTTAAATCTCTGACCCAAGTGATTGTTCTTTCATGCTTATGTTGCTTACAATACTTCTCTTCTTCAATCATAGGCCTTTCACAAGGTCTATCCACTCCACAAAAATTAACATGCTTATATAAAACTTCATTTTTAGGAATTGGATCATGCATGTTGCAATCATCATGAACAATTTCATTTTCTTTGCAAGTCTCTTTAAAAGGTTTATGATACTTGATCCAATCCTCCTTAGGCATATTAAGATGTGATGCAAAAGATTTGAGGAAATCAACAAGGAGTTGAGAATCAAGCCCAAACTTAGCACTAAACTTATTAAAACTTGTAGTTTCAACAAAGGACTTAATGCAATCATACTCATAAATTATACCTGACTCTTTACCTTTGTCGATCTCCCAATCTTCAATGTTGCGTTGAATTCTTTCAAGGAGTTCCCATTTAGCATCAATCTTTTTGTTTGTGAAAGAACCCATAGAGGAAGCATCGAGCAAATCTTTATCCTGTCGAGAGAGCCTCGCATAGAAGTTAGTAATGATAATATCTTTGGGGAGCCCATGGTTAGGACATTTTAGCATTAACGTTTTCAGTCTCCCCCAAGCTTGAGCTATGCTCTCTCCGTCATGAGGGTAGAAATTATAAACATAATTCCTATTCTTATGGACTTCATGAAGAGGATAAAACTTGGAGTAAAAGAGAGACCGGATCTCTTCCCAATCAAGCAAGTGTGAGTTATCGAGAAGCTTATACCAATCTCAAGCTTTATCTATAAGTGATACGGCGAACAATTTCCTCATGACAAACTCCCTTGATACACCTGCAAGCTTAAATAATGAACATAGTTGTGACAGATATAGCAAGTGTTCATCGGGATGTCTGTCTCCTGCATAATGATTAGCCAAAACATAATCGATAATACCAGCTGGTATTTTATAAGGCACAATTTCAGTAGGGGGAGGAGCAACCACCACAGGTGTGGGGCATCTTCCCGCAAGCAACGATCCAATAGCACGGTTTTCCATAATCATAACTAGTGAAATAAAAACAAGAAACAAAAAGATTTAATTGCAAGATCTAGAGATATACCTTCAAGCGCTCACCTCCCCGGCAACGGCGCCAGAAATAGCTTGATGTCTACACACGCTTCTACCCTTGTAGACTATGTTGGGCCTCCAAGCGCAGAGGTTTGTAGGACAGCAGCAATTTCCCTCAAGTGGATGACCTAAGGTTTATCGAACTCAGGGAAGTAGAGGTTGAAGATGGTCTCTCTCAAGCAACCCTGCAACTAAGATACAAGAAGTCTCTTGTGTCCCCAACACACCTAATACAACTGTTAGATGTATAGGTGCACTTGTTCGGCGAAGAGATGTTAAATGGCAAGTGATATGGATGGCAAAACAAGGTAATATAAATATGTAATAAAAAGTGCAGCAAGGAAACAAGTGGTAAACGTGAGCACAAATGGTATTGCAATGGTGGAAACAAGGCCTAGGCTTCATACTTTCACTAGTGGCAACTCCCAACAACATTAACATAATCGAATCACATGATATTTCCCATAAAACATGCAAAGGGGACACACTCGGAGGTCATTCCTTCGTGGTCAAGAGAGGACGAGAATTATGTAGGGCTACAAAAGAACACCTCAAAGTTCGTAGTTCCCAATCTAAGGATTTCCCAATGTCACCGCGGCCATCCAAAGAGAGTCCCACAATCACCACAACATATCTAAAGGATAGTCAAAGACAAGCACCAAGAGACTCTCAATCTTCAATCAACACACAAGAGAGGAAATCACTCATGAAAATATTGTTCTAATCCATGTCCAATAGACCGCTGTCACCTTGGTCTCGGGGATTATACTAGATAAAGACAAGTGAGTACATCAATCCAATACATAGAGGAAGGGGAAATATCATGGGATCACCCTAGATTAACATAGCCTATGATCACAACGAAGATCACATCATGGGAGAGAGAATTGACCACATAGCTACTGGTAAGAACCTCAGCCCCGAGGAGGAACTACTCCCGCCTCATGGAGGGAGGAAGCAACGTCGATGGAGATGAATCCGGGGGCACTTCCCCGTCCCGGCAGGGTGCCGGCGGAGAAATTCTGGTCCCCCGAAGCTTGATGGCGATGGCGGCGGAGATCGGAATCACGTCTAGAGAAAAGGGGTCTGGAATCAGGGTTTCCTCGACGGACCTTAAATATATGCCAAAGGGGTTCACCAGACGGGTCTCGGGGGGCCCAGGCGCCCCCCCGGCGCGGCCCAAGGGGGGGGCGCGCCCACAGGGCGCCTGGAGCCCCTGTGGGTCCCCCCCGACTGTACTTTGGCCGCACAGTAGTGTTGCAGACCCGTTGACTAAGCCTCTTCCACGGGCAAAACATGATCAGCACCAAGACTCCATGGGTGTGAGGATCATCACTTTGTAATCTAGATTATTGACTCTAGTTCAAGTGGGAGACTGAAGGAAATATGCCCTAGAGGCAATAATAAAGATGTTATTTTTATTTCCTTATATCATGATAAATGTCTTTTATTCATGCTAGAATTGTATTAACCGGAAACTTAGTACATGTGTGGATACATAGACAAAACAGTATGTCCCTAGTATGCCTCTACTAGACTAGCTCATTGATCAAAGATGGTTATGTTTCCTAGCCATAGACATGAGTTGTCATTTGATCAACGGGATCACATCATTAGGAGAATGATGTGATGGACAAGACCCATCTGTTAGCATAGCACTATGATCGTTTAGTTTAACTGCTATTGCTTTCTTCATGACTTATACATGTTCCTATGACTATGAGATTATGCAACTCCCGAATACCGTAGGAACACCT
Source organism: Secale cereale (assembly GCA_902687465.1). NCBI lineage: Eukaryota > Viridiplantae > Streptophyta > Magnoliopsida > Poales > Poaceae > Secale > Secale cereale. Next base: position 90,838,486 of record LR738710.1, on the reverse strand, counting down.
TGTGTGCTATCAAACATCACAACGTAACTGGGTGATCATAAAGATGCTCTACAGGTGTCTCCGAAAGTATTCGTGGTGTTGGCATAGATCAAGATTAGGATTTGTCACTCCGAGTGTCGGAGAGGTATCTCTGGGCCCTCTCGGTAACACACATCACAATAAGCCTTGCAAGCAAAAGACTAATGAGTTAGTCACGAGATGATGTGTTACGGAACGAGTAAAGAGACTTGCCGGTAAACGAGATTGAACTAGGTATAAAGATACCGACGATCGAATCTCGGGCAAGTAACATACCATTTGACAAAAGGAACAACGTATGTTGTTATGCGGTTCTGACCGATAAAAGATCTTCGTAGAATATGTAGGAGCCAATATGAACATCCAGGTTCCGCTATTGGTTATTGACCGGAGATGAGTCTCGGTCATGTCTACATAGTTCTCGAACCCGTAGGGTCCGCACGCTTAACGTTTGATGACGATCGGTATTATGAGTTTTTGAGTATTGATGTACCGAAGGTAGTTCGGAGTCCCGGATGAGATCACGGACATGACGAGGAGTCTCGGAATGTCCGAGACATAAAGATTGATATATTGGACGGCTATATTCGGACACCGGAAGTATACTGGAAAAGTTTCGGATTTATCGGGAATGCCGGAGGGGGTTACCGGAACCCCCTACGAGAGGGGATGGTCCATAGTGGGCCTAAAAGGTGAGAGAGAGGCAGCCCATAGGGCTGGCCGGCGCCCCCACCTAGGAATCCTAGTTGGACTAGGATTGGGGGGGCGCCACCTCTCCTAATCCTTTCCCCCTTCTTCCTTCCGGTGAATCCTACTAGGAATAGGATTGCAATCCTATTCCTAGTTGGAGTCCCCTCCCTAGACGCACCATAGGAGGTGGCCGGCCCCTCCTCCCTTGCTCCTTTATATACGGGGGCAGGGGGCACCCAAAGACATACAAGTTGAATTGTTTTAGCCGTGTGCGGTGCCCCCCTCCACAGAATCACACCTCGGTCGTACCGTCGCGGAGCTTAGGCGAAGCCCTGCGCCGGTAAACACATCATATCCGTCACCACGCCATCGTGCTGACAAAACTCTCCCGTGAAGCTCTACTGGATCAAGAGCTCGTGGGACATCATCAAGCTGAACGTGTGCTGAACGCGGAGGTGCCGTACGTTCGGTGCTTGATCGGTTGGATCGCGAAGAAGTTCGACAACATCAACCACGTCACTTGACGCTTCCGCTCCCGGTCTACGAGGGTACGTAGATACACTCTCCCCTCTCGTTGCTATGCATCTGGTAGATAGATCTTGCGTGATCGTAGGAAAATTTTAAAACACTACGTTCCCCAACAGTGGCATCATGAGCCAGGTCTATGCGTAGATGATATGCACGAGTAGAACACAATGAGATTGTGGACGATACTAGTCATACTGCTTACCAGCATGTCATACTTTGCTTCGGCGGTATTGTGAGATGAAGCGGCCCGGACCGACATTACGCGTACGCTTACGCGAGACTGGTTTCACCGTTACGAGCACTCGTTGCTTAAAGGTGACTGGCGGGTGTCTGTCTCTCTCACTTTAGCTGAATCAAGTGTGGCTACGCCCGGTCCTTGTGAAGGTTAAAACAGCACATACTTGACGAAACATCGTTGTGGTTTTGTATGCGTAGGTAAGAACGGTTCTTGCTAAGCCCGTAGCAGCCACGTAAAACTTGCAACAAACAAAGTAGAGGACGTCTAACTTGTTTTTGCAGGGCATGTTGTGATGTGATATGGTCAAGACATGAGTTATACGATTTTGTATGAGATGATCATGTTTTGTAAAGTTATCGGCAACTGGCAGGAGCCATATGGTTGTCGCTTTATTGTATGAAATGCAATCGCCATGTAATTGCTTTACTTTATCACTAAACGGTAGCGATAGTCGTGGAAGCAATAGTTGGCGAGACGACAATGATGCTACGATGAAGATCAAGGTGTCAAGCCGGTGACGAAGGTGATCATGACGGTGCTTTGAAGATGGAGATCAAAAGCACAAGATGATGATGGCCATATCATGTCACATATTTTGATTGCATGTGATGTTTATCTTATTATGCTTCTTATTTTGCTTAGAACGACGGTAGCATTATAAGATGATCCCTTACTAAATTTCAAGGTATAAGTGTTCTCCCTGAGTATGCACCGTTGCGAAAGTTCGTCGTGCCGAGACACCACGTGATGATCGGGTGTGATAAGCTCTACGTTCAAATACAACGGGTGTAAGCCAGTTTTGCACACGCAGAATACTCGGGTTAAACTTGACGAGCCTAGCATATACAGATATGGCCTCGGAACACTGGAGACCGAAAGGTCGAGCGTGAATCATATAGTAGATATGATCAACATAAGATGTTCACCATTGAAAACTACTCCATCTCACGTAATGATCGGACATGGTTTAGTTGATTTGGATCACGTGATCATTTAGATGACCAGAGGGATGTCTATCTAAGTGGGAGTTCTTTAATTTAATATGATTAAATTGAACTTTAATTTATCATGAACTTAGTCCTGATAGTTTTGCATATCTATGTCGTTGTAGATCAATGGCCCGTGCTACCGTTCCTTTGAATTTTAATGCATTCCTAGAGAAAGCTAAGTTGAAAGATGATGGTAGCAATTACACGGACTGGGTCCGTAACCTGAGGATTATCCTCATTGCTGCACAGAAGAATTATGTCCTTGAAGCACCGCTAGGTGACAAGCCCCCTTCCGCTAATGCAGACGCTTTGAACGTCTGGCAGTCGCGGTCTGATGACTACACGATAGTTCAGTGTGCCATGCTTTACGGCTTAGAATCGGGACTTCAACGACGTTTTGAACGTCATGGAGCATATGAAATGTTCCAGGAGTTGAAGTTAATATTTCAAGCAAATGCCCGAATTGAGAAATATGAGATTTCCAATAAGTTCTACAGCTACAAAATGGAGGAGAATAGTTCTATCAGTGAACACTTGCTCAGAATGTCTGGGTACTACAATCATATGACTCAACTTGGTTGCAATGTTGACGAAGATAGTGTTATTGATAGAGTTCTTCAATCACTGCCACCAAGCTATAAAGGCTTCGTGATGAACTATAACATGCAAGGGATGCAAAAGACAATTCCCGAGCTCTTCGCTATGCTCAAAGCTGCGGAGGTAGAAATCAAAAAGGAGCATCAAGTGTTGATGGTTAACAAGACCACTAGTTTCAAGAAAAAGGGCAAGGGAAAGAAAGGGAACTTCAAAAAGAATAGCAAATCAGTTGCTACTTCAACGAAGAAACCCAAATCTGGAGCCAAGCCTGAAACTGAGTGCTTCTACTGCAAGGGAACTGGACACTGGAAGCGGAACTGCCCCAAGTATTTGGCGGATAAGAAGGATGGCAAGATGAACAAAGGTATATGTGATATACATGTTATTAATGTGTACCTTACTAATGCTCGTAGTAGTACCTGGGTATTTGATACCGGTTCGGTTGCTAATATTTGTAACTCGAAACAGGGACTACGGATTAAACGAAGATTAGCTAAGGACAAGGTGACGATGCGCGTGGGAAACGGTTCCAAAGTCGATGTGATCGTCGTCGGCACGCTACCTCTACATCTACCTTCGGGATTAGTTTTAGACCTAAATAATTGTTATTTGGTGCCAGCGTTGAGCATGAACATTATATCTGGATCTTGTTTATTGCGAGACGGTTATTCATTTAAATCAGAGAATAATGGTTGTTCCATTTTTATGAATAATATCTTTTATGGTCATGCACCCTTAAAGAGTGGTCTATTCTTACTGGATCTTGATTGTAGTGATACACATATTCATAATATTGAAACCAAAAGATGCAAGGTTAATAATGATAGTGCAACTTATTTGTGGCACTGCCGTTTGGGTCATATTGGTGTAAAACGCATGAAGAAACTCCATAAAGATGGACTTTTGGAATCACTTAATTATGAATCACTTGGTGCTTGCGAACCATGCCTCATGGGCAAGATGACTAAAACTCCATTCTACGGAACTATGGAGCGAGCAACAGATTTGTTGGAAATCATACATACTGATGTATGTGGACCAATGAGCGTTGATGCTCGCGGCGGGTATCGTTATTTTCTGACCTTCACTGATGATTTGAGCAGATATGGGTATATCTACTTAATGAAACACAAGTCTGAAACATTTGAAAAGTTCAAAGAATTTCAGAGTGAAGTAGAGAATCATCGTAACAAGAAAATAAAGTTCCTACGATCTGATCATGGAGGAGAATATTTGAGTTACGAGTTTGGTCTTCATTTGAAACAATGTGGAATAGTTTCACAACTCACGCCACCTGGAACACCACAACGTAATGGTGTGTCCGAACGTCGTAACCGTACTTTATTAGATATGGTGCGATCTATGATGTCTCTTACCGATTTACCACTATCGTTTTGGGGTTATGCTTTAGAGACAGCTGCATTCACGTTAAATAGGTACGACGCCTTATGAACTATGGTTTGGCAAGAAACCAAAGTTGTCGTTTCTTAAAATTTGGGGCTGCGATGCTTATGTGAAAACACTTCAACCTGATAAGCTCGATCCCAAGTCGGAAAAATGTGTCTTCATAGGATACCCAAAAGAGACTGTTGGGTACACCTTCTATCACAGATCCGAAGGCAAAATATTCGTTGCTAAGAACGGATCCTTTCTAGAAAAAGAGTTTCTCTCGAAAGAAGTGAGTGGGAGGAAAGTAGAACTTGATGAGGTAATTGTACCTTCTCCCATATTGGAAAGTAGTACATCACAGGAAATTGTTCCAGTGATTCCTACACCAATTAGTGAGGAAGTTGATGATAATGATCATGAAACTTCGGATCAAGTTTCTACTGAACGTCGTAGATCAACCAGAGTACGTTCCGCACCAGAGTGGTACGGCAACCCAGTTCTGGAAATCATGTTACTAGACCATGATGAACCTACGAACTATGAGGAAGCGATGATGAGCCCAGATTCCGCAAAATGGCTTGAAGCCATGAAATCTGAGATGGGATCCATGTATGAGAACAAAGTATGGACTTTGGTTGACTTGCCCGATGATCGGCAGGCCATCGAAAATAAATGGATCTTCAAGAGGAAGACCGACGCAGACGGTAATATTACTGTTTACAAAGCTCGACTTGTTGCGAAAGGTTTTCGACAAGTTCAAGGAGTTGACTACGATGAGACTTTCTCACCCGTAGCGATGCTTAAGTCTGTCCGAATCATGTTAGCAATTGCCGCATTTTATGATTATGAAATCTGGCAAATGGATGTCAAAACTGCATTCCTAAATGGATATCTCAAAGAAGAGTTGTATATGATGCAACCAGAAGGTTTTGTCGATCCAAAAGGTGCTAACAAAGTATGCAAACTCCAGCGATCCATCTATGGACTGGTGCAAGCATCTCGGAGTTGGAATACATGCTTTGATGAGGTGATCAAAGCATATGGTTTTATACAGACTTTTGGAGAAGCCTGTATTTACAAGAAAGTGAGTGGGAGCTCTGTAGCATTTCTAATATTATATGTAGATGACATATTGTTAATTGGAAATGATATAGAATTTCTGAATAGCATAAAAGGATACTTGAATAAAAGTTTTTCAATGAAAGACCTCGGTGAAGCTGCTTACATATTAGGCATCAAGATCTATAGAGATAGATCAAGACGCTTAATTGGACTTTCACAAAGCACATACCTTGATAAGATTTTGAAAAGGTTCAAAATGGATCAGTCAAAGAAAGGGTTCTTGCCTGTTTTACAAGGAATGAAGTTGAGTAAGACTCAATGCCCGACCACTGCAGAAGATAGAGAGAAAATGAAAGTCATTCCCTATGCCTCAGCCATAGGGTCTATCATGTATGCAATGCTGTGTACCAGACCTGATGTGTGCCTTGCTATAAGTCTAGCAGGGAGGTACCAAAGTAATCCAGGAGTGGATCACTGGATAGCGGTCAAAAACATCCTAAAGTATCTGAAAAGAACAAAGGATATGTTTCTTGTATATGGAGGTGACAAAGAGCTCGTCGTAAACGGTTACGTCGATTCTAGCTTTGACACTGATCCGGATGACTCAAAGTCACAAACCGGATATGTATTTTTATTGAACGGTGGAGCTATCAGCTGGTGCAGTTCCAAGCAGAGCGTCGTGGCGGGATCTATGTGTGAAGCGGAATACATAGCTGCTTCAGAAGCAGCAAATGAAGGAGTCTGGATGAAGGAGTTCATATCCGATCTAGGTGTAGTACCTAGTGCATCGGGTTCAATGAAAATCTTTTGTGACAACACTGGAGCCATAGCCTTGGCGAAGGAATCCAGGTTTCACAAGAGAACAAAGCACATCAAAAGACGCTTCAATTCCATCCGCGATCTAGTCAAGGAGGGAGACATAGAGATTTGCAAAATACATACGGATCTGAATGTTGCAGACCCGTTGACTAAGCCTCTTCCACGGGCAAAACATGATCAGCACCAAGACTCCATGGGTGTGAGGATCATCACTTTGTAATCTAGATTATTGACTCTAGTTCAAGTGGGAGACTGAAGGAAATATGCCCTAGAGGCAATAATAAAGATGTTATTTGTATTTCCTTATATCATGATAAAAGTCTTTTATTCATGCTAGAATTGTATTAACCGGAAACTTAGTACATGTGTGGATACATAGACAAAACAGTATGTCCCTAGTATGCCTCTACTAGACTAGCTCATTGATCAAAGATGGTTATGTTTCCTAGCCATAGACATGAGTTGTCATTTGATCAACGGGATCACATCATTAGGAGAATGATGTGATGGCCAAGACCCATCCGTTAGCATAGCACTATGATCGTTTAGTTTAACTGTTATTGCTTTCTTCATGACTTATACATGTTCCTATGACTATGAGATTATGCAACTCCCGAATACCGTAGGAACACCTTGTGTGCTATCAAACGTCACAACGTAACTGGGTGATCATAAAGATGCTCTACAGGTGTCTCCGAAAGTATTCGTGGTGTTGGCATAGATCAAGATTAGGATTTGTCACTCCGAGTGTCGGAGAGGTATCTCTGGGCCCTCTCGGTAACACACATCACAATAAGCCTTGCAAGCAAAAGACAAATGAGTTAGTCACGAGATGATGTGTTACGGAACGAGTAAAGAGACTTGACGGTAAACGAGATTGAACTAGGTATAAAGATACCGACGATCGAATCTCGGGCAAGTAACATACCATTTGACAAAAGGAACAACGTATGTTGTTATGCGGTTCTGACCGATAAAAGATCTTCGTAGAATATGTAGGAGCCAATATGAACATCCAGGTTCCGCTATTGGTTATTGACCGGAGATGAGTCTCGGTCATGTCTACATAGTTCTCGAACCCGTAGGGTCCGCACGCTTAACGTTTGATGACGATCGGTATTATGAGTTTTTGAGTATTGATGTACCGAAGGTAGTTCGGAGTCCCGGATGAGATCACGGACATGACGAGGAGTCTCGAAATGTCCGAGACATAAAGATTGATATATTGGACGGCTATATTCGGACACCGGAAGTATACCGGAAAAGTTTCGGATTTATCGGGAATGCCGGAGGGGGTTACCGGAACCCCCTACGAGACGGGATGGTCCATAGTGGGCCTAAAAGGTGAGAGAGAGGCAGCCCATAGGGCTGGCCGGCGCCCCCACCTCGGAATCCTAGTTGGACTAGGATTGGGGGGGCGCCACCTCTCCTAATCCTTTCCCCCTTCTTCCTTCCGGTGAATCCTACTAGGAATAGGATTGCAATCCTATTCCTAGTAGGAGTCCCCTCCCTAGCCGCACCATAGGAGGTGGCCGGCCCCTCCTCCCTTGCTCCTTTATATACGGGGGCAGGGGGGCACCCAAAGACATACAAGTTGAATTGTTTTAGCCGTGTGCGGTGCCCCCCTCCACAGAATCACACCTCGGTCGTACCGTCGCGGAGCTTAGGCGAAGCCCTGCGCCGGTAAACACATCATATCCGTCACCACGCCGTCGTGCTGACAAAACTCTCCCGTGAAGCTCTACTGGATCAAGAGCTCGTGGGACGTCATCAAGCTGAACGTGTGCTGAACGCGGAGGTGCCGTACGTTCGGTGCTTGATCGGTTGGATCGCGAAGAAGTTCGACAACATCAACCGCGTCACTTGACGCTTCCGCTCCCGGTCTACGAGGGTACGTAGATACACTCTCCCCTCTGATCGTAGGAAAATTTTAAAATACTACGTTCCCCAACAAGTAGCTCCTGGAACGCTGATTTTTTATATATTTTTTCTGGATTTTTCCTGGCAGTTCTCGTAATGTGAAAACCTGAAATACAAAAACAGCCGAAAACAGAAACTGGCACTGGGGTGCACTGAGTTAATAGGTTAGTCCAAATATGATCAAAAGTGTATGGAAGTGTATAAATATCATAGCAATATCACCCAAAAGAGGCATGGAGCAAGCAGAAATTATAGATACGTTTTGGACGTATCAGTCACCGATGATCCCAGCGCCGAACGGACGACACCTCCGCGTTCAACACACGTACGGTACAGCGACGTCTCCTCCTTCTTGATCCAGCAAGGGGGAAGGAGAGGTTGACGGAGATCCAGCAGCACGACGGCGTGGTGGTGGATGCAACGGGAAACGCTGCAGGGCTTCGCCGGTGCCCTGCGGGAGGAGTTGGAGGTGTGACGGGGGAGAGGCGCCAAAGGCTTGGGGTGCGGCTGCCCTCTCTCCCCCACTATATATAGGGGGCCAGGGGGGCGCCGGCCCTAGGAGATGCAATCTCGTAGGGGGGCGGCGGCCAGGGGGGAGAACTTGCCCCCCAAGGCATAGGGGGCGCCCCCACCCCTAGGGTTTCAACCCTAGGCGCATGGAGGGGGGCCCATGTGGGTGCGCCAGCCCACTAGGGGCTGGCCCCCTTCCCCTTGCGGCCTACGGGCCCTCCGGGATGGGTGGCCCCACCCGGTGGACCCCCGGGACCCTTCCGGTGGTCCTGGGACACTCCCGGTGACCCCCGGAATTCTCCCGATGGCCGAAACTGGACTTCCTATATATCATTCTTTACCTCCGGACCATTCCGGAACTCCTCGTGACGTCCAGGATCTCATCCAGGACTCCGAACAATATTCGGGTTTCCATGTGCATGTATCTCTACAACCCTAGCGTGATCGAACCTTAAGTGTGTAGACCCTACGGGTTCGGGAGACGCGTAGACATGACCGAGACGACTCTCCAGTCAATAACCAACAGCGGGATCTAGATACCCATGTTGGTTCCTACGTGTTCCTCGATGATCTCATCGGATGAACCACTGTGTCAAGGATTCACTCAATCCCGTACGTTATTCCCTTTGTCTATCGGTACGGTACTTGCCCGAGATTCGATCATCGGTATGCCCGATACCTTGTTCAATCTCGTCATGGCAAGTCTCTTTACTCGATCCGTAATCCATCATCCCATGACTAACTCCTTAGTCACTTTGAGCTCATTATGATGATGTCTTACCGAGAGGGCCCAGAGGTACCTCTCCGTCATACGGAATGACAATATCCCAGTCTTGGTTCGTACCAACTCAACAGACACTTTCGGAGATACCCGTTGCGTACCTTTATAGTCACCCAGTTACGTTGTGACGTTTGGCACACTCAAAGTATTCCTACGGTATCCGGGAGTTGCACAACCTCATGGTCTAAGGAATAAATACTTGACACTGGAAAAGCTTAAGCATTACGAACTATACGATCACGTGCTATGCTTAGGATTGGGTCTTGTCCATCACATCATTCTCCTAATGATGTGATCCCGTTATCAATGACATCCTATGTCCATGGTCAGGAAACCGTGACCATATATTGATCAACGAGCTAGTAACTAGAGGCTTACCAGGGACACGTTGTGGTCTATGTATTCACACATGTATCGCTGTTTTCGTACAATACAATTTAAGCATGAATAACAGACAATTATCATGAACAAGGAAATATAATAATAATCCTTTTATTATTGCCTCTAGGGCATATTTCCAACACTCAAGTCATCTGTGAGGGTGAGAACATAACGGTAGCCTCCGCGAGCTTCAACACTCATTGGACCGCACACATCGGTATGTATGATCTCCAATAAATTGGTCGCTCGCTCCATTGTTCCGGAGAATGGAGTCTTGGTCATCTTGCCCAAAAGGCATGGTTCGCACGTGTCAAATGATTCATAATCAAGAGACTCTAGAAGTCCATCTGCATGGAGCTTCTTCATACGTTTGACGCCAATATGACCAAGGCGGCAATGCCACAAGTATGTGGGACTATCACTATCAACTTTACATCTTTTGGCATTCACACTATGAATATGTGTAACATCACGTTGGAGATTCATCAAGAATAAACCATTGACCAGCGGGGCATGACCATAAAACATATCTCTCAAATAAATAGAACAACCATTATTCTCGGATTTAAATGAGTAGCCATCTCGCATCAAACGAGATCCAGATACAATGTTCATGCTCAAAGCTGGTACTAAATAACAATTAATAAGGTTTAAAACTAATCCCGAGGGTAGATGTAGAGGTAGCGTGCCGACGGCGATCACATCGACCTTGGAACCATTCCCGACGTGCATCGTCACCTCATCCTTCGTCAGTCTCCGCTTATTCCGCAGCTCCTGCTTTGAGTTACAAATGTGAGCAACTGCACCGGTATCAAATACCCAGGAGCTACTACGAGCGCTGGTAAGGTACACATCAATAACATGTACATCATATATACCTTTGACGTTGCGGGCCCTCTTATCCGCTAAGTATTTGGGGCAGTTCCACTTCCAGTGATCCATTCCCTTACAATGAAAACACTCAGTTTCAGGCTTGGGTCCATTCTTTGGCTTCTTCCCGGCAACTGGCTTACCGGGCGCGGCAACTCCTTTGCTGTCCTTCTTGAAGTTCTTCTTACCCTTGCCTTTCTTGAACTTAGTGGTTTTATTGACCATCAATACTTGATGTTCTTTCTTGATATCCACCTCCGCTGATTTCAGCATTGAATACTCCTCGGGAATGGACTTCTCCATCCCTTGCATATTGAAGTTCATCACAAAGCTCTTGTAGCTAGGTGGGAGCGACTGAAGGATTCTGTCAACGACCGCTTCGTCTGGGAGATTAATTCCCAACTGAGACAAGCGATTGTGCAACCCAGACAATTTGAGTATGTGCTCGCTGACAGAACTATTCTCCTCCTTCTTACAACTGTAGAATGCGTCGGAGACGTCATATCTCTCGACTCGGGCATGAGCTTGGAAAACCATTTTCAGCTCTTGGAACATCTCATATGCTCCATGGTGCTCAAAACGCTTTTGGAGCCCCGATTCTAAGCTGTAAAGCATGCCGCACTGAACTAGGGAGTAATCATCACAACGTGACTTCCATGCATTCATAACGTCTTGGGCTGCCGGGAAAACGGGTGCATCACCTAGCAGTGCTTCAAGGACATATGATTTCTTGGCAGCTATGAGGATAATCCTCAGGTTACGGACCCAATCTGTATAGTTGCTACCATCGTCTTTCAGCTTGGTTTTCTCTAGGAACGCGTTGAAGTTGAGGGCAACATGAGCGTGGGCCATTTGATCTACAAGACATATTGTAAAGATTTTAGACTAAGTTCATGACAATTAAGTTCATCTAAACAAATTCAATGAACTCCCACTCGGATTGACATCTCTCTAGTCATCTAAGTGATACATGATCCGAATCGACTAGCCCGTGTCCGATCATCACGTGAGACGGACTAGTCATCAACGGTGAACATCTTCATGTTGATTGTATCTTCTATACGACTCATGTTCGACCTTTCGGTCTTCCGTGTTCCGAGGCCATGTCTGTAAATGCTAGGCTCATCAAGTGAACCCTAAGTGTATTGCGTGTGTAAATCTGGCTTACACCCATTGTATGCGAACGTTAGAGCCTATCACATCCGATCATCACGTGGTGCTTCGGAACAACGATCCTTAGCAACGGTGCACAGTTAGGGGGAACACAATTCTTGAAATTTTAGTGAGAGATCATCTTATTTACTACCGTCGTTCTAAGCAAATATGATGCATAAACATGATAAACATCACATGCAATCAAATAAAGTGACATGATATGGCCAATATCATTTTGCTCCTTTGATCTTCATCTGCGGGGCACCATGATCATCCTTGTCACAGGCATGACACCATGATCTCCATCATCATGATCTCCATCATCGTGCCTTCATGAAGTCATCTCGCCAAATATTACTTCTACTACTATGGCTAACGTTTAGCAATAAAGTAAAGTAATTACATGGCGTTATTCAGTGACACGCAGGTCATACAATAAAATAAGAAAACTCCTATGGCTCCTGCCGGTTGACATACTCATCGACATGCAAGTCGTGATTCCTTTTACAAGAACATGATCAATCTCATACATCACATATATCATTCATCACATCTTCTTGGCCATATCACATCACATAGCACATGCTGCAAAAACAAGTTAGACATCCTCTAATTGTTGTTGCAAGTTTTTACGTGGCTGCTATAGGTTTCTAGCAAGAACGTTTCTTACCTACGCCAAAACCACAACGTGATATGTCACTTTCTATTTACCATTCATAAGGACCCTTTTCATCGAATCCGATCCGACTAAAGTGGGAGAGACAGACACCCGCCAGCCACCTTATGCAACTACTGCATGTCAGTCGGTGGAACCAGTCTCACGTAATCGTACGTGTAAGGTCGGTCCGGGCCGCTTCATCCCACGATGTCGCCGAATCAAGATTGGACTAGTAGCGGCAAGAGAATTGAACATAATCAACGCCCACAACTTGTTTGTGTTCTACTCGTGCAAGATGCTACGCAAAGACCTAGCTCAGATGCCACTGTTGGGGAACGTAGCAGAATTCAAAAAAATTCCTACGCTTCACCGAGATCAATCTAAGGAGTCATCTAGCAATGAGCATAAAGGAGTGCATCTACATACCCTTTGTAGATCGCGAGCGGAAGCGTTCGAAGGAACATGGATGATGGAGTCGTACTCGTCGTTATCCCTATCACCGATGATCCCAGCGCCGAACGGACGGCGCCTCCGCGTGCAACACACGTACGGTACAGCGACGACTCCTCCTTCTTGATCCAGCAAGGGGGGATGAGATGTTGATGGAGATCCAGCAGCACGACGGCGTGGTGGTGGATGCAACGGGAAAAGTTGCATGGCTTCGCCAGGACCCTGCGGGAGGAGGGGAGGTGTAACAGGGGGAGGCGTCAGGGGCTGAGGTGCGGCTGCCCTCTCTCCCCCCACTATATATAGGGTCCAGGGGGGGCGCCGGCCCTAGGATATGTGATCTCCTAGGGGGGCGGCGGCCAAGGGGGTGGCGTGCCCCCCAAGCCTAGGGGTGCGCCCCCACCCCTAGGGTTCCAAACCTTAGGCGCAGGGGGGGAGGCCCAAGGGGGGTGTGCCAGCCCACTAGGGGCTAGTCCCCTTCCCCTTACAGCCCATGGGGCCCTCCGGGATGGGTGGCCCCACCCGGTGGACCCCCGGGACCCTTCCGGTGGTCCCGGTACACTACCAGTGACCCCCGGAACTCTCCCGATGGCCGAAACCGGACTTCCTATATATCATTCTTTACCTCTGGACCATTCCGGAACTCCTCGTGATGTTCGAGGTCTCATCCGGGACTCCGAACAACATTCGGGTTACCGTGTGCATATATCTCTACAACCCTAGCGTCACTGAACCTTAAGTGTGTAGACCCTACGGGTTCGGGAGACACGTAGATATGACCGAGACAACTCTCCGGTCAATAACCAACAGCGGGATCTGGATACCCATGTTGGTTCCCACGTGTTCCTCGATGATCTCATCGGATGAACCACGATGTCAAGGATTCACTTAATCCCGTATGCTATTCCCTTTGTCTATCGGTACAACACTTGCCCGAGATTCGATCGTCGGTATACTGATACCTTGTTCAATCTTGTCATGCCAAGTCTCTTTACTCGTTCCGTAATCCATCATCCCATGACTAACTCCTTCGTCACATTGAGCTCATTATGATGATGTCTTACCGAGTGGGCCCAAAGATACCTCTCCATCATACGGAGTGACAAATCCCAGTCTCGGTACGTGCCAACTCAACAAACACTTTCGGAGATACCCGTCGCGTACCTTTATAGCCACCCAGTTACGTTGTGACGTTTGGCACACCCAAAGTATTCCTACGGTAGCAGGGAGTTGCACAACCTCATGGTCTAAGGAAAAGATACTTGACGTTGGAAAAGCTTTAGCATTACGAACTACACGATCGTGTGCTAGGCTTAGGACTGGGTCTTGTCCATCACATCATTCTCCTAATGATGTGATCGTATTATCAATGACATCCAATGTCCATGGCGAGGAAACCGTGACCATCTATTGATCAACGAGCTAGTAACTAGAGGCTTACCAGGGACACGTAGTGGTCTATGTATTCACACATGTATCATTGTTTCCGTACAATACAATGCAAGCATGAATAACACACAATTATCATGAACAAGGAAATATAATAATAACCATTTTATTATTGCCTCTAGGGCATATTTCCAACAGGACCCAGTTGTCAGCCTCTCCACGACAGTACTCTTCCGATGGAAGCCATTCCTTGACCATGTTGACCACGCCGCGCGGAGAGCACCAGGGCAGTGGACGACGGCGACGCCTAGGAAGGGGACGACACGGAGTCGGGGAAGACGCGGGAGTGGATTCCCATGCGGAGAGGAGTACGAGGGTTCACTGGTTCGGCTGCGGTGTGAGGTTGCCGTCGCCGCAGAATAACAGGGGGTGTGGGTGAGTAGAGGGATGCTCTGGCCAGCGGTGGGAGTAGTAGGGGTGTTGAGGCCTCCGCGGCATCACATCCGGCCACGGGAGGCAGGAGCACGAGGAACGTTCGGCGCTAGTTTGGGCGACTGGAGCAAGAAGACCAGAGGTTGAAGAAGCACTACGGCTATTGGATGGACATCGTACAGTCAATGAACCTAGAATCATGCATATTGACTAAGTTGACAAAGCCCTCCGTCCTCGAACCTAGAATCATGCATATTGACTAAGTTGACAAAGCCCTCCGTCCTCGTCAACTTAGTAGGCCCACAAGTCAGCCTCCCACTATACTAGGTCCCAGCTGGTAGGGGGAGTATTCATTTTTTTGCGTAGTAATGAGGCACTTCCGGTGGGTCCGAGCTGACAGTGGGGTGAACGCTTTTTCGTGAAATACGGTGGCCCGTTTGGTTGGTCCCAGCAGTCAGGGGGGAATGTTTTTTTTTTGCCAAATACGGTGGCCCATCCGGTGGGTCCCTACTATCAGGTGGAGGAATAATTATTTTCCGCGTAATAAGGAGGCACTTCCTTGTGGCTACCGTGAACCCAGCTGTCAGCCTCTCCACGACAGTACTCTTCCGATGGAAGTCGTTCCTTGACCACGTTGACCAGGCCGTGCCGAGAGCACCAAGGCGGTGGACGACGGCGTGGCCTAGGAAGGGGATGACGTGGAGTCGGGGAAGACACAGCACTGGATGCCCACGTGGAGAGGAGTACGAGGGTTTACTGGTTCGGCTGCGGTGTGAGGCTGCCGTCGTTGCAGAATAACAGGGGGTGTGGGTGAGTAGAGGAATGCCCTGGCCAGCGGTGGGAGTAGTAGGGGCGGCGAGTCCTGCACGGGAGGCGGGAGGAGGCGGTCCCGCCGGCGTAGGATTTGGCAGCTAGAGCAAGAATATCAGAGATTGAAGAAACACGAGTGCCGTTGGATTGACATCCAACGGTTACGTCTGCCAGAATCGTTTGTTGACGTATATAATAACTAAAAAAAATATTGCATACGCGTCAACTTAATTGGCCCATAAGTTAGACCATTCCCTCTTTTTTAAATAATTTATATATATCTCATTGCGACTTCTTATGCAATTTATTGCAGTCCGTTTTTTAGGTTGGACAGGGCCAATTTCGCATATTTCTGTGGGTTCCAAGCTGTTTTTAATACCGAAATATCGAGCCAGATTGAAAGTACTTTGAAGATATATTCAAATTAGGTTAATGCCCAGAGAAATAGGAATCTGAAAATGTGAAAAAAATCAGAAATTATAAAGTAATTGCCAATTTGTTATATGTTTTTATATTTACAACCAATTTCATATTACTTTCAAAATTTCCGGGCGTCTTGAAAGAGTTGCAGCCCATCAGGGCGTATAAAAATAAATAGCCCTGGATTGGGTATTCTTCAGAAAAAATAAACTAGGCTCATTTTATAGTTTGTTAAAAGTACAACCCATTTTCTAGGTAGTACAACGATTAATAATTTCAACCAACCGTTCAAGACATAATTCAATAAAATTTTGCACATTTTGATGGGATCCGAAATATTTTTATCCCGAAATTTCTAGTCAGATTAAATATAAATTTGTATTACGTAAAAATCTAACGAAACATTGCCCGCGCAACAATTAAAAATTAAGATTTTCAAAATCCATAAATAATACTCCCTCCGTTCCTTTATCTAAAGTGTATTATTTTTGGCACGGTGACCAAGACACATAATTATAGACGTGTTGGGACAAAATTATCCTTGGCAAATATATTCAATAGTGGCAAGTAAATCAGTTAGTCCAGGAAATTAAGAGATACATGCAATCGACATAGAGATAGTTTCCTTCTTTTGCTACAAGGAGAGATACACACAATCAGGAGAGAGATACTTTCTTTTTTCTGGAGGGCTAACAAGGGAACTATGAGAAATTAGAAGAAATGCACCTTACATTCTGGAATTTTATCAAAAAACAAATACACTTTACATAAAGGAACGGAGGGACTATTTTATAAACTAATTTCGTGCATGGTGCATTTTTTTATAGTTACTGCCCGGTTTTTATAATTACATCCCATTTATTATTTTTAAAGCCCATTTTCCTGTTAAGCCTAATGCATCTCTCTTAGGAAATATTTGCAGCCCAGCGGGGCGGAGAATAACAAGTTGACCTTGCCTGGGTATTCCTCAAAAAACGTATAGCTGGGCTAGCCATTTTCATCTTGAATAATAATAATATCTGGGCTGGATATCTGTCCTGGGCTAGGCGGGCCATAGCCCGCCCAGTTAATACCCTGCTCTCCTTTAAACAACAACGAAAACATCACAAAGAAAAACTCTGCAGTGCTCACGCCTCAAAAACACAAATATTGCTCGAGCTTCTTGGTCCCAGATGTCGGCCGCACCTTGTGCAGTTCTCTCGTTTATATTGACTACATAGGTTGACAATGGTGTGGGACCGTGATGTCAGGAAACCAGGAGGAAGCAAAAAGATAAAGCTGTACATAATAAGGAGGCACTTGCGTACGTACGGCTATGGCCCTAGTGGGTCCCTACTGTCAACCAGTCAAAATAAAGTCATCTCCAGAATCCTCATGTTCATTGATCATGTTAACAATGCTCGGCGCCACGGCGAGCGCAACAACTTGAAGGATGACGGAGAGGGCCTCGCGGGCCCTACGGATGGTCTGATACAACGCCCACTGCTCATTCAGGAAGCCAGGATCATCGGACACCTATGAGCACCTTCGAGAGACTAAGACGACATGAAACGGTAAGGCCGCGCTTGAGAGCTCTGATTTATTTCACACCCGTATTAAGATACAAGTGTAATTTACTCGTCATCGGAAACAACGCGTAAAATACAGGTGTAATGAAACTGAGGGCCCGAGGTGACGACGAATGATTAGAGAAACATTTGATGTATTGTGCATGATGAAGTATTATTATGGAGGATACGAACCATCTGAACATTTTGTGCAGTTCCACAAAAATCAAGCTGAGCATCCCTGTGGATTTCGTATTTATATGCTGCCAGAAAACAAAGACACATCAGCACACACATGAATAGTGGCCCCAGTGTCAACCCACCAATCGGTGGACTAACAAACTGAAAGTACGGTAAACAGATTACCATACCCAGATGCCCCATCATTGTTGCTTAGAATGACATTGATAGATTTGGAGTCATGTCCTAGCTTCCTGTACTTGTTTGGGCACTTTTTGCCCAGTGCACTCCATGTGTTGTAGAGTTTTCTATGCTCTCTGCAGACTAGTTATGTCACCAGTGTCTTTTAATACTCTGTAAAGCTTCTCGATCATTCCTTGTGTAATGTAGCGCAAATAGTGACTGCTTCTTTCTGCAAAGTGGTAAGACCAACTGGACCCACTAATGCAGCAGTTTGCCTTAGACACATTGGCTCCTTTTGTGCAATTCAACTAAAATCAAAGTCGGAATAAAACCGAGCTTTAATTTTGATATCCCTGTAAGCAACAAAAGGTATGAGGGAAACAATTACTGAGAAATAACAGTTGATGACTTGTACTCCTAGAAGAAAAACATCTACTGATCTACCTTATCTTAATGGGAAACAAAGCAGGAGAGTAGCAATTCTCAATCAGTGTGATTCATTCATATTAACAAAGACATTATCTTAACAATGCCTTGTTTCAACATGTATAAAGAACGACAAAGCAGAAAAGTATCATTCCTAAAACAATGCGACTGATTCATTTTAACAGAGACATTATCTTAACAATACCTTGGTTAAACATGTAGAAAGAACTACGAAGCACGATAATACCATTTGTAAAACACTGTAACTGATATATAATAACAGAGACATTATCTGAACAATACATTTCTTAAACATGTACTCCGGTCGATCCCTAACAGAAATGGTACTCCCGCCGATCCCTAACAAGTGTTGCAGTTTTGAACTAAGATTCACTAGTTAATTCTGAGGAAAGTTGGTACTGACCTTTCAAGACCAAGATTTAAAATAACGTGTGACGAAGACCTCAAAGAGATCTCAACACATATATGGAAATCTGGTCTCATTTTGTGCAGTTCCACCAAAATTAAGCGAAGCAAAATGTCGCAATAGCAACAAGTTGAATAGATATCCCTGTTTTAACAGAGGCAAAAAAGGAATCAATTATTGGCCAATAAAGGAGGATGAAACATGCGGCCACAAAAATGGTAATCCCGCCAATCCCTAACAAGTGTTGCAGTTTTGAAATAAGATTCAGTAGTTAATTCTGAGAGTGGCATTGCTTAATTTTACCAGCGGCATTCGATTAACAAAAAGCATAAACAGTTCCAGGGAGAGTGGGCGCAACAACAACATGTGCATCCATCTACTTATAAAGGAGGTGATGCAGAGTTTATTTAAAACAGTACCAATACAAGTAGCACAACATCTCAAAACACACTGCACGATCATGTGGATGCATGGGACATGGGACATGCCAGCACCATGTGCGTCCACACGTATAAATGGGTGATTCAGAGTATGTAGCCAAGCAGCATATCTGCGTTGGTCCCATATTTGTTCTCTTTGAAACTTTTTCCGACGTGGGCAGCAAATCTAGTCCTGCACAAACTACCTGACCCCCCAGTTTCTTTCCCTTTTCAACAAAGAGTTTGGTTCCTTACAGATGTGTGTACTAGGTTACCCCTTTTTTTCCTTTTCGACCAACAAAGCGGCTGGATAGCTAGTCTATACTACTTTCCCTCCCTCCTTTCCTCATTGAAAAACGTCCTAGATTCATGTTCCACCCCACCGCACCCTTCTTTCCTCTTTGAACCAAGACCTAGATTCGACTACATACTCGAAAAAGATCAGCATGCAGCTAGACCAATGACGGTTTCAAAGAAACTTATACCTTAGGGTCATCGGGATGTGGCAAGGCGTGCGGCGGGAGGTCGGATCTGCCCACACTACGTACGGCAGCGAGGAAGAAGGGGCCGGTGGCCCTCCCGCACAGGCGCTGGGTGAAAGAGAAAAGTGCAGCTGGCAGTGGATTACCTCCCTTGCCGAAGGCGATAGAGTGAATGTTGCACCTCCTCCCCTTCCCGGTGCGACGGGATCCGGACGCCTCCTTCGCCAGCTGTGAGGGCGGTGAAAGAGACAGAGGCCACAACACAGTCTTGTTTAGATCTGGTGAAGAGGGTGAGAGACAGTGAATATAGCAAACCGTAGCAAAGGAACGCTGAGCCTCCAGCGTGTATATATAAATATGTAGTGCGGCGAGAGTGTGGAGAGTGCAAACCCTAGCGAACAAGCGCTGAGGCTCCCGCTTATATATATATTGTAGTACGGAGTGAGCTCCGGTGCCTTAACTGCACCTGCTTTTGGCTGTATGACAGGTGGACCAGCCACATTTTGGGCCCACCTGTCATAAACCCAAAGGCAGGTGCACTAAAGTCTATGAAGCTGCATCCATATAGTACTTGTGTATACGACTAATATATAGTGGAGTGGTTTTCTTATTCTCTCCATAATAATCATTTTAAAATGTGTAAGTACGAAACGAAACTCTTTATTTAACGTACCAGTGAAGAAAACTACTACGTACTTCCGATGAACTAACGATCCACGCGTCCTGATCGCACTTCCTGTCCTTCACGTGCGGTACACTACCCTCCCTTATGTGAACAACCACACATGCGCCAAATTTTCGGAAACGTGTGAGAGTGTGTACAAATAAAGAATTTTAATTTCAATTACCGGAAAGGTTTGAGAGTATGTACAGTTTTCCATCTCTAATAATTATGGTTTGTTGTGTTCGGCCTAAACTTGGTCAAACTTTACAAAGTTTGACTTCAGTCAAATCTAATATGCGGAGTAAATAAAAATGGAGGGCTACTACGTCCATCCGGGTTTTTAGTCCACACCATTTTTTAATCAAAGTTAATAGCTGGACAAATAAAATTACAGGGGAGCTGGAGACAAAGTTGTGAGAAGGCTTAGAAATCATTACATAACGTATGCTCTTAGTACCAACGTCGATCCTTCTTCGAGGAAACATTTGGTTCATAGCCAATTGTGTGATAAAATTGCACCAACGTGAAAGACGACTGCGTCTCCAACGCAACCAAGGTGAACTGACGAAGGATATCATCTTTGTGGGTAACTATCAAAGAGCACTGATGGAAGACAGCTTGTTTTTCATTGAAAATCGATCAGCTTCACCAGCCGATGCAACCATGAGGCGCAACCATGAGCATCGATAGGTCATCGTGGTTATGCATCATCCATTTGGCATCAAGTTTGGGTGAGACGCCTATGAAGTTCGACAAATCCTCACTGTGGTTTGTTTCTTCTCACTAGTCAAGATCGAGGAAGGAAGAACCACGTGGCGGAAGACAATGAGGCGGAACAACAATGGCCATCCAATTTTGTGCAGTTCCACTAAAATTGAGGAAGACATGCCCGGGTATGGAGATACGCATCGCTGTTTCCAAAAATATAAAAAAGGGATATAGTGTTGTTACTTCGTTTTACAAGATTAACAACGACATCTCAATTGTCAATAAGAATTATGAAAAGTACACCAACAAACAGAAGCATCATGATTATCTTGATGGGAACTAAACCAGGATACCCGAGAAAAAGAGCATTTCTTCATTTAAACAGTGATAGTATTAGATTAGCAGCAGCAATAGGAGCATATGGACAATGACCGCAGAACCACCATGTACTTTTTGTCGAAACAACATGTATACCTCCACCGGGGCATAAATCAGGACAACTTTTTGAGTGGCATTTCCTCTATAATAGTAGGTGATGTTGGACCAGCCGACGAACCCTAGCTACTATACATGGGGAGTTGGGGAGTAGTCGCATAGAAGAAAACCCGCATACAGCGACCTGGGGAGCTTGACCAGTACAAAAAGTTATACCTCAGGTTGGCGAGATGTCGCTTAGGCGGGCGGGCGGGGTCCGCCCACATGACGGCAGCGAACAAGGGCGTAGAGGACCTTCGTCTGCGCCAGCGCCGGCTCCGAGAGGACGGTGCGCATCGGCTTCCTCCATCGCCGACGGCGACAACGTCAACGCTGCACCTCCTCACCTCCCGCAGCGGACGGGATTCGGCCGGATCTGTGACGACCGGTGAGGAGAGAGATAGTGTGGACACTGTCATCTTGTTTTGATATGGAGAGAGTGAGAGAGCGAGACGCGAGAAACTCTATCAAACAAGAGGCTATAATGGAGTAAAACAATCTCTCCATAGCAGTGGTTTTAAATAGAATACGCGCGTTCTCGGAGAAAAGAAACGAAAACTGGCGGACAATTTTTTAACGTACCAAGAAAGAAAACTCGACCAAAAACACGCCCCCGCTTCCAGGTCGCAAGAGTCGTCGCACACACATACATAGACATAGACATGCATATCTGCGTTTACGTAAAATTCCATTTCCATCTCCATCTCCAATCATATTTGTCCAACTGGCACATTATTTACGTTGTTAATTATATACGCGGCAATATTAACGTACATCATCTCTTGTTTGCGAGCGTCCGGACCGCTGCCACGGCCGCTCCTGACCAACCCGAACCCTGTTCATCACCCGCGCGTGCTTCCCGCCCAAAACGGTCAGTGCCGCATTCATGCCCGGCCAGAGCGGACGCGACCTGTCACTGGCGCCGGCATTGAAGAGTGAAATGATGGTTGCTTCTTCCGACTAACTTACTGTGTGATTTGACTGCTCCTTTAGTGGCCCCTACACGTACTCCCCCTACGTGTATGCAACAGTCACACGTACACATGGACGCAAAAAACGCGCGCGACGCCCTAATGCATGCATGTCCGAGCACACGACGGAACACACACGGTCACGCTCAAGTGCTCAACCTACACGTTCATGCACACACATACTCAGCCAGGGTGAGCTAGTGATTGTATAAAGATCGGAAAATGTATATATTGAGTGCAATGAGTGTATTATGAAATCCATTGACCGTATTTTTACAAATATACAGTGACAGACAGTGTATTTATGTCGTTTGAAATTAAGCCATATTAACCGGAGAGGAGGCAGTATGGACTAGCATTACTTTGTTGTGTCCCGTCAACTTGCCGAACGAGGAGAAGCTTGCGCGCGGTGGCTCGTAGGACAAGGAGAAACTTTTGACTAATGCAAGTTGTCCTTCGCTCAGGCGGTGGACGTGCAACAGTTAATTCAGTGTCAGATTGCCAGAAGCATACACTATACTAGTAGTACTATTATTGTTGCACTTCCCGAAGAGGTGAACAGCCAAGCGCAAAGTATATAGTAAACTATAGAGGTACACTAGGAACCGGATGGAGGAGCGTCTGCACTCTTATTATATTTTTAAAATGTAATAAAGCAATCTTCAATACACTTGGTTCTCTTCGAGGGTTCTCGCATGTGATAATGGAAGTTGATTGCATGGAACACTTGCCACAATTCTCGCTTAATTCTGGCTCATATCATGTTACAAATAGGAGCGCTCGGTAATATTTCCTCTCTTTTTTGTTATTCAGCATGTAAACAGGTCAGCAAACCTTGCGGCGCATCTTTGTGCGAACCGTGCTTGCTACACTTTGAATGTGGCCGAGAGCTGGCTTGATGAAACAACTCGCTTCCTACTTCTTTTTTTGCGGGGTACCCCGCTTCCTAGTGACCAATGTCTTGGCTGATCGTCCTAAGAATGCTTATATATGAATAAAGCTCTCTCATTTACCCGCAAAAAAAGATTAAGCCATATTAACCAGAAAGGAGGGAGTATGGACTAGCACTACTTGTTGGTGTGTCCCGTCAACTCGCAGAACGAGGAGAAGCTTGCAGGACAAGGTGAAGCTCGCTTACGCCTTTTGACTAATTCAACGTACCCTCGCCCAGGCGGTGGACATGCATCCGTTCATTCGGTGTCAGATTGCCAGAGGCATACACTGTAGTACCGAACATGCGGAGTACCATCATTGTTCGACTTCACAAAGAGGCAAAGAGCCAAGCGCAAGGTTTAGTAGTACGAGTAGTACTACTACTAGAACCGCATGGTGGAGCCTCTGTACTCTTATTTTTCTTTAATCTCTGATAAAGTACACATTTATTCCGGAGAAGGGCGGAAACGGCAGCCCAACATGTAATGATGATATTGATCAACCATGCTCGAATATATCTTGGCCTCCGTGCGAGCCCGTCTGTGTGTTCTCGCTCCTCGTCTCTCTCATGGAACGGCGGGTTGGCCATTTTGCCATCAATTGAGATCGGTTTGCTCACACTCCGGTCCCACATGTCAGCGATATGCCAAGAGGAGATGTGTTGACCGACTGGCCATACGCATACTTGGTTTTGCACCTTCATACTACTCATCCCTCTGTCATAGTTTACAGGGCACGCTTCATTATGATGCATTTCTCTCAATGCATTTCCACCACCAGAGAGACTTTAGACGTGTTTGGTTTAATGCTCAATTAATTAGGGCGTGGTAACCGCAATTTTCTCTCGATGTAGTACTACGGAGTGGAGTAAGTGCATGCATGTGTGTACCCGGGGTGGAAGCACTGCATGCATGTGTGTACGCATTATTTCCTTTAGTAATAGACGCTGTGCTATAACTATCAATGCTATTTTTCAGCTCGTTCGCTAGTCGCCTTGGTCCCAGAGATTTTCTCTTTTTCTGAAGCGCGCTCTATAAACAGTGGTGGATGGAGTAGTATGAGCGGATTCAAAGAAGAGCGTATTGATGGTTGCTTCTTCCGAGCAACTTACAGTGGGAAAGGTGGGGCTTATGATTTGACTGCTCATTACTCACTATTAATGCGGCGCAACGACCGGTCTGAGTCTCCCATGCGGCTGTGCACTACCCCCTCGGTTCTTAAATATACTCCGGAGTATTTGTCTTTCTAGAGATTTCAACGAGTTACTACTCAAATATTTGTCTTTTTAGAGATTCAAATGGACTACTACATACGGATGTATATAGACATATTTTAGAGTGTAGATTCACTCATTTTGCTCCGTATGTAGTCACTTGTTGAAATCTCTACAAAGAAAAATGTTTAGGAACGAAGGGAGTACACATACGAAGCAAAATGAGTGAATCTACACTCTAAAATATGCCCATTTGAAATTTGTAAAAAGACAAATATTTAGGAATGAAGGAGTATAATTTTGTGCATGGCACATGGACCCGGATGCCGAAGAGGCTTCTGGCAATGCTATCAAGCTTCCAGCATTTGTTTACATAATTGACGTACTATACAAATAATTTTCCAGCGACATGAAATTGTACAATGGTATGAGCTTTCAGCTTTTGTTTTAGTGTCTTTCCATCGATGCTCTTTCGGAAACAATAAAAAACTAACTTCCTTGCTAATCAGAGCTAATATTTACATCATAGCTGAAGACAAAGTTGTGAGAAGGTGTTAAATTAAAATTGATAATGCTTTCATTGGCAGCAACATCCCCCCAGCTCTGTCTAAATCAACAAGGCATGTTGGGAAAAAAAGTAGATGTCTGGAGCATGCAACATTCCGATCATTTTGTGCAGTTCCACTGAAATAGAGCTGAGCATCCCTGTTCCAAAGATATTAAGTGTGATTACGATAATAGAGGACTGCTGATGAAACAATAAACACACAAATAGAAGCCGGTCACCTTTGCAGTCTATCTTAAGACTAACTAGTTGGAGAAGATTAGGCTCGGAGTTGGATGAGGAGGATAGACCAAAACCAATCTCCCTTTGTGCAGTCACACTGAAATGTAGAGACGTTGCCCGTGTGACATTTTGGTAGAACTGCACAAAACACTATTAAGAAAAAAATGATTTGTGCAGTTCACCAAAAGGTCGCTATAGCAACGAGGTGAAATGGATAAACCTGTTTGCAAAAAAGAGGTAGAAAGGAAACAATTGCTGACCAATAACAGTTGATGACACATGCGACGACAAAAAATAAGCATATTCCTTGTCCTAAGGGAAGATAACAACACGTTTGTGTTTGTCTAAAACGGTGTGAGGACGAGATTGCAATATGGAAAGTACGCCGGACGAACTATGTTTTGGGCAAAGAACTATGGAAGATCCACATGCAGCAACGTGGGAAGATGGGCAGTGGAGCAAGGCCGGAGGGGATACCTGGAGGTCGTCGGGATGTAACTAGGTGAGCGGCGTCGGGCGGAATCTGCCCATACTGCGGCAGTGAGCAGGTGGTGTAGGCCCTACCACGCCGGAGCTTGGTCAGAGAGAACGGCGTGTACCGCAGATCGGGACGTGCTGCCTCGGCGTTGTCGAATGGAGAAACGATGCACATCCTCCCTTTCGCCGCCGGTGGACGGGATGCGGCCGGATCAGTGACCAACGGTGAGAGAGAGAAAGAGAGAGAGGCCACCGCAGCCTTGTGTGAGATACTCTCAAGAGAGGCAAACCAGGCAGGCATGCTCCATTGTATATAGTGGAGCGGACGACCTTTTTCTCCATAAAAATCATTTTATATTATGGGTGCGTGCCATTGAGCGATATAACTTTATTTAAAAATAACGTGCTGACGCATCAAGTCGAACTTTGTTTCGTGCACGCGTGGTACATGACCTCCGTAGGTAAACAACAGCTACACATGTTCAAATTAGCACGTGGGCTGCCATTTCGTACAGAAATGAGCTCCACCATGTACCCGCGCGGGTGTGGCTGGGCACGAAGTGTGAGTACATGCACGGTGCACCTATTCTCTTCTTGTATACGTACACCACCTACGTTGGGTTGTGTGAGAGAGATACAAACGTAGAGAGATATAGTGTGTGGGTTCGTGAGAGTTTTTTTGGGGG
>LR738710.1:90793532-90811751 GCA_902687465.1 Secale cereale | reverse complement strand
GTCAATCAAAAAATGTAACATATGCAATGTGTTTGAAATAGAGTCATGGATATGTCATATATATAGAGGGGGCGATCCACGAGAAGAGAGTGGAGGTATCATCAGCTAGAGGTGTCCATAGAATCGAAGAGAGGGATGGTGTGTGTGTGTGCGCGCGCGCGCGGTCGATAAAGAGTGCCATCGAATTTGTGTGTGCCCACGTCAAAGATATAGAGTGGATGGCCTACTGGAACGTGAGAGGGGACATGTGCAGTTTGTCTATGTGGCATGGATACCAACCTACAGTGCTCGACTATCGGTGTGTGGTGGGGGGGGAAGGGAGGCCTAATTAACTATAGAGGTACAATGGCTGGTATATGTGTGGAGGAGGAGAGAGGCCTACCTCGTGTATTAAGGGAGATCGATCTACCTCATGTATTAAGGGAGATCGATCGGCATCCATGCATATGTGTAGGAGAGGAATAAGGTTGGGAGAGAGACAGAGCTAGAGTGTTAGAGGGGGTGATAGTGGAGTTGCTTCTGACAAATGGTGGGATAGGCTTGCTAGACAACCGAAGGGCACGCCTGCAATATCAATAAGAGAGGGGGCGGCTGCCTGTCTGTGCACATGCGTGTGAGAGACGGGTCAGGAGGCATGCACGAATGATGAGGGGGTGATATGGATGTGGTAAGCAGACATAACTACATAGGAAGATCAATCGTCCTTTGTTAGAGAAAGGAGAGACATAACTTGTGAGGTACGTCGATCGATGCGGGGGGGATAGTTAAAGTCGGCCTAGGTATATGTTGGGAGATCAATCGGTATACATGCATGTGTGTGTTAGAAGCAAATGAGGCACGTGGAGAAGGATAGAGAGAGAGAGAGGGATGCATCTAGGAGGTGGTGCGAGAGTCATACTATATCGAGGGGGAGGAGTGTGCGAGTACGAGATCGATGAAGAGAGTGGTGGGAGTGAGGCATGGACGGTGATAAGAGAAGAGGGGAAGCTTGTGTTTTGTGCTAGCATACCTGGCTAGAGAGGCATATCGATCGATGTGTGCCGTAAAGAAGGAGCTGGGGGGGCCTACACACACCATGGGTGAACGACCTAAAGTGAAAAGACGAATTTGCGCGATGGAGCTAGAGAATGCTGAGGGAGGGTGAGATGGATGCGGGCGTCTGCATGCACGAGAGAACGTTAGCGCTAGCTAGCTACAAAGATAAGAGGATTGTGTGGGTGTAAAAGACGAATAGAGATCATACTTCATTATAAAAAGCGAATTCGGATATTTGAAGAATTTATCATAGTGTTTTAAACCGACGCATGTGTGAATATATATAACGGTGATACATATGTTGTGGTTATGAACATGTTATACTACATATAATATTTATTATCTCTACTCTTATAAAAAACGGAGTTGTTGATGATGGTGCCATCCTGCAATATAGGCCGTCCGATTTATATCTGACGGATAGGAAGGAAACTATGGCAATTTTGAAAAAAGATACCCACACCCCTCTCCATATTTGCAAATCAGGAGTCCCCTTGATCATGTCGATGTTCTGTGGAACGCATGGGCATCTTGCTAGTACTACGTATAGAACATTGATCATAATTTGGGATAATGTGTGGCTTTTGCAGCTTAGGTCTAAATACTTGTCATAATGTAGGGGGCGGGGCACTATACTATGTGTGATAAACACGGTGTACACACATGGAACATGGTTTAGATTATGAATATATAGTTAGTACATCAAATGTACTATTATTTGGAATCAACATCAAGTGTATTAAAAAAATTGAATTCGAGTTCATGTAGTACACATAGTTCAGATCTATCTCTATAGTAATCATGTGGTGTGTTATTAAGGTAATACACGAGTGATGGTTGAAGTTGGCAACAATCATGATCGTAGATTGTTACTGAAATAGAGAAATTAATTCAAATTCAGTTCGAATTGCAGCGGTAGTATAGACATTTGGAATGCACTAAAATGTTGGTATGAGTAGGTTACATGCATTATACAGCAAGCGAAAAAATTTAATTGGACAAAACATGGATTCATACTACCGAATGGCATTTAATTACACTAAATTGTTGGTATGAGTAGCTTTAAATAGCATTTTTATAGTAAAACGGGGCAAGACTCTCTCTTTGTGTGGTGTGAATAGTTTTATCTTTTTCGTTTTCTTTTTGGTTGAGGGAAGTGTGAATTGATTTGGTACGTACAAGTACAATATTACACGTTAGGCTTGTCCCTAAAATTCAACCCGGGCCACGAAAAATCAGATATCGTGCTCCCAAAACTGGCGCCTTCACAACCCGCGCCTTGCTATCCCGAAATTACAACGTGAGCGAAAAATCCCTCCAGCTGCCAAATCCCGACACGCGAAATCCCCCTTCTAACCCTGAGCCAAAAGGTCCGCTAGTTCAAATCTGTGGGGGGTATTTTTGTAACACACCCTACATTTTGGACAAGCGCGTCCCCGTCGCCTCCTTTTTGCCATTCGAAATCCTAGGCCGCCATAACCTCTCCGCTCCAGCCGCGAAACCCCACCCTCCTCCGTCCGCCACCTCACCGCTGCCCTTCCGGAGCCTCTTCCCCGACGACGTCGTCCACCGCAACAGCTCGACGTCCCTCGTCCACCTCCCCGGATGAGGATCCATCGTCCATCTCGTCATCCTGCCGGTTCAGCCGCCCCGTCCTCCACCTCCAAGGTGCTGCTCTGACGATCGCCTCGTCTATCGCGGCTGCTCCATCCCCACAGCGCCGCCTTAACATGCTCCACCGGAACCGCAGCATCCTCACCGACTCCTCGGACGAAGCCGAGGCCTACTCGACGCCACCAAAGAGGTTGTACACTCATCGCATTGCACCTTCTCCTTAGCTCGACCTCCCGGCACCGACGATGCTCCATCCCGCACCCCCATGGAGTGGCTACCTTGAAGCCGGCGCCGCGGGCGACATCTCCACGACGGCTCTCCCCTAGTGCGAGGCCCTTTCGGTGGCGGCGACCATACCAGCTGGATCTGCTGCTGCTGCTCCGGCTCTCGCTCGATCACTCGCTCGCCCAGCTGTTGCTGCTCCAACTCTCGCTCGCTCGCTCGCATTGCTGCTGCTGCTCCGACTCTCGCTCGATCGCTCGTTCGCCCAGCTATTGCTGCTCCGGCTCTCGCTCGCTCGCGCTGCTGCTGCTGCTGCTCTCCCCCTCGCTCATGCTGCTGCTCTGCTCCGATTAAGCTACACTTCAGTCAAGTGAATCGACTTTTGGGTCAGTCGATTTTCAGGGGGTGGGGAGGCTCGCCGGAGTTAAGGTAGAACCACCCGCAGCGGGGACGGGGGCTCGCCGGAGAGGTACCCCACTATCTATCTTAGGGTTCAGGGTGGGGACGGGGGGCTATAGCTCTGGCCGAGGAAGTGGCGGACCGGCTGTGGGGAGTTGTTTCGGGGCGGTGAGGCGGCGCTGGGGCTGGCGGTTCGACCGGTGGTGGCTGGCGGCTCAGGGGGGTGCAGGTTGAAGATGAACTGCAGGCCCTCCCTAAACTACATGTCAAGTGCCTCTCTGGTACCATTGCGTTCAGTTTCGACAGTAACATTCAGATTCCACAGTAAATTTCAGTTTTGATAGTTAAGTTCAGAGTCAACAGTTTTTAACTCATATGTTGTCGTCAGGTGGTTTTTGGTGATGTAAATTTTACATCTACTCCCTCCGTTCCGAATTACTTGTCGCAAAAATGGATGTATCTAGACGTATTTTAGTTCTAGATACATTCATTTCTGAGACAAGTAATTTCAAACGGAGGGAGTATTTTACATCATCTATTGGAGATGCTATTAGAATCCCACTTGAGATTGATGATGTCTGTCTTGTGCTGCTTCAGCCTTGACGTCTTACGACTCACCGGGGCTGCTCCAACGACAGAACGAACCATCACAACAGAGCAGTGCCCTGGACGCCGTCTACAGATTCCACAGATCTTCCTCCACACCTCCGACAGCCACCTCTGCCTCAACTGCTTAAGCGACCAACCCAATGATGTTGAGGTCGACATGGCTACGGGAAAGAGGTTGTACACTTGTTGCATCACTTATTACTATACATTCATGTCGATCCATTATGGCTATTTTGGTTCGACGGAAAAACATAGCAATAGGGAATTTTCCAATGGCACTCTAATATTCAATTATTCATGCATTTTGTTGAAAGGAATGAAGCAAAACATCCACCTGGACCTACTTTTCAAAATCATATGCATGAAAACAAGACCAAGTGCATTAGTGGCAGAATAACATTCTAACTGTACACGCTTTCATATGGTTTCACTTTATTTTGGTCATGTTTCTTTGCATTCCTCTGCTCTTCCAATTCCTGTAAACCAAACACCCAAGTTGACAGAAATAATGTGTTTTCAAATGCTCTATTTACCATGTGCATTCCTAACGTATTCTGGTGTTTTTCCTATCCCTGCGTTTTTAGAATCATGCAAGCCAAATGAGCCCTTACAGAATTACTTCAGTTACAGGTAGGTGTCGATGGGAACTTTGTGTGGTTTGTCCTGCTCCTGCCGCGATGTCGTCCACCTCACCTGAGGTCCTCCATCGACAGAAACATCCACCAAACCAGACATCACGACTCCTGACTATCTTTCGCCGCCTCAGATCTCCTTCCAGCACCCACCGCAACGGCATCACCATCATCGACTAAGAAGATGAACCTGAGGAGTACACGGGTCCACAAGAGAGGTCGCACTCTTTTGATTCTGCTTCTGTTATGCATTGCTTAAAATTACCTGCTACTTTATCGTCCTGTTCACCTCTTGGACTCCAAGTCAGGTCCAAATTAATAATCAAACTTGAGTTCTAAATTAGTTGTGGGGCACATATCGAGGAAGCAATGAATAGTATCTCTGTCTAATATCTGGTTCACCTAGGGTATGCCTATGTTGTTCATCTTGGGTGGGAATCAAATAGTAAAGCAATCATCATCTGTCTTTTTATTAAATTAAAGCAATCATCAGCCTGCTATCATTATTTTTGGATCCATCCACTGGTTGTTACCATCACTCTAAATTTTTGCATGCTCTCCTTACATAATCTCACCATATTTTTTCGTATGCATGTCAGATATTGTACACATTCATGCTGAACATGTAGAGAAAAAAGAAGAGTTTTGCGCGGCAATACAATGTCATGCAGACATCGCTCCATGGTGGATTCAATGGCAAACCCTCCCCACCCCTCTCTAGATTATAATCCAGAGGAAGATATATGTTCTGAGGCGGATTCAGACGCCGCTGACCACTCCTATTTACCCCCCAAGGTGTTTGCTCTACCTTGGCATGATGATGTTAGTCATATCATGCATATGTTTCCTTGCAGTGCCTACTTTCGACATCATATATGTCATCTTCTTAATTTAGACATGTTCTGTCGCCACCTGTTTAGTTTCTATATTATATATGGGAATTATGCAGTCTCATGTCTTTTAGCCAGCCATAATATATGTGTGCAATGCCATCCTGTTTAACCAGGCATCATATATTTGAATGATATCTTGCCCATCCTTTTCTTCATTACATTTCCATTTGTCAACAATGTTTGTACATTAAACTACTCTTCCTGTGAATCAGCCATTTGGGTGGGAGATTGAAAAATCTGGAGTGAAAACAGGGCCTTCAGAGCAGACAGTGCTACCTGTCGAAGCAGATCTCTTGTTGGGTCCCGATTGCTCCTCGGAGATGAATTCAGAGACAGATGACCAGTCCTATCCCCCCACCGAGGTGTATGCTCTAACTTGGCACGGCGTTTTAGTTATTCATCATATCTTTGAATTATGTTATGTTATGCTATCCAGTTTAGATAGACATCATATATGTGAAATTATGTCATGCTATCCGTTTTAGTTAAACAATATACATGTCAATATTTCATGTCCTCTTTTTTCCACACTATCTATTCATATGTCTCTCATACAATGTATGTACATTCAACTATGTTTCATGTTTATCAGCCATTTGAATTGGAGCGGGTGATGCCAGCATCTAGTGGACTAAAAACACGATCTTCAAATAAAACAGTGCTACCTCTTGGTGGAGATAGCACCCCGGTTGTACATGCACGAGAACCAACCCTACCACACATAACCCAAACTCTCGCAGATTGTACCCCTACTGCGATGGACAGAGAACCAGCTTCACCCAATCTAACCCCAACCCCAGCAGATAGTAACCCAGTTCCTGTTGACACAGCACCATCTCCACCACAGAGCTCCCAAACAAGAGTAGTTAGTAAGGTAGCTCCAGTGCCCAAAGGGCCAGTACTACCACGGTGAACCCCAACTCCACTAGTTAGTACGCATATTCCTGTGGTGGAAGCACAACCAGCTAGTCGTACTTTTGCATCTATCGCATTTGATGTTGTTAAATCGTATGTGCATATCTTCCCATCTTGGAAATATTATACTTAAGATGAAGGAAAATGCCAGTTGCAGGTGTTTGTCCAGGAGTTATGTGTAAGTAATATTATTCATGACAATTACTTTGCTTTGTCCCATACATCCTACCTCCATGATGGTTATAATACAACAAATTTTTCCCATTTTTCTCTATAGAGAAGGACCAATTTGGAAACTCAGGATGAGGTAACCTATGCTAATACCTCTGTTATCTTCAAGAATGCTTGGTGGCAAACATACTTCATCGGCAAAGAAACTCATCAAATTCCTTTACGTTCTCCTGAGACACATTTAATGGACAATGGCTGGGAATGCCTTGTTCTGTACTGGTCCCGAACCAAGAATGTGGTAAGGTCTATGAGCTCATTTTCTATTTTTATGTACTATATTCTTGCGTCTTATTGTACTCTGTTCATGTAGAACAAGTGCCTAAACCTGAAGAACAACTATTCTAATTTAAGATTCCATTGCTATCATAGTTCCAAAAAGTACTAGGCGTTAATTGTGCGTTTTGCCACCGCCTTGCGCTTTACTGACCAAAGCACATGCTTATGCGCAGTTACGCACAGATTAAGCATAGTTATGCGCAATGCGTTTCGCCAACGCCTAGATCCTAAGCGCGCTTACGCGCTCGCTTAGGCGCGCCTTTTTTAACTATGATTGCAATCGTGCATACTGCTTTGCTCTTGTATCATTGTATTTACTCATACAAACTTATTTTAAAATTGAAGGATTCAATCGAAACTCCAATGGCACAGCAGGTATGTTCACGCATGTTTCTTTAAAAGGCTTGCTCTTATCAATAGCTCTGTTGATTTCAATTTCAATTATGTATACAGTTGACTTCTCATATCATGCACATTACTAGCATCACAACAAAGCAAATAGTGTTGTTGTACATGTAGACCCGTGGTACCCATCTGAAATCTTGTTGTGCTGTGTAGTTTCCCACCCTTTGTATTCTTTCACTGTTGCTTTGTCTTGAACTGATATGATTTGAACCGTGTCTCTATTTTGATTTGGCAAGACAATCCAGTGACCATAGGACATAGATATATGTTTGTTTTATGCTTTTATTATGTACTAGTACTTGGTAATAGAAGACTTGGCAGTTTAACCCTGTCCACCTTACTAATGAACTGGTTCACCGAAATGAGTTTCATATACTAGTACATGCTAAACTGTTATGTGTCTGCTTGTTTCTTCTTTTAGAATGCTGACAGAATATTAGGGAAGAGTGCCTTATTAAGCAATGGTAAAGGAAGTAATGCAGATAAGGTTCAGGATAGTGACACATCCTTGTTGATCTCCAACAAAGCTGATAAAACAGTTAAGGAAGACTATCTCGAAGACAGTGAGACAACCCCAAAGTCCCGTCTTGGTTTAGCGTTGGAGTTACTGGCCACTACCGCTTGCACAAGCTATTCAAACTCAATGTCTGAATCAGTTCGGTTTCTTGAGTCTCAACTACAAGCTGAAATACATTGATCAGTTGTGCTGCAACAAGAAGCGGAAGGACTGTGGAAGTCCCTGGAGCATTCAGATGCATACTTTCTGGTGTAACAGCAAGCGTTGGAGGATTTTAGCGCCAAACAGGACAAAGCTAATAAGCTTGCTAAGCTTATTGCCAGCATGGTGGATACCACGTTTCTTGAGCTCTTCTGAAGTTGTTTCAGTTATGCTCATGTTTTGCTCCCGCGTTTATTTGCACTGGTGGCCAATTTTGACGGCCAGTGTATGTAATATGCTGCTTTGTTCCCTATATTTGCACTGGTGGCGAACTTTGATGCCTAGTGGATGTAATATGTGTAACGGCGGTAATAGGCTAGCGTTAATTGCTTGCTTATTTATTTCCTTATTGTCTTGTTTATTTGTTTTCTTGTAGTCAGTGCAGTTCTTTTTCCGCGGTTTGCTAGTGGCCGGAATAACCTATTTTTTAAAACCAGGCCACATTAACAATGGGCTACATATTTACTATAGTTAACATGGTCCTCCTACGGGCCGTAGAAACAATGGGCCTTCTAAGGGCCGTAGAAACAATGGGCCTTTTACGGGTCGTTGACACAATGGGCCTTCTACGGGGCGTATCATCAATGGGCCTTCTACGGGCCGTATGATCGGTTGGCCAAACATGGGCCAATAACAGACCACATTATGGCCGTAAATGGGCTAGAGTTGAAATCGTCCGTTCATGGGCCGACCATAACGGGCCGTCGTTAATAGGCTGTATTTGATGACGCTATGAAAACGGCCCAACGTATTAACGGGCCACAAACGGGCCGACTGTAACCACGGGCTGTATTTGGCCCACAAGCAGAAAGTTACAGTAACGGGCCGAAACTAAACGAATGCTGGAAATGAGCCCAAGAATAAATGGGTCATATTTGATGACGCTATGAAAACGGCCCAACGTATTAACGGGGCACAAACGGGCCGACTGTAACCACGGGTTGTATTTGGCCCACAAGCAAAAAATGACAGTAACGGGTCGAAAGTAAACAAATACTAGAAATGAGCCCAAGAATAAATGGGCCCTGAGAAGGCCGAAAGATAACATGGGCTGGAAACGGCCCAACGGAATAATGGGCCGTTAATGGGTATAAAGTGATACAATGTTCATTACGGGACAGTTTACCATGGGCTGTTAATGGGTCGAGAGTAATAAGGGCCTCATATGGGCCGAAAGACATCATGGGCCGGAAGTTAAAACGGGCTAGAATTATATTGGACGGCCCATATGACGCTACTGGGCCTAATTCGGATAGGCCATAAACGGGCCCTGGGTTAGCGGGCTGTAAATGGGTTATATGCGAACAGGCCGTTAACAGGCTTGCCGTGGGCCGGCCCGCCACCTTTTGACCAAGTCAAATGGGCCCGCCTTTTCACATGAATGGGCCTCTGTTGGGGCCGTGCCACGTGTCGACGTATCATAGGCGCTTTGGGTCCAATGAGTGGATGACATCTGTCCCAACGGTGAGCCGACACGTGTTTCCTACAGCCAATGATGATTTTAAACGTGGAAAATCCCATTGGTCGGGGCTGTTAACGGGTTATCGGATCCAAAACTGGACCCGATAGCTTAACAGCATTCCGTTACGGTGGATGCCACGTGTTGGTCACCCTTGACGAAAGTACTTCTGTGATGCGCGATTTATCATCATGGAAGTGGACACTTCCGTGATGATAATTTTGGTAATGTCATGGAACACTTCTACGACAGCACAGGTATGACTATCTTGATTTTGTCATAAATTTGTCATCGATGTACATGCATGACAGAAAACGTGACCTACTGTGACAAACACATATCATCACGGAAGTGTGTTTTTTTTGTAGTGTCTATCGATATTTGGCTCATACCCCCAAACATTGGCCTATGGTACCCAAGAGGAGCAAACTTCAACCTTGTAGGTTTCTCGGATTCGGATTGGGCGGGAGACAAAGTGGATGGGAAGTCAACTTCCAGAGGTTGCCAATTTCTTGGTTGCTCTTTGGTGAGTTGGTCTTCCAAAAAGCAAAGTTGTGTATCTCTCTCTTCCACCGAAGCCGAGTATGTGGCGGTCGGTAGTTGTTGTGCTCAACCTATGGATGAGGCAAACTTTAAAGGATTACGGTGTCACTTGTGACCAAGTGCCTCTTTGGTGTGACAATGAAAGTGCCATCAAGATTTCTCTCAACCCGGTGCAACACTTCAAGACGAAGCATAATGAGATTCGGTATCACTTCATCCGGGAGCATATTCGGCGAGGGGAAATTGATCTTCACTATGTCAACACCCATGATAACCTTGCAGATATCTTCACGAAGCCCTTGGATGAAGCAAGATTTCGCGAGTTAAGGCATGAGCTAAATATCATAGATTTGAGCAATGTGGATTGAAACCGTGCACACCTCCTCCCACCCATCATGATTATCCTGTTTAGATGTAGGCATGGACATAGGGGGAGTAGTGTTCTCTCAATGAAGTCTTCTCCCCCCCCCCCCATTATGCATAAATCGATCAAGTGTTTCACGTTTGATATTTTAGATGGTACTAGTGCTTCAAGATGAGTGTTGGTCATGGGCCCAATGATAATTCTTCGCGGTGCCATACCAAGTAACTCAAATATAGGTGGCTCCGGCCACCGCCCTCCTTTCGAGAAGGGTGTCCCGTGTTTGTTTTTGTTTTGTTGTCTTTTGTCTTTCGTTCTTGTTGCCGAGTCGGTGTGTAGGGTGCCTTGTGTGTGTTAGCTTGTTTGTGTGTTCTTTCGTTCGGAGGTTGCTTTGCATAAGCCTTTTCTCAAAACTTGCACTTTCTTGGATGAACGATACTACCGTGGCTTGCCACGGTACTACCGCAAGAGATCCCCATGGTACTACCGCAACCAGCATGGCAGTAATTTTTTACTGCCGCTGGAGAGCAGTACTACCGCCCAGTGCGCGGTACTATCGCCCGGGCGGTACTAACGCGATGACACGCGGTACTACCGCGTCGTTATGAGCGGGTGGGGGTCAAAAGCGGGAAGGGGGAGTTCTAACTCCCCCATACCCATTCAACTCTTTTTCCCACGCTCTCTCTCTCTCTCTCTCTCTCTCTCTCTCTCTCTCTCTCTCTCTCTCTCTCTCTCTCTCTCTCTCTCTCTCTCCCGCGCGCGCCGGAGGACCTCGCCAGATCTCTGTCTCCGGCCACTCTCCTCTCATTCCAACCGGTGGGATCGTTCCCCACCTCGCCCTCTTGCCATGGAACAAGGTTTCTCCCCAAATCCCGCTTCTTTTGCCTCATTGTTTTTCTCTAGGTTTTGGGGAGATGCATATTGTTCTTGAGTTCTTTAGGCCTTATCCTTGGAAGATTAGGGTGTAGGAGAGTAGTTGTGCTGTAGAGATGCTAGTTGATACGTTGCTGCTTAGGAGTTGTGATCAACCGTAGTACCGCTCCTTTTGTCTCACGCGTTCTCAGATTGGATCCGCTGTCGGATCTGACCCCGCGCGATACTACCGCACCTCGCATGCGGTACTACCGCTCTGGCGCGTTTGCCACATGCGGTACTACTGCTCTTCCGGAGCGGTACCACCGCGCACGACGCGGTAGTAAAATTTTACTACCGACCTGGGCGTGGTACTACCGTGCCATCCTGACACGGTACTACCGCGGCTAGTGCGGCAGTAAAGTTTTACGACCGCAACAAGGAGCAGTACTACCATTGTGTCCACACCTTCTTCGTGGCCACTTCTCAATGTCATTTCTACTTGTTTCTCTTGTTTTTATGTGGTCTTTGCATTGATCCTTCTTGCCTCTCTTGCATTTTTTTGTGTTTGTGTCATAGGTGGTGGCTCCGGTTCGAATGTCCGTCGCTCGAATCCCAGTCGTGACATAGAGTCGAAGCATCTGCGCAACCAAGAGGATGCTCCTGAGGGCTCCAATGCCCCCCAACGCAGAACCAAGACCACCGCCACCAAGCACAAGGAGCCAACAATGGGCATGGACGAGATTCCATTGGCTGGGTTTGTCTCTACGAGGAATATCAATCCCTATGTGAATCCCCGTGCACACTTCAGAGGTGATGATCTGTTCTGGACCAAGCAGCAGCATCTTATCTTCATGGAGGTGATCAAGGGCAAGCACAACATATACGTGGATGTTCACTGGATTGACATGGCTCATATGAGGAAGGACCAGCACCGGGCCTATTTTGCTGAGGCTCTGGACATGTTGGAGCAATTTGGCATTGAACACTTGATGTCTTTTCACATGGACTTTGACCTTGAGATTGTGGCCTAGCTCTTTGCTTCGGTCCACTTCCATCCTGAAGAGGAATGCAACATGACTTGGATGACCAATGGACATCAATTGACTGCTACTTGGAAGGACTTCATGGATTTGCTTCAGTTTGCTGATGAGGGGCTCAACACGCCAGTTGGTGTTCGCCCTCATGCCAATCCCGAGTCAGCCAACAGGAACAAGCTTCAGCCCTACTATGTTGGGAAGACGCTTGCAAGTGGAAAGAAGACATGGGTACTGAACTCTTTCCTGGACATTATGCATCGGATCTTCCGCAACACCCTGTTTCCTCGCATTGGTGACAAGGATAAGGTACATGCCTATCTCGTGGATATGATGCTCATTTGGGAGGAGGCCTGTCATGCTCAGACGCAACCACTTGATGTCTCACACATCATGTGGTGTGAGCTTCGGTTTGCGGTGTTCAACCGTAAGGTGCCTATCTATGGACCTTACCTATTTCATCTGATTGTCAAGACTTGGGAGAAGCTTTATCCCGTTGATGAGTTCGAGTCCCCCAACTGGATTCGTCATGAGCCCATCAAGCTCTGCATCAAGAGCCAGTGGGCTAACACCACTACCCGTGCTGAGGCTGCAGCTGCTCGGATGGATGTGGATGATGATGAGATTGAGGAGGAGGCTGCTGATGAGGATGGTTCTGGTGGATATACTCCCTCCTCTTCTGAGCCCTCGTGGGCTAAGAAGTTGAAGAACAAGATGAAGGTTATGTTCTGCTTGCAGGCCAAGGGGCAGTACAAGTCACATGTTGCTCAGAAGCAGGTTCGACGGTGCAATAAGAAGATCTTGAGGACATTCAGCGAGGACGTGTCTAGTGGATCTAAGAAGTTCATCACTCCAGAGGTTGAATGGATATCAAAGCAGGGGTACAAGTGGACTGATTCTGAGGAGGAGCAGGAGGAGACCGACAAGGCGCGTGACGACTGATCGCTTCAGCCTGGGCTGCCACTTATGTCGTAGGTGTCCTCTCTGCCCTTTTGGTGTCTCGGTGCCAAAGGGGGAGAGAGTGTAGGGTTTGCATGTCTTGTGCCGTGTTGGTTGCTTTGTTTGCTTTTCTTTCGTTCTGTTGAACCTCGTACACATCTATTCCACCCTAACGACTATCATATGGTGTGAGACATATGCACTCTACTCCTTCATATCTTCAATATGTCTAAGCTATTTAGTAGGTTATGAGCTTATGCTTTATTTTGCCTTGTTATTTTATGCTCACGATCTTCTCCTTGCATCCATGCGTAGCGCCATATTATTAGTTGCAAGGATTATGTTGTCTATAAAATATATGGGGGGTATTGATCCTAGTATGTGCGCTGTGCAGTCCAAAGCATATTTCTAAGAATGCACACGTCTAGGGGGAGCTTTCCTATATTTTATATACATGCTGGGTTTGCTTATGATCTTATTTGTATCTATGTGCAAATCCCATATTGTCATCAATCCACCAAAAAGGGGGATATTGTAAGGGCATATTTCTCCCTAAGTGGTTTTGGTGATTGATGACAATGCTTTTGCGGACTAATCGTGTGCATTAAGCTTTTCAGATATCTCATGTCTACGCACAAGACGATTAAGTGCCCCTCAGAACCTATCGAAGACAGTGTTTCCTCTTGTTTCTTTTTGGTGGAATTGAGCCATAGGAAAGCCGTACTATTAAGAGGGGGTCCGCTTCGGAAAGGTTAGGGTGGAATCAACACGTACACATCTATTCTTGTCCACCACCTTTCCTTCGCTTCTTTGGAGCATCGGCTGTTTTCCTTGTCATTGCAAAAACATTGGCTTTCTACTACTACTACTATGTGGCATGCGGTAGTACCGCTCAAGGGAGCGGTAGTACCGCAAGGGTCCCATGGCAGTACCGCTCTGTGACTACAGTAGTACCGCACATCGCGGTAGTACCGTGCCAGGGTCGCGGTAGTACCATGTGTTCTACCTCAGCGTCGTGGCTAGTGCGGAAGTTGGAGCAGAAGTATTTTTTACTTCCGCGTCCTACGCGGTAGTACCGCTCCGGGCGAGCGGTAGTACCGTGCTGGTTTTTGCATTGATCGAAAGTCTGCAGAAGTAGCCACGGATGTAATTTTATTAGTCCATGCTCTTTCCTGCCCGGTATGAACCCTACCTTGCGGTAGTACCGCAAGGGCGTGCGGTAGTACCGCTCCGGTAGTACTACCTCCCGTTACTATACGCACCAGGGCTAGGTCTGGCTCCTGCCGCGCCAGCGGTAGTACCGCACCCCATGCGGTAGTACAACAAGTCTGGTGGGGTAGTACCGCATGTCGCGGGCAGAGTTAGTGGATAATGATTGGATTTGTTCTTCCACTATATAAGGGAAGTCTTGTTCTCCAAGAAGATTTACCTCTTCCTCCCCAGGCTCCAGTGTTGCTCAAAGCTCCGTTTCCGCCCTATCTCTCTCCCTAGCCAATCAAACTTGTTGATTTCCCAGGGATTGGTTGAGAAGGCATCGATCTACACTTTCACCAAGAGAAATTTGATTCCCCCCACTAATCCCTTGCGGATCTTGTTACTCTTAGGTGTTTGAGCACCCTAGACGGTTGAGGTCACCGCGGAGCCATAATCCATTGTGGTGAAGCTTCGTGGTGTCATTGCAGATCCACCAATTCAGTTGTAGAGATAGCCCCAACCTTGTTTGTAAAGGTTCGGTCGCCTCCTTCAAGGGAACCACTAGTGGAATCACGGCACCTCGCATTGTGTGAGGGTGTGAGGAGAATACGGTGGCCCTAGTGGCTTCTTGGGGAGCATTGTGCCTCCACACCGCTCCAACGGAGACGTACTTGCTTGCTTGCTTTTGTGGGTTTTTATAGCTTGCTTGTGCAAGCTTTTGTGGTGTTTTATAGCTTGCTTGCTTGTGTGCTTATCATTGTTGCATCATATAGGTTACCCACCCAATTGCATATCTAGACAACCTATATTGTTGCTAAGTTTAATTTGGTTAAGAAAAGCTAAAAATTGTTAGTTGCCTATTCACCCCCCCCCCCCTCTTGTCAACCATATCGATCCTTTCAGAAGGCTGGTTCAGGGGCTACTGAGGGAGTCCTGGATTAAGGGGTGCTTAGGTGGCCGGATTGCTCGTTATAGGCCGGACTGGTGGGCCGTGAAGATTATTGTTGAAGACTATCTCCCGTATCCGGATAGGACTCCCATATGTGTAAAATAGCAAGTTTAGAGTCCGGGTGTAATACTTTCCTTCCTCTGCAAGATTGTCGTGTACAACCTAGGTCCCTCCAGTGCATATATAAATCGGAGGGTTTAGTCCGTAGAGACAACAATCACAATTGCATAGGCTAGACTCCTAGGGTTTTAGCCATTACGATCTCGAGGTAGATCAACTCTTGTAAACCCATATTCATCAAGATCAATCAAGCAGGAAGTAGGGTATTACCTCGATCGAGAGAGCCTGAACCTGGGTAAATATCATGTCCCGGTCACCTGTTACCATCAATCCTCAGATGCATAGTTCGTGATGCGGAGCATCCTACGGACATCACCATGCCAAGAGTCCATTTGGCAAGTGACACATGCGACATCTACTTCACATACACTAAGGTGAATCATCTCCTTTACACGTGCTCACTTGACTCCTTCAAGGATGGTATACTACTTGACACTTCCTCCATGTGCATGCATAGGTATTGCCGGAGCTTCACCATTGACGAGGAGTGCAAGCACAAGAGCACGCCTACATCATCCCCGACGGAGGCATGGAAGAGAAGACGGAAGAAAGGAGAAGAAGAAGACGTAGGGGCTGTTGGAGCCAGGCCGGACGTCCGGACCACCGTCTGGATCATCCGGGCCCAGTCGGATCATCCGGGTCGTCCCCCGGATCATCTGGGTAACTACGTCGAGGACACCCGAAGCTTCACCGTGAAGCCGGATCATCCGGACCTCCTCCCGGATCATCCAGGCCGCCATCGCCCAGATCATCCGGACCCCCACCCGGATCATCCGGCCCTGCGTGTGTGCAATGTATCGGGCCGAGGCCCATGTACCTGTTTCGCCCCTCACTTACCCCTTCATGGCCCTATACCATATATACTCCTCCACCTCCACCATTTTAGGGTTAGCAAATGTGATAGCTCATTTTAGACTAGAGCTTTGCTCATCCATGACGGATCTACTCCACGAGAGAGACCGCGGCCCCTCTACGGAGAAGATCCACCATGGATTCAAGACCCCTCATGGGAAGATCCTTCGCGGATTCAAGACCTCCTCTTGGAGATGAACTCTACCTGGTATCTTTCCCTTTGTTGTTCATGTACCTTGTGACCTTGTGTGTTTGATTGTCTAGTGGATGTGTGATTGGACTTGTTCTTATGTGTTCTCTCCTCGTGTTTCTCCCCGTGTTCATCGTGTTCTTCGTGGGATCCTCTCCATTTCATGAAAGATTGGCCTAGATCGGGTTGACCCCGCATCATATGGTATCATGAGCCTTGGTTTCTCCCGAATTTGGAGCCCCCTCACCGTTTTCTAGCCTTGTTTCGTTGTGTTCTTTCCCAAATTCGAAAATTCCCCACCAAAAATAGCCCCCAAAATTTTTGTGATCTGTTGGTTTGACGAGATTTTGTTGATTTTGATCCATGGATTCGCTTGGTTTTGAGTGGATCTAGCTTTCCCCCAAGTTTCGCCACCTTCCATCCACAAAATCTCCACAAATTTTGCCCCGAAATCATCCTTTTTCCGCCCAAAAATCGTCCGCGAGAGAAAATCCCGAGCAGTTTGACCTGCCCGGATCATCCGGAAGTTAACCCGGATCATCCGGACACTTCCCGTATCAGCTATGCACCCTCCCGGATGTTCGGATACCCCCCTCACCCAAAAGAACAGAACCGGAGCTGACGAACCCGGATCATCCGGAAGAATACCCGGATCATCCGATTTCCCCTGAAACTGACAAGGACAGATTCTTGTTTCGGCCATAACTAATTCATCCGGAGTCCGTTTTTGACGTTCTTTAGCTCGTTTTGAAGCTCTTGATATCCCTCATAACAAAAAAATACCACCATAATCATTTGAATGCATAATATTTTTGGAATTTTGGCATCTTTTCCTAGGGCTTCCACCACATCATCCGCTATACCACCACCGACTTCCGCAACCTAACCATTTTGTCCCCCATAGAATTTGTGGTTGCTTGAGTAGTGATTTGAGTCTCCTAAGGTGTTTAGGATACTTAGGGACAATTACTTCTTCATCAACCACCACCACCACTTCCGCATAGCCTAGCCCACTATACATTACCAACTCA
The DNA here is from genome assembly GCA_902687465.1 of Secale cereale. Taxonomy (NCBI): domain Eukaryota; kingdom Viridiplantae; phylum Streptophyta; class Magnoliopsida; order Poales; family Poaceae; genus Secale; species Secale cereale. The sequence continues at coordinate 90,794,275 of LR738710.1, read as the reverse complement.
ACTTAACCAAATTTTGTTCGAGCTTGTTTGAGTTGTGGCTTGTGTCTCCTAAGGTGTTTCGGCTACTTAGGGACCGTGCCTTCAACTCCAACACCGTGTATAGCCCATCATACCCTTTCGCCACCATAATCCATTTTGACCGGGTTTCCACCAATATTTCCGCAACCACCACCGCATTTCCGCTACCACCATTTGACATTTGTCCTTGAGATTTTGAGTTGTGGTTTTGCGTTTCCTAAGGTGTTTCGTCTAATTAGGAACGGGTCCATCAAGAGCACCACCTCTCATCATCGACACGGACGGTAACCTCGACGACATCATTGGATATTCCCCTTGCAATTGCATTGTTAACCCCTAGCCCATTTTGCGTCACTTGCCTATCGAGACTAGCCTTTGAGTATTGCCGGCAACGTTACTTGTGCACATTAGTGATCATCGATCCGCCCTTCCATTTTATACATTCCATATCATCTTAGTATCATCATATCATCCCTTGTGTCACAAGATTGTTCCCGCATATACACAATTGCTATCTTGGTTTGTGCATCGTGGCCATATTCTCATAACACCCCTTAAGACCTTATTCTCCTAACAAAAAGCTTATTCTCCTAACACCCCTCCCCCTCCACTCCCCGCCTCCTAGCGCCAGCTCCCCGACGCCGGCATCCTCCCCCACCCCTCCCCGCCTCCTAGCGCGGGAGCGCCCCGGCGGTCGGCGGCCAGCGTCCTCCCCCTCCCCTCCC
>LR738710.1:90775015-90788247 GCA_902687465.1 Secale cereale | reverse complement strand
CAGTTCTCTTCTATATGAAAAGAAAATAAGATGAGAATGTCATTCTCAGAATGCGGTTCTCTTCTGTATGAAAACCCTGAGATCGGAATGTCATTTTGAGAATGCAGTTCTCTTCGTCGTATAGAATCTGACATGACCGTGAATCAATACAGAATGCAGTTAGAAAAAAAAATGTAGAGTCAGACTAGGATTCACGTACACTGCAGTGCGTGCGTGGTGCGTTTAAAGCTTGCAGTGCAGTACGCTTCGAGTACACAGTGCAGTGCGCTTAGTGCAAAAAAATGTAAAAAATTGACCTCTCCCTTAGCAGATACGGTTGATTTTCTGTCTTCTAATACAATCTTTCCAGAATTTTGAAACTCGACGACAAAACACGTTGAATTTGTCTTTGCAGTCCCATGTGATAAGGTGAGATGCAGTGCGGATGCGTATATTTAAAAAAACTTGGCTGCTACTCATATGAGAGAATGCAGTGCGCTGCGAACATGTTACAACTCACAAGGAGGAGTTGGCTGAAAGCTCCATTATGTACATATTTGACATTATCACTGTCTGCCACCAAAAAAAACACAAAAACTAACTAGACCGGTATATACAAAAGCACACAGCATGGTGTTAACAGTTTTGCACATCGAGAACTACACACAGCGACCATACATTACTGTTTACAGAAAGTTCTGGAGCACACACGACAAAGACATCAACACACATAGAAAAAGATCTGCTATCATTTATGCCTCATCCTGCTCCTGCGAATCCAGTCTTGGAGAAAAGCCAAGAGAAATGCAGAGATTTCTTAGATCCTCCGGGAACTCGGTGACTACGACCATGTTTTCTGGGTGGAACAGAATCTGGAACAAAAACTCAGCCTTCCAATCCTGAATAACAGCTTCCTGCAATGAAGAAAAAAATAAAATAAACAAATATACAACATCATCTACAAAAAAAAAGAAACTGACAAAAAAAATATCAAGGAATCAGGAGTTATTATTGGGTTAAAAATAAGATACTTACACTACGCTTTGCGAATTTCACAACAAAGGTTTTGCCGTCGTAATACTGAGCCATCTTCAGAACATAAAAGCCGCACTCGTTGGGGCCCTGCTCAGGGGTGCCCAAATAGCTAGCTTTCTTTGAAACATCGACCTAGTCTACCGACTCCTTTCTCTTGTACTCCTTTTCTCCATAAACCTTCTTCAACAATGCAGTCATCCTAATCATCTGGTGGAAAACAAAAAAAAAACAAAAATACACATCACAACAAATATTGTTCAACACGCGCACGCATGAAAAAAAAAAGAAAGGTGAAAAAAGGAAAAATTTTACCATTTCAGTGCGGTCGCTGTGGTATTCAAACTTATGCCACCTTGTCGTTTGATCAACCGGTCCGTTGTACCTCCTAGTGTCATGAATGTTAAGGGTCTCATGGTGCCTATTCATCGTGTATAGCGAATAATGCTGGTCTTTCATCCGTCGTAACAGAATCTGATTTTGTTTCATCAAATTTGTTATGGGTTTGATGAGTGAAAAAGGAGTACTGGAAAAAATTGGGAGAGAAAATAAATACAAAAAGGCTGAACAAAAGCAAATCTGATAACTTACTAATTTGCAATCAAGAAGGTTCTCGTCATCACGAACATAAAGTTCGAACTGCTTTGCTGCATCTTCGACGTTAAACTTGCCGTGGACAAAAGGCAACACAACATTTCCATCTTCATCTCTATCCGCGTGATCATTCATTTGAAGCACATACTGCGTGTGGGTAATTCACAAAAGAACGTTAATGCAGTTCACCTTAAGATGTTCGCTCCGACGCTTAATAAAAAAACGGATCACGCTTCTCTAAAAACAGTATGCAATTCACAAATTCTCACCATAAATTTGTTTCGTTTGAGATGCATGGGTTAAAACACAAAAAAAATGTATGCAGTTCAGTACATTCTAAAAAAAATTATTATACACTATTTACTGTAGTTCACTCGAGCAGAAAAAAAAAGAAAAAAAAAGAAAAAAGAGAAATACCGTGATAAACAAAGGGGACAGCAGAACGCGTTCGCCAGATTGATAAACCACGTTCATACGCTCGTCATTCTTCCAGTACCTGATGATATGATCCATCAATTCCGAGTCCATAAAACCACCTTTGGTGAAAGTTAAGAACATGTAGTCCACAGTCACGGTGTAGACTTCGATAGGATTCCTGTGCATGAAAAGCGCGCACCTGCACAAAAGAAACGGCGAAGGTGGGGGGGTTAGTAGCACAAAAGCAAAAACACAGAAAGAACATTACACACATTAAAAATCAAAAAAATATAAAAAACTAACGAAAAAAGAACTGACTCGCTGTATTTCTGCCTGAATTGTGTGCTCGTGATGAGTTGCAAGACTTTCCTCATCTCCACAAGATAGCTGAATCTCGCAGGATTCAACTTCTGTACAGGAGATCGAAACTTTGATGGCTTCTGCACAGGCCTCCTATTTGATAGAATTAATGCCTCACTGTCCGTCGGGCTTTCCACAGCTGCGCTCCTGGTCCTCCTAGGCACTGGTGGTGGCCTCTCAAAATCATCATCACTATCTTCAGCATTACGAGGGCTTGCAGCTTTCTTCCCATGCTTGACATTGACAGGAGATTTCTCAAGAGCTTTTTCTTTCGAAGTGCCGGCGCCACTCCTCAACATCTTACACACAGGTTCTTTCACAACCTTAACGGGGGGTTCATCAAGGACAACTTTCTGAATAGTTGGAGTATGAACCTGAGTTTCAAACAAGGAAATACCACCTTGGTGTGCGCCTTCATCAAAGCCTGCACAAAAAAATGGATAATGAGCAAAATGAAAAAGAATCATCAAGTTCCCTAAGGAAAAGTCATTTTAAACACGCGAATGGGGTTCTACTAAAAAGCTTAACAAAAGTAGTGGACCTCCCCTCTCTGTACCAATGAAGTTCACTTAATAAAAAAGGTGTGTGACTGAAAAAAAAATGTAATAACCTTCTTTAAAAATTAAAAGTGATGTCAGGTCCAGACAGCAATGCGACGAGGTCAGCCAACTATAGAGCATAGCCTTCCTGATGTAGCCAATGTGCTCGTTCCCAAACTTGGCAATCGTTTCACCATCCTAGGTCTGCATGAATTGGAACATGTAAAATCCACAATCATGCCTGCAAAGAAAACCAACACAAAACACATTAATAATGCAGTTCACTCAGTAATGAAAGTGCTACTGATGTTAGTAAAACAATGCAGCTCCATACACACAAGAGACCGAGGGAGAACAACAAATAACACATTAGTAATGCAGTTCGCTCAAGGGAAAAGGTGCTTCTCATTTAGTAAAAACAATGCAGCTCACTTACACAAAAAAACTGAAGGATGAAAAAGAAAAAAAGGAGAACAGGTACAAACCCGTTTCCCTGTTGCGGGACATTAATATGAGTCAGCGCAAAGCCGTCCAGGGTGGGAGGGTTCAACGGCTCGTCGCAGCTTGCGCTGCCATCTTTCCACACTTTTTTGATGTTCCTGACCATTTTCCTGAAGACAAGATTTGCAGCAGCGCTGTCGCCTTCGTTCAATGAGTCGAGAAGCTCAAAACGCTTCTCTCGCAGGTTCAAAGTGACCAAGCAGTAGTGGCCTATCGCGTCCTTCATTGTTGCGGGAGGAGGGTCAAATGTTGCAAACATAATCTGAAATAAAATAAAGAATAAAACAAACCAGATGAGAAAAAATAGAAAAAAAAAACTTATTTTCAATATGATGAAAAATGGTCAAGATGTGTCACCAAGTTTTTCTTGTCCGCACATTCCTCTGCGCTTGAAGAAAACATCTTTTTCAAAGCCCTATTTGTGGCACCGCCGTTCCAAATGGAATTCTGCAAAAAAGGCAAAACGAGAGAATTAATGAAAATGCTTATAGCATAAATAAAAATTGGAAGAGGGGATAAAATATAAATTAATGAAAATTCTTACACATTGGTTGTACGGGACAATCATCGTTTGAGATCCTTTGAACCTCTCAGCTAGCATAGAGACGCCAATGTTTGCGAGGCGCGTGCTCAGCGTTCCATACGACCAAAAAGACTCGCCAACATGACCGATAGTAATATCACCAAACTTGCCCTTGAACGCAACTAGATGCCTTCAGACAAGAAGAAAAAAGCACAGCAAAAAGTGATAAGATGGGTGTCCCTGAAAAAATAACATATTAAATAACCGGGGGGGTAAGACAAAAAAATGTCATACTGCTTCTTCTTGTCCCTCCTAGCCCTCGTAACAGCGTCATATAACTCATTGTATCTTCTCATAAGAGCTGGATCAACACTTGAAGGAGTAACAACAGGTAATTCCTCATCTGCATACAGAGTGGGAACGATATCAGATGATAAAACACACACGCTGCATTTCGCCCCCTGGGGGGAAGAACAAAAATAATGCAGTTCGTTTACCTTCGGTTTCAGAATAAACTTCCTGCGGCTGCTCATATACATCTTCGCTGAGCGTCAAGTGCTCCAGCCCGGTAATATCATCGTCAAGCGGCGCTTGATTGCTCATGTCCTGAGAGAGTCTTGGCTGTTCCTCTTCAGAATCAATCGAAACTGTCTCCGCTGGGACTTTGGTTGTATCGGCTGGGAAAGCCAGATTGCCGACAGATTGCTCGGGGGCGCGAGGGACGACACAAAATTTCTCAGGCACCTCATCGCCAACCAACAAAACAGTAGGCCCAACAACACCATCCATGCCAACGGATGTCCCGGCATCGTCAAATCCGACTCTAGGAGTTCCTTCTGTCTCTTCTGCAACTTCAACTGTAACACCAGGAGCTCCTTCTTTCTCTTCATGCTTATCACAATCCAGGATATCCTCCCTTCCTTCTCTCTCTTGTGCCTTATCAGCCTCAACAGGACACTCCCCTCCTTCTCTACCTTCTGCCTTATCAACCTCCGCATCAGGCTCCTCCCCTCCTCTCCCTTCCACATTATCATCCCCAATGTTGCGCTCCGCTTGGATTTCAACATTTAATCCACAGTTCTGATGAGTTAAAAAATAAAACACATTACACAAAAAAGATAGAATGCAGTTCACTAATAAAACGGACCATGAAGCTCCCATGAAAAATAAAAAATAAAGCACAAAAATGCAAAAATTCTCTATACTCACCAGGGAAGCATCGTCGCCTTCCATCTCTTTACACTTGTCAGCCTCCTCGTCCATGCCAGCGTCACCCTCTGCCTCCTTCCCATGTATCTCCACGTTTGATTCAGCATCCTAAAAAACATTAAAACATAAATAAAACTATTATCCAAATCTGCAGTTCTACAACTAAAAAACCAACACCAGATCATGCAGTCCACTGCTAAAAAAAGATGATGCTTCTTCTCTAAACAACAACTGCAGTGCACTACCACTACTGGTGCACGAAATACAAAAAAGGTTAAAAACTGCAGTTCGCTGCCACTGCCGGTGCAAAAAAATGATTGTTTGTTTTGGACACTACAAAAAATCAAACAATGAAGTTCACTGTAACAAAAAAAGGAAGAAATCAAACCTTGTCGATGACGACTTCGTCAATAGGATTGTCTTTGGCAGCTTCGTCAACAGGGGATAATGGCCTGCCAAACAAATAATCAGAATCAACACCGTCGTGGTCCTGGTGGTCATCATCACGACAAGCGTTAGCCTTGGAAGATTCTCCAACACACTGCGAAAAGAACAAAAGGATGCAAAAAACAAATAGTCAATGCCACAAACACACAGAAAAAATAGATAACAAAATATAGGTAAAAAAAATGTTCACATATGGAAAAAAGACATACATCCACATCTGCGGGGTCGGGCAAAGAAGGTCGGACAACATCTTCATGCCTGTTCATTTCCTTCACAATTGCATCCGCTTCCTGCTCATACGTAGCACACCTGTCATCCTGAGACTGCTTAAACTGAACGAATGAAGATCTGATATTCGTTACAGTCTGCTTAAGGAATTCAAGCTGCCCACGGTGAAAGTTATGAGCGGCCTCGATTTCTGCTTCAGAAGGGCCTTTGCCTTCAGGAAACAACCCGGCAATATTCATCATCCTGGAACCGGATGTTGGGAAATCACTAGTTATATTAATGACCCTATCGAGAAGCTCATCGACCTGAACAAATTTATTACGATCAGCAGAAGCATGACCAGAAAAACCTCCAGCAACCGCCCTAGCAAAACCACGACCCCGTCGAATTGGAGCCGCCCTAGCAAGAGGCTCACAAAACATTTCAGGCGCTTCGGCAACTGCAGTCCGCTTGTACACAATGTCCGCTTCCGCCTTCCACTGAAAAAATTAACAAAAAAAAGAGATGCAGTTCACAAAAAAAAGTACATAAGAGGTTCACATTTAGCATGCGCGAAAAAAAAGGAATAAAAACAAAAACAAAGGATGGCTATTCACTCACCGGCAGCTTGCCAAACTTGTAAGAGTCCAGGTGTATATTTCCCCTGACAATGATGTCGGCGTTGTGAATCTTCTTCAACTGCACATGGAACAGTATTGCGGCGCGTGGAGTGCGTTTATCCATCACCGATACTTTTCGAATATTCAACGAATCCTGGTACATGAACAGGGGCACGATGGTGCAACCCTCAGCGCAGTTCTGCTTGCTCCCTTTAGAATTCCACTTATACACAGCGGCATGCAGCTCGTCGACAACAAGCTGACAAAAGTCCATGCTAGCCATAGATGCAATATCCAAGTTTTCAACCATAGCAGCTACCCTGGACAACCGAGTTGCGGGGTTGGGACACAGCAAGCACTGGAAAACAATGAGAAAAAAAACCTTCATCGTCTTATTAACCTTCGCAGGGTCCGCAGCCAGCGTGCGAAGTAAGATAAGAAGGTCCTTCGCATCTATGCTACGAGAACGGTTGAAACCGAGTTCATCCTTCAGATTAGTCAGCGAATCATCATGGCCGCTGGCAGCAGGCCTGGGAGCAGTGTGAGAACCCATAGGGAAGTCAAAAATGTGATGGACAGCCTCGCGATTGATTTCCAGAACCTTGTTTGGCCCGCAGTCCAATCTCATCGTGTCAGGGTCGATCTTTCACATCAGCTTGCACATCAAAACACGAGAAACATTCTTCTCTAATTTCAGGTCAAAGACAATGCCAAAACCTGCTTGCCGCACCAAAGTTCTGTGCGCCTCACCCAGCAAAGCGACAGCTTTGATTACATTTGGAATGGACAGCCGAACAGTCTTGTTGAAACGCCATTCATGCGCAACATCATCTTCAGACCTCTTCCTCTTCGTACTCTTAGCAGTCTACAAAAAAAAGAATAAAAAATGCAGTTCACATCAGCAAACTCATGCCAAAACAACTTAAAAAACAGAAGAAAAAGTAAATAAACAGCGTATACCTTACTAACATCAACATCCTCCTCATCGGAATCACTGTCCAGAGCTTCTTCAGCTGCATTTTCCCGCGCAAGCTTAGATCGACGCTCAGAATCAACACCAGAGTGATCGTCCGCGCGTCTCCGCTTTCCTTGAATCCCACCCACATCAACCTCGGCGTAATTAGGTCTCTTTGAGTAGTCAACACGCGGGCTCCGGCGTGGAGAACTTAAACCTTACTCTGCAACAGTGCTGAGTTTCCTCTTCACAGGATTCTTTGCGGAGGCAAACTTAGCAGACTTTTTTGAATCTACAATCCTCCTTCCTATCTCCTTACCCTCCTCAAACTTTACTTGCTTCGCCCTATGAGCCTTCACGAAAGTATTACCGATCGCAATCGCTTTCTGCCTTCTCCTCTCAACATCGGCTGCAATCTGATCAGGGACCATCCAATCATGTGTAACTGGCTCTGTGCCATCAACAGATTGCGACTGGGTTTCACTCAATTCAGGTGGAATGCTGTCCTGATCAGATGTACCGCGACCGACAACATCGGCTGTGAAATAACGCGTAATCAAATAGTTAACACCACCACCCCCAGACCCACCAGGAGATAAAACTGTGGGTGAAAAAACATAAGAAAAGATATGTGTGTGAGAGGAAGACCTAAACTTAATGCAGCTCATATCAACTTGGAAACATAAAAATGTAGAAATGCAGTGCACTTTTCCAGCAGTTTATGTTTAACAATTAAAAACATAACAGTAAACCTAAAAATGCAGTTCATGTCACTTGAATATCATATTCACGCGTGTCTGAAAGTGGACATTGGTAAAGGGATATATGATGCAGTGCACTAATTCGTTCAGTGACCAATTGACCGCATATAAAAAAGAAGTGTGCTTAGATATACAAAACAAAACAAATTCATGCAGTTCTATGAGAGGCAAAAACTAAAACTTAATGCAGCTCATATCAATTTCGCAACCGCATAGTGGATAGACAAAAAAAATACAAAGCAGTGTCCAAAATGCAGTGCTCTTTTAGCAGTTTATGTTTAACAAAAAAAACATAACAACCAACTTAATGTCCTTCCAAAAAAGTAAAAAAAATTAACTTGAGGCAGTTCATATCAGTTTGCCACACGTCTGAAAAAAATGGGCCTTGCTAAAAAGGAATCTAAGATGCAGTGCACTATTTCGTTCAACAAAAAAGTAAATTGACCCTGAATGAAAAATGTAGTTCACTTTGATGTAGTTACCAGATGGAGAAGCCGTTCTAACTGGTGACGCATCAATTGGGGAGGAAGAAGCCATGTTGTGCCTCCAATCAGCAAGGGATAATAATTAAACCCTAGACAGCAAACCCCAATAGCAGGCAGAGAAAAACTTTCAATCCATAGGGCGTTGCAATTTCAAGCATACAAAACAACCTTAAGAAGAGAATGTTGGCTCGAAAAATAACCCTAGCACAAGATCTGGAACGGATTGGGGACGATTTGGGGCTCACCGTGGGACGAAGTGGCGGCCGGACGAGGCGGGTGCGGACGGCCACGGCGGAGGAAGCGCCCTACGGGCGGCGGCGGCTGCGGGCGTCGATGCTGTCCACCACGAGAGAGCCCCTACAGACGGCGGCGGCTGCGCGCGTCGTCGCTCTCCACCACGAGAGCACGAGGGCGGGGGGGGATTTCTGTGCGGGCATGGGGGAGAGGGAAGCGGAAGGGGGCAAGGGGGGCTGCAAGAGAGACTTAATGAATAAAAGGCCGACCGACAGGCCCACGGGTCATAGACAAAAAATAAAAAAACGTCTCGGTGTTGTAACACGATGCAGTTCGCTTACGGAAAAACGACTCAGCTTCTGAAGCGATGCAGTTCGCTTAAGGAAAACGATTCCGCTTCTGAAGCGATGCAGTTCGCTTGCGGGAAACGATTCGGTTCGCCTGCCCTAAAATAAATGCGCCCACTATCGCGTGAAGCGCCGCGCCCCCGCTCCCCTATCCGGCCGGTTGCACGCCGCGTGAAGGCCACGATCATCATGAACCCACGATCGCGAACACGGTTGGGGGACGAGATCGTGGCCTCGGCAGAAGTTGCTGCCGCTCCAATTTAAATCCCGCGCTCCATCAACCAGACCGTCCGCACAAACACACGACGCTGCCCCTTCCTCCTCCTCTTCCTCCTCTTTGCAACAATGGGGTTCACCAGGACCTACGACGACGTGCTTGCGCACGAGAAGACGAAGCTGAAGGTGATCTACACCACCGACGTCGACGCCATGGCGACGTATGTCGAAGAGTTCAAGACAGTTCTCCAGCGGCGCCGCCAGAAGATCATCGGCATCGACGTGGAGTGCACACCCAACAAGAGCAGAGCGGCCCTGGTTCAACTATCCATCGGCAAGTACCACCCAGTGCTTCTTTTCTAAGTATGTGGTACATTGGGCGAGAGATGCATCCCCTTCGACAGGTTCCTCGGCGACCCAAGGTAAGCAATTCTCTCTGCCGAGTACGTGTTGCAGTTCTATATGCCTATGTATGCAGTTCCGAAAGGTATAACTTGCGGTTCACTTTCCTTAGGTTCGAGTTCGCTGGCTTCGCCATCGAGCAGGACAAGGAGAAGCTCTCACGCTGCAACCTCCACATCCCCAACTTCGTCGACATCCAGACGAACTGGAGGGTGCCTGATGGAACGAAGCCACTGGACTCGCTTGGCGATGTAGCTGCTGCCATCATCGACGACGAGTACGCAGACATGAAGATGAAGATGTCAGACCACGACCACAGCCTATGGACTTCGATTCTCAGCACGAGGCGCATCGAGTATGCTGCCAAGGACGCCTACACTGCGTTCGAGGTATGGAACCGAATCACCACAATGAAGAAAGGCCTCGCGCGCGCTGAAACAGAGAAGACCAGGAAGCGCCTGAGGTCATCCTGGAGGGTGGGGGGCAAGGGGGGATCAACTTCCACCTCCAACTCCAACGGGTGGAATTGGTGAAGCAGGCCAGATGCTGAAAGCCAAGGATTCCTGTCGCAAGTGCTCGATTAGTTTCCCTCTGCGTATGTAGATTAGTTTGCTTTCGTTGTAGTTTGCTTTGGGACAATGTTTGCTTATGTTGCGTTAGTTTGCTTGATGATGTACTTTGTTAATTATGAGCGCAGAACCTTGGTTTCTATCTATCAACAATATGCAGTTCTCAGTAGTCTGTTTTCAGTATGTATATTGCTTCAAACTGCTGCTGTAGCTAGGATACACATAAAAAACAATCTATCAAAGCAGTTCACATAGAGTATTCTTTCACAAAACTGCTGCTATTAAGAAGGTTGATGCAGTCCTCTTTTATTAAAAAAAACTCTACTTCCGTATGTGGGTTAAAAAAAAGCTCGGTGGGGTTTTCCAGTATGTATGTTCTTCAACTGCTGCTGCTGATAGGATGCACATGAAAAACTATATGTCAAAAGCAGTTCACTTATACTCAGAATTCTTATAAGAAAATACACTAGAAGCCACACAAAAAATGTCAAATTATTACAACAAAAATGTCTCATGCTGCTGCTGCTCAAGCAAGACTGATCTAAAGCAAATTTAACTTGATTTCCAAACACTTTGCATGCCTATAAAACATAGCCATCACAACATCCCCAGCCTGAAGACCAGCTTCCTCCACAAATTCCTTCCAGCCATCTTTGAGAACCAAACAATCATCAGAGCCAACAGAATACATAACATCAACATCATGATATCCATTCTTGCTGACCAAGACCAAATTAACACAGCTTTCTGTTACCCTGACTAGACCAGAAGGGAATTTCTGCAAGCAAACCAACAAGAGCAGAAAAAATAAGAACAAATAAGAAAAAGATTACAATCTTCAGAAACTAAATTGCTGCTACAATCTTCATAAAAAAATATCGATGTCAACACATAATAATATTGACTAGACAAAATTGCTGCTGCTCCTACAATGTTCATAATAAAACTACTATGTGAAAAGCAGTTCACTTATACTTAGTGAAAAATGTTTCTTCAGAAACTAATACTCCTACAAAAATTCAGATAGTGTTAACTACAAACAACACATGAAAAAGAATATGCGAGAAATACATACCCATGAATCACTGATATCATCGTCAGTCATCTGATGGACGAATGGAGCCCGAAATCCAATACCTGACGAATAGAGAAGGGAACAGAGCGCGCTGTGCCGCTGCCTCTGGTTCAGAACCAAACCTTCAGAAAAAACGCATGTCTCCAGCATGGGCTCCAACCTTGCCAGGCAGCCGCACGCGCAATCCATTGCCAAGCGAAAAACAGATCTGGTTGAGAGAAAAACAGATCGAGGAAGAGTGGCGCCGCCAGGGATAAGGTGAGATGGGAGCCGCCAGGGATAAGGTGGGAGGGGAGCCAATTCACCCACCAATATATGTATATGTAAAGACACAACACAAAAAAAACGACAAATAAAGCAGTGCGGTTACATGAGAATGTGCATTTCGCATTGCATATTACTCCAGTCCACCGTGCTTGACCAAGCAAAAAAACTTATCAAACTAGTCCCCCACACCCCCGTGGTTGTAATGCAGTTCATACAGGCTCGCATTGCATATTAATGCAGTTCGCCGCGCTACAAAAATTCACCGCGCATTGCATATTACTGCAGTTCATCGCGCATTGCATATTACTGCAGTCCACCGCTCTTGACCACGATTCACAGACGAAAAACACAGCCTGCAATGCAGTTCTAACAACTATATAATGCAAAAAATCACAAAAAAACATCTTTGAGAAACGACCAGAGCCAGTGGCGCCCACAAAAAACATGGACAAAAAAGTTAAATTCTTCAAAATTAACAACTTAATCCGCTCCAATTCATACGGATAGATCAAAGGCAGCACATAATTGCCGAGAACAACAGAATATTACATACAAAATGCAACAATTTCGATCCAGACGGGGAAGGACAGAGAATTGACGTTTTTTCGCTAGAACAAAGAGATACTCGACCAATTATACTGAAATTTCAATCCTATTAGCAAATTAATCTGTCGCGGAATAACACAAACATCAACGCGATATTGGTAACACACTAGGACCACGCTATAAAATCGAATACGAACAGCCAGCAGCAGGATGCGAAACTCCTGCACGAGCGGAAGAACGGACGCAGATCCGCCAAATCAAAGGATTTCCGTCGTTTTCTCGCTGAATTCAGTGTTTAACCACATATTAAATCAGCGCACACACAAATAAACCAATAGAAATCGATCAAACTAGCCAGAAACGCTACTCCATGAAGGTTTCCTGCTGCCCCTCTATGTGGTTCGCAACAGAAGAAGGAAGCAGTGCGCATAGCTTTCCAATGCAGTTTTTCAATGCAGTTCAGAAGTGTTATGAGAATATTATTCTCATAATGTTATGAGAATAGACCAGCTGTATATATAAAGAAGCTATTAAGCAAAAGCGCCACAAAGAAGCTTGTAAGAAAGAATTATAGTGCATCACAAAATATCATATCATACTTGATCATCTTGGATCATCTTGTGCTAAAAGCACCGGAACATCATACATACATAGCATACTTGAGCTAGAAAGTTCATACATTTTGCATCTTATAGGTTGTGCACAAGTGTCGTGCCTCCACACCGCTCCAACGGAGACGTACTTGCTTGCTTGCTTTTGTGGTGTTTCATAGCTTGCTTGTGCAAGCTTTTGTGGTGTTTTATAGCTTGCTTGCTTGTGTGCTTATTATTGTTGCATCATATAGGTTACCCACCCAGTTGCATATCTAGACAACCTATATTGTTGCTAAGTTTAATTTGGTTAAGAAAAGCTAAAAATTGTTAGTTGCCTATTCACCCCCCCCCCCC
>LR738710.1:90485976-90774920 GCA_902687465.1 Secale cereale | reverse complement strand
CTTGTCAACCATATCGATCCTTTCATAAGGCTGGTTCAGGGGCTACTGAGGGAGTCCTGGATTAAGGGGTGCTCAGGTGGCCGGATTGCTCGTTATAGGCCGGACTGGTGGGACGTGTAGATTATTGTTGAAGACTATCTCCCGTATCCGGATAGGACTCCCATATGTGTAAAATAGAAAGTTTAGAGTCCGTGTGTAATACTTTCCTTCCTCTGCAAGATTGTCGTGTACAACCTAGGTCCCTCCGGTGCATATATAAATCGGAGGGTTTAGTCCGTAGAGACAACAATCACAATTGCATAGGCTAGACTCCTAGGGTTTTAGCCATTACGATCTCGAGGTAGATCAGCTCTTGTAAACCCATATTCATCAAGATCAATCAAGCAGGAAGTAGGGTATTACCTCGATCGAGAGAGCCTGAACCTGGGTAAATATCATGTCCCGGTCACCTGTTACCATCAATCCTCAGACGCACAGTTCGTGATGCGGAGCATCCTACGGACATCACCATGCCAAGAGTCCATTTGGAAAGTGACACGTGTGACATCTACTTCACATACACTAAGGTGAATCATCTCCTTTACACGTGCTCACTTGACCCCTACGAGGATGGTATACTACTTGACACTTCCTCCATGTGCATGCATAGGTATTGCCGGAGCTTCACCATTGACGAGGAGTACAAGCACAAGAGCACACCTACATCATCTCCGACGGAGGCATGGAAGAGAAGATGGAAGAAAGGAGAAGAAGAAGACGTAGGGCCTGCTGGAGCCAGGCCGGACGTCCAGACCACCGTCCGGATCATCCGGGCCCAGTCGGATCATCCGGGTCGTCCCCCGGATCATCTGGGTAACTACGCCAAGGACACCCGAAGCTTCACCGTGAAGCCGGATCATCCGGACCTCCTCCCGGATCATCCAGGCCGCCATCGCCCAGATCATCCGGACCCCCACCTGGATCATCCGGCCCTGCCTGTGTGCAATGTATCGGGCCGAGGCCCATGTATCTGTTTCGCCCCTCACTTACCCCTTCATGGCCCTATACTATATATACTCCTCTACCTCCACCATTTTAGGGTTAGCAAATGTGATAGCTCATTTTAGACTAGAGCTTTGCTCATCCATTACGGATCTACTCCACGAGAGAGACCGCGGCCCCTCTACGGAGAAGATCCACCTTGGATTCAAGACCCCTCACGGGAAGATCCTTCGCGGATTCAAGACCTCCTCTTGGAGATGAACTCTACCTTGTATCTTTCCCTTTGTTGTTCATGTACCTTGTGACCTTGTGTGTTTGATTGTCTAGTGGATGTGTGATTGGACTTGTTCTTGAGTGTTCTCTCCTCGTGTTTCTCCCTGTGTTCATCGTGTTCTTCGTGGTATCCTCTCCATTTCATGAAAGATCGGCCTAGATCGGGTTGACCCCGCATCATATGGTATCATGAGCCTTGATTTCTCACGAATTTGGAGCCCCATGCGATGATTTACCCATTTATGATGAGTTTGATGATTGCCATGTGGAGTCTATTAGTTATGATGCCATGTTGCATAGGATTTCTTGTGATAATTATCTTGGTCACATCATGTTTGACAACCCGCTTGACTTGTCGTATGTTATGCATGAGATCAACAATATGTCACATTTGCAATCTCATCGTAGTAACTATGCATATGTCATTAAGATAAATCCAATTTGCACTTATGGCATAGATGACAAGCCCATGGTTATTGGCATTTGTTTTTATTTTGATGATATTGACATGCTTCCTTTGCATCATATCCATCATATGCCATGCCATGATTACCTAGCTTCAGACATGCTTTGTTTTGGATGTTGTTCCACTTCTCCACATTATGCTTTCAATATTTCTCATGAGGAGACCCCCATAGTTTCCTCATACATTTTAGGAGATTTTGACCCATCCCATCCATTGCATGATCCCCATGCTTGTGTGCACAATATGCTCCCCATGAATGAACATGCTATAGATGTGCCATATAATTGTATGCTCAATTTGCATCCACATCATGCTATACACAATAACTATTCATTCATGATGGATGACATGTTCTTATACCATGCATCAAATTTCTTTGAGCAATGTGTATCTTGTGCTAACTCACACATGCACATACACATCATGATGGATGATGTGTACATTTACCACGCGCACAATTTCTTTGGTTTGTGTGTCTTTTGTGTAGGTCCCCATACTTACTCGTCAACCTCGCAAGAGCACGAGTTGACGAAACGAGCTCTAGAGAGCAACGACGACTTGAGATTCCATGGATTATCCTTCCAACCGCTCCCTTCGCGCATTTCTTCTACATGGCCCTCACATGGTTATGGGTTATTATCCATTATATCTCTTATGCCCCTCTTGCCATGTTCACTTTGCATGATATGCTCATTTATATGCCTTTGCCATGCATTTGTGACCCATGCTTTGCACTACACATGATGATTGATTCTCATACTTGCATGTGTATTCGCAAGCTTGGTGGAGACATTGTTTGTTATTGCCATGATTGCTTTGTGCCCAATGCTTATGATGATACCTTGTTCATGTTGTGTACTCGTACTTGTGATATGTCATGTGCATTACCTATGCCTAATATTTGCTCCATGACATGATTGCCATGATTTCCTCTAGTGTGTTGCATCTTTGCGCCACTAGTTTGCACGACATGATTTCTTTGATTGACTATGTTGCATCACCAATGATTCATACTTTCTCATTTCATCTGATTGATGACAACCATTGCCATGCTTTGCACATGATTGATATTGCTTGTTGTCATATGTCTCCACATGTTGCCTCTCTCAAGCTATATGATTGTCCATGCATTGAGCGCGACCATGATTTTAGTCTTGCCAATGAGATTGCCCCCATAGCATGATCGCATTTATTTGGAGATTTTGACATATTTCTTGTGAAGCATGCTTGTCTTACCTCTTTGCACCATATGCCTAGTGCCATGAATATAGCCATTGTTGCATCATATTATTCATGCACTTTTGCTTCTAATGGTTATGTGCAAGAGAAGAGAACCATCATGATGGATGATGTGTTTATCTACCATGCGCATACGTTATTTGTTTTATTGTGCACATGTGTAGGATACTTGGACTTCGTGTCGACTTCCACTTCACGTGAGTTGACCATTCGAGCTCTTGAGAGCGAGCCACCTTCTACCACGACGCTTCTACATCGCACTTGCTTGTGCTTTGGCATTGTGAAGAATACACAAGGACATGCTTTCAAGGTGATATCCTTCTCTTTCGAGAACCCAAAAACCATGAGCCTGAATATTGTGGATCATACTACATGTGTTGCTCGCACCATGAGACTTATTTGTCATCTTGGACCCCTTGATCGCGCACATGTTAGTGATATTGCTTTCATTCATGATAGCCACATTGCCATGCCTCATGTTATATATGCCTTGTGTGTTGCATCCAATTCTTGGATTACTTGTCCCTATCATATGCTTGGTTCCAACAATGTCATCTTTTCACATATGCCATGTCCCATTGCTTTTCACATGATTGACTTGATTGCCTCACACATGTTGAACAATTGCTCTTTCTATTGTGTTGAGTGCCACACTATTTTCACTACACCCTATGCACGTTATGCTTGGTTTGTCTTGCACTTGACCCATGTGTTCAGACACTTCATTTTACTTGGTGTTGTGAATGATTCTTACGCCTACCATAGACCTTTCATTGAGCACTTTATGCATGCTTGCTATGACCATGAGGTAGATGCTTATTCTCTTGTCACACATATTTGCATCACTACCTCCCAATTGCATAATTGGCCCCAAGATATATTTTCTTGTGCTCAATTGATGTGCTTACATGCCATGCGACAACCCTTTGTCACACCCTATGCTATGCTTTATGACAACACTTGTTGGGTGAATCACCTCTTGAATGCTTGGTTTTGCACTAACGCTAACCACATTTGTTTTTCCAAGTGTTTGTTGTCCTTGCTCCTTTTAAAGGAATCACTAGACAGTGCGACATTGAAGAGTGCCCATTTTGATCTTCAAGATGACGAGTACATGGTGATCGTCCACTCCTACACGGCGACGCCATCTCTTTCCCATGGTGATTTTGTTTTCGATCCGAGGTTGTATCTTTCCCAAGGGGGAGGGGACGATGCGGAGCATCCTACGGACATCACCATGCCAAGAGTCCATTTGGCAAGTGACACGTGCGACATCTACTTCACATACACTAAGGTGAATCATCTCCTTTACACGTGCTCACTTGACCCCTTCGAGGATGGTATACTACTTGACACTTCTTCCATGTGCATGCATAGGTATTGCCGTAGCTTCACCATTGACAAGGAGTGCAAGCACAAGAGCACACCTACATCATCCCCGATGGAGGCCTGGAAGAGAAGACGGAAGAAAGGAGAAGAAGAAGACGGAGTGGCTGCTGGAGCCAGACCGGACGTCCGGATCATCCGGGCCGTCCCCGGGATCATCCGGGTAACTGCTCCGACTCCGAGGACACCCGAAGCTTCACCGTGAAGCCGGATCATCCGGGGCGCCATCGCCCGGATCATCCGGACCCCCACCTGGATCATCCAGCCCTGCCTGCGTGCAATGTATCAGGCCGAGGCCCATGTACCTGTTTCACCCCTCACTTACCCCTTCATGGCCCTAGACTATATATACTCCTCCACCTCCACCATTTTAGGGTTAGCAAATGTGATGGCTCATTGTAGACTAGAGCTTTGCTCATCCATTACGGATCTACTCCACGAGAGAGATCGTGGCCCCTCTACGGAGAAGATCCACCTTGGATTCAAGACCCCTCACGGGAAGATCCTTCGTGGATTCAAGACCTCCTCTTGGAGATGAACTCTACCTTGTATATTTCCCTTTGTTGTTCATGTACCTTGTGACCTTGTGTGTTTGATTTTCTAGTAGATGTGTGATTGGACTTGTTCTTGAGTGTTCTTCCCTCGTGTTTCTCCCCGTGTTCATCGTGTTCTTCGTGGGATCCTCTCCATTTCATGAAAGATTAGCCTAGATCGGGTTGACCCCGCATCAGTTCGGGACCCCCTACCCGAGATCTACCGGTTTTGACACCGACACCTACATCTAGAGTATTAAGTTCATAAGCACGGAGTAACGCCTTAAGCAAGATGACATGATTTAGAGGGATAAATTCAAGCAATATGATATAAACCCCATCTTTTTATCCTTACTGGCAACAATACAATACGTGCCTCGCTGACCCTTCTGCCACTGGGAGAGGACACCACAAGATTGAACCCATCACAAAGCACTTCTCCCATTGCAAGAATAACCAATATAGTCGTGCAAACCAAATCGATAGATCGAAGAGAAATACAAAGCTATCTTAATCATTCATATAAGAATTGAGAGAAGAATCAAATAATATATAAAGATAATCTGGTCATAAATCCGCAATTCATCGGATCTCAACAAACACACCGCAAAAGAAGATTACATCGAATAGATCTCCAAGAACATCGAGGAGAATATTGTATTGAAGATCAAAGAGGGAGAAAAGCCATCTAGCTACTATAAATGGACCCGTAGGTTTGTGGTAAACTACTCACACATCATCGGAAGGGCAACAAGGTTGGTGTGAGACCCTCCGTGATCGAATCCCCCTCCGATAGAGTACCGGAAAAGGCCCCGAGATGGGATCTCACGAAGTCAAAGGCTTGCGGCAGTGGAAAATTATTATTTTCTCTCTTTCTGATGTCGGGGGAATATTTGAGGATTTATAGTGCAAAGATTAGGGTTGGAAGAGTCACGAGGGGCCCACAAGCCCTGGGGCGCCCCCAAGGGCTCGCCCCTGCAGCTTGTGGCCACCACGTGGGTCTTCTAACCTCCTCTCCAAGTCTCGCAGGTTTCTTCTGGTCCAAGAAAAAGCACCATAAAGTTTTATTCCATTTGGACTCCGTTTGATATTCCTTTCCTATAAAAGTCAAAAACAAGGAAAAAAACAAAAACTGACTAGGCACTAGGTTAACAAGTTAGTCCCAAAATGATATAAAACAACATATTAATGCATATAAAACATTCAAGATGGATACTATAATAACATGAAACAATCAAAAATTATAGATACGTTGGAGACGTATCAGCCGCCTGTGCCAGAGCAGTGGCCTTAGGAGGTGCTGGAGTGGCTGCACGAGGAGCCAGCCTTGACGAGGCGCCACTGCAGCCTTCTTCTTCCTCTTCTTCTTCACGGCCGCCTCGGAGAGGGCCGCCGCCATCATCGTCAGATTTTGAGCTTGTTTGGCCATGGGAGGAGCAGCGGGAGGGCGACGAGTCATGGCCGGAGAGGCGACATCCATCCCGGAGGACGCTGCCGCGGTTGGAGGAGGATCATGGACCCGATGGTTCTTTGTTATCCCCAAAGTTTTCTTCGTCACGGGTGGCGATACATGGGTGGTTTCCGGTGGTGAAAAGCCAGCGGTAGTGGTGGACCGGGTGTGGGAAGCGATCTTCCTATCCATTCTGGCCAGAGGGAGGGTCGTCGTTGGTGGCGACGGGGCATGGTGGCGGCGGCAGTGGGAGGGAAGGTTAGAGGAAGAGAGATGCCAATTTTACTCGGCCGCGACAGGAATGAGTTAATTTAGGGAGATTGGAGAGGATATTGGGAGGTGGAGGATAATTGTTCCTCCACTAACCGTTTTTGGGGATCAGCTAGGTGTGCCGTAAGGGTGGATGACCGAATTTATGCTCCCTTATGGCCTTATTGGGGATCGGTTAGAAATTAAATGGCCTAAGTCTAGTAGTTAAAAGATTGAGAAATGGTGGCTCCTCGAGGAGGATTTCCATGCACTAGTGGGATTTCTTTTGGAATGCCCCTGTCTCTGTCAAAAACCACTTTGAGGTTTGACAGGAGAAAGTTAGGAGTTTAGGAAAGCCACTAAGGGCTGGAGTGCTAACATTGAGGCTAACCTTGGGAAGCTCAAAAAAAGCTTCACGCGGGAATATGATAGGCTAGACATGGAGTCTGAGAGTATGGAGTTATCTGAGCAAGAGAATAATAGGTTGTAGGAGATGCACCTAGAGTTTCAAAACCGCTGGTTGAAAGATGAGTTGAAGACTAAGCAGAGATCTAGAGATAGGGATATTTAAAAAGGAGATAGGAATATTGCATATTTTGATGCCGTAGCTAACGAAAGGAGAACGAAAACCTTTATTCACTCCCTAGATGGCCTTAGGGGCCTGGAACTCATACTGTAGACCTTCTTAAAGTTGTTTGGGATTTTTTACAAAAAACTCTTTAAAGATTAAAGTAGGAATGGGTGTACTGTGACACCCCCTAATTGCGCACTAATCATACATGCATCATGCACGATCACTAACAGCATCTCACATTAATATCACAACACAATTCTATGACACGAATTTAAACATAAATCTTTATATTACAAGCCAGGGCCGTTAGGACTCATAACACATCAGTCACGAAAGCAAATATTATTTGAGTGCGGACATAGTTAGACAAGTTTTGCCTTAAAAAGGGTGAGCAAAACAACGACACTAGATCGAAAGGCAAGGCCTCCTGCCTGGAACCTCTGGACTACCCCTAGTCACCGGTCTTCATGGAGGACACACCAACGTGGTAACCTGCATTCACAGTGCTACCAGGTGTTGCAACAACTGGGTTGAATGAAAAGAGTAGCAAAGCAACGACGAGTACTCATCCAAAGTACTCGCAATACTTACATTAGATCTACACTAGATATGCATCAGTGTCAAAGGAATGAGGCTATTTGGACTGAACTATAGAAGTGCCATAATAAGGGGGACAAGCTCAACTTATCAAAGACTACCAGCATCTTGCAGCAGTAGAAGAGAGGAGCGTACATATAGCAACAACCTGACCAGAGATCATCTCCTCGTCACCCATTGAGAAAACGGTCTCCTAGCGTATATGACTGTTATCTGAGTGTGTTTTATCAAATATCTCGTTTTAGTTGTAATAGGTCGGGATACAACTCCAAGTCATCCTATTACCATGGACACGGCTATTCTAATAGTTTAACTTCCTTAGATGGGTGCACCACATTTCCCGATACGCTCGATTACCTTTGGCCGGACACACTTTTCTGGGTAATGCCCGGCTTGGACAGTCGGCACGCCGAAGTCCTACCTTGGCTCTCCAGAGAGGTCAACATGCCAGTCTACATCCTAAGCACAAAGGGGTCATGGGCCGATCACCCTAAGCACTCCTGCATGTTGCGAGACTGGTCGGGGACCAAGCGCGCCTCTGTTTACACAAGTAGGCGGTTCCCGCTCACCCCAACAAATCAGCCTCCTCCATTGTGACATCTGACAGAGCTTTCGGGAGGAATTGACAACGCGGAGGGCCCCATAAACCGTTATCCCGCGCGACGGTTAGTGCATATATGCCAATGGCGACCTCAGATCAAATACCCAAATCTCGTTTAGAGTGTTATTATGTAATAACTGCGGACACCGACCATGGCCCAGTCCCACCTCTCTCCTGGGTGGTCTCTGCATGCCCTGTCGTTTCGCCACAGTGAATCACTCGCGGGTGCTCTCCAAGCCGACCCAACTTTAACATATCATGTATAGTGTAATTGTATAAAGTATACCCATGATCATCGCCTGAGGAGATCACGGTCGATAGTATAGCATGACACATGGACAAGGGTGCCACTGATGAGACTCTAGCATATCTATACTAAGCATTGCTTCTCGAAGTATGCATATTGACACTTCACAGCTTGAGAGCAACTCTAGCAGACCCCACATCCCGCCGGCCCGCAAAACGCGTTTGTAGTTCGCACAAAACCGCTTTTGCGGGCCGGCGCAGACGGCCACAGATGCAGACCGCCCAAACAGACCCGCATAAAAGCATATTCGCGGAATATTTTTTTTACGGGTCGTCTTCTGCGGGTTCTGCTCGGGCACCACTACGACGACCCGCAAAACAGAAAAACTGCAAATCTTGCATTTTGACATAGGGCTTCACAAACAAGTTCAAATTCAAATGACATAACACAGTTTTACGCGCAAATAAAAGCCAAGTTCATTACGGCAAACACAAAAGAGGGCCCTGCAAAAGTTTGCGCCCATGTCTGGCATCATCTTGGTCGATCTTTACTCCACGCCATCGAGTCCATCTTGAACTTCATCGCCACCACCGAATCCACCTCCGGCGCTTGTTCCAACTTCCGCACCAAAATCATCGACATTGCCACCATATGGAGCGGAGAAAACATCTCCCGAACTGTAGCACGCACCGGCCGACGAAACCATTCTTCTCTTCAAGATTTCTCTCCTTGACATATCATGCCATGTTTTGGTGAGATCGTTCATGTCATTGCGGTTCATTGACATAATCTTGTTCTCTTCGGCGAGCATCTTGGATATGGCTTTGTTTTCTGCAGCGCGTGCTCTTCTCTCCTCAATACCAGCTTTGCGCAGCCCCTCTTCTTTGAGCAATTGTCACTTTTCTTGCTTCTCCTTTGCCTTCTTCTCGGCCAACTCTTTCTTGATCTCCAACGAATTCAACAACATCGACTCGTTTGATTGCACCATGGCATCAATCTTCTCCCTCAAGCTTGATGCTTCTTGCTCTCTCTTCATCTTCTCCCTAGTCTTCTTATCGCCATCGGGCTTGTGCAAATTTCTTGGGCCATCATCATCCTCATCTTCATCCATGTTTGTAAGTGAGCCTCTCTTTGGTGGGGATTCTTTGTCGATCAATGCCCACTTCTCGCACTTTTGAAGCAACTCCCAACAATGCTCTAGTTTGAAGAATTTTCCTTCCCAAGCTTCCATGTCCTTGTATCTATGTTGAGCAATCTTGTCCTACAAAATGTGAACAAAGTGATGTAATCATTTTCCCATGATGCAAATATGATGATGCACAACTTGAACAAAGGCAGAGCAAACTCACATAGACGAACTCCACGGTGCCACTTGGAGGTGCATTGCGTACTTGCTCCAAGCAAGCTGCCCAACGGCTGCACATTGGTTTGATATTCTCCCAACACCCTTGAAGAGACCAAAACATGCATGCAGTCCTATTGGGATGCTTTGCCATAATGCGGAAGTATTGATCTTCGATCCTTTGCCAATATCTCTTGGTAGTTTGAGAAGTACCCGTGCATGCATCAAGAGACACCGCACTCCATGCTTTGATCAAAGCTTGGTCTTCCAACATCGTGTAGTTCTTCGATCTTATACTTTTTCCAGCTTTTGTTTGCGATTGCTCATACGCTTTTGCTTCGATCTCCTCCAATTCGTCTGCACAACCATGATCATCCATGCAGCCCTCCATTTCATTGTAGTCGAATGCGAACGAGGCTTGATCAATGTCAACCGCGTTCGTATCCAACAAGTTCACGAACTCGGTAGTCTCATTGTTTGAACCACCGCTATAATGAACAATAGCAAGTCAAGAGATATCGAGGATAACGGCGAAAATGAAAGTAAATCACCATGACCGAAGACGCATACCTTCCGGCCATTTCGTCGAACACCTCACTTGCGTGGGGAGCGGCACCGTTGAACGTCATCGCCGGAGCACCACCTTGCGGGGGGATGCAGTGAGAGGATGCAGAAGGCGGCTTCTTTGAAGTTGGAACCTTCCTCCGCTTTACGCGCGCGACCTTGCCGACCTTTTCCATCGCCGGTCGGGATCGCGCTGCGCGTTGGCGCCCGAAGCGTGGGCCATCGCGACGGGGGCAGCCGGATTCCCGCCCTGCACGACCACGTTGCCCTGCCGCTTGCGGGCAGGCGCGGCGTTTTCTTGGGCGACGACGGTGAGGCCAACATGGTCGGCGACAAGATCCGCCCGAGGGGAAGG
This sequence comes from Secale cereale, assembly GCA_902687465.1. Classification (NCBI taxonomy): domain Eukaryota; kingdom Viridiplantae; phylum Streptophyta; class Magnoliopsida; order Poales; family Poaceae; genus Secale; species Secale cereale. The sequence continues at coordinate 90,764,063 of LR738710.1, read as the reverse complement.
AGCGTGCGCGACCTCGACGGTGACGGGGGACAGCATGGGGTCGTCCATGGCAGCGAGGGACGGACGGGGAGGAAGCACCGGAGCTTGCGGAGGCGGGGCAATGGTGGCGGAGGGTGGGAGAGCGGGGAAAGGGCGCGCGGAAATGTCCCTCCCGCCAAATCTCGCTGCGGATAGGGGTTGAGCTCGGGTCGGCCTCCCAGCCCGTGAAGATAGAGGTTGGGGGAGAAGATTTGTCGCGCCCCGCAAAAATATTTGTGGGCCGGGGCGGGATGCGGGGTCTGCTCGGGCAGGTTTTTCCGCTCCGACCTGCAATTTGGCGGTTATTATGCGGGCCGGGGCGGGATGCGGGTCTGCTAGAGTTGCTCTGAGAAAAGGGAGAAGCTTCGGAATCTGGTTATTTTGTTGTGCCATTATTTTGGCATAATTACTGTAGTACTTGATGAACAAATATTTAGTATGAGCATGCTTGTTCGCATGAATAGACATGAGAGAGGCGTTTTGGAGGCCGAGCTCCATGGAGACCTTTATTTTTGAAAAATTCACATTCAAAATTTTATGGTTTAAAAAATTCTGAATAAAAATGTGTGTATGTAAGGATGTAACTCACGTGTGTGTTAAAATTCATGATAAAATACCTCGCATTGCGACCTATACAAAAAAGATAAATTCATGGCCCGGGAGGATGAATAGTATCATGTAATATTAAACAACCCTAGATTTGTCTTTTTTTTACACAACCCTCGTTTCAACGTATTTTGAACTGAAAATTTACACATATGTGTGTTATGCTTTCATGTATATACATATCTTTTCAGAATTTTTTGAAATGTTAAAATATGAATTTTGATGAAATTTCATATTCGAATTTGGAGGCCTCACTGGAGGCCAAGCTCCGAAAAGGATTTCCGGAATAGACATGTCAGTTATAAATTGGAGTTGTTGTTATCATCTAGGGCCAACAACTAATGAGAGAGAGAGAAATCTTCTATTTACTTAAAAAGAGTCATGTTTTCATACAATAGTTTCAGCAAGTGAGTAAATGATCACAGCAAAGGGTGAACCTTTCCTCATCACAAAATAATTATGCGTACAGATTCCTCCACCAAGATCTGTGTCATCCAACCTAATCCAACGGCTCAGGTTGAGGCCCTGTTTCTATCTGGTCGCTTCCCCCTTCTATATATAGTTATATACCCTTCTTCTCCTTCCCCTGACTCTCCACCTAGCATTCTAGCAATACAACTCGAGTGATCCTTCTTACACCCTTCTTCTCCTTCCCCTGGCTCTGTAGCTCAGCAACACAACTCGAGTGATCCTTGTTAGCTAGGGAGAAGCAGCGTCATGGAGGTGGGGCTCAGTGCGGCGTCGGCGATGGGTCGTCTGTGCATCCTGCTCCTGCTGCTCGGCAACGCCGCGGCCAAGGTGCCGGCGGACGTGGTCTTCCAGCTCCTAGCGCCTCCGCCCCCTCCTTCCACCCACCAGCCAGAGCCGGCCCACCGACTCACCGGAGAAGAGAAAGCCTGGATAGCAGTCGGTGTGGTGGCGCTTGCGGCCGCGGCCGTTGCACTGCTGATGTACTGTTGCAGCACGGGCGGCGATCCGCACCCGCCACGCGCCGCGGAGCCGAGGCGCTCGGAGATCGTGGTGCGGATGCCGCCTCCTCTCGTCCGCATGGCCTGAGGGCGTTGTAGCTCCATTTGTAATACTGCCATGCTAATGAATAAAAATGATAATCCAGAGGTTACGATGTGCTCATAGTATTGTCAGCGGAAACTATACTATACTGCAGGGGTTATGATGTGTTCCATTTACATTTTACCGGTCTGATCTACTAGGCTATGTATCTTTGGGCCGTTTGTCCGTAGCCGGTTGATGCCTTCTCTAGATCAAAGCCGGACGCTTAGTAACCTACTCCCTCCGTTTCTAAATATTTGTCTTTCTAGACATTTCAAATGGTTACAACATACGGATGTATGTAGACATATTCTAAAGTGTAGATTCATTTATTTTGCTTCGTATGTAGTCACTTGTTAAAATCTCTAGAAAGACAAATATTTAGGAACAGAGGGAGTATTTCTAAAGAAAAATCTGCTAGGCTACGCCTTTTCTTCCTGATCTGATCTTCCCCAGTAGAATAAAAAGCGTAAAATCATCACAATTGTGGCGGCATTAGCGGAAAACACACTTTTTCTTTTGCCTGACGTAAACCATCGAACGCAATGGTAAATTTTTTGCTCAAACTACACAAGGCACGGTTAATTAAGGAAAACATGTGAAAACCCCCCACACGCATGACTAGCAATCAAGACACATCGTCGAAGTCTTTTCATTACCATTTGTAGGTCTATTTGCCAGATTGCCAACGTTGATGGGCTGGCGGGCTGCCTGGTCTGTGTCGCGATGACAAAAAAGGTTTGAGAGTTTTCTTAACACAAGGCTTGGCAGTTTGAGAGGCGTCCACGCAATGGAAGAGAACATCAAAGAGGAAAATGCTCATGTCCACGATGAGAAAATGCTCATCAAATGATGGAAGAGGAAAAGTCTTAACGGGCTAAAAAACAAGCCTTCTAAGGCAAACGCATATGTAAGTTATTCACGCACTACTCTTCTTTCTTGTACACGGCCCCGATTGCCCTGCACATGCAGTTCTACCGACCCAATACGTAATCCTACATATGGTGCGGTATAAGATTTAAAACCAACTATAGCTGTAAAAAAACATGATCCCTTCAGCAATAAAAGCAATATATGTTTATTGGTAACCTTTAGTGAAATAAATAAGGTAGAAAACATTAGAATTCATTGGAATGTCATAATTGGTAACCACACCAAGTCCTTGAATGTCAAGACCATGGTTCGCCGCGTCGGTGCAATACGCTATAAGGATGTTGAAATCTCTTGTTTTAAACTTAATCAAAGCAACTAGTCTTTTGTCCCCATAAAGGGAAGAAAATTAATTATTTGAGATTGAAAGTAGTATTTTTGTTTAAAAAGTATAAACATGTCTGTAATAGAATTCCCTTGGACCTCTTCTAAAGACTACCTAATTGAATAGGGAATCTAATACTTTTGTCTATCTGATATAAAAGACAAGAAAGTAACCTAACTCATCTAGCGAGTGATAGAGAAAGCTTTAAAACCAAGAGTTCCTAAAGTAGAGCAAGGAGTCTAGTTTGTTGACGCATAGGTCCGCACAAAGATTATGATCATGCTCCATAGCTCATTCGGACCATGAACAAGATAACAATCCTGAAACGAAAAAACGATGAACAAACAATAATGGGAAATCAGTCCTACAATCACTAATGGTACATAACAAGTATATCCGTGAAAAGATAACATGTGTGGGGAGGGGGCTAAAATGTCACATGCCAAAGTTAATAACAACGTCTCGAGCAGTGAGGCCTTAGCCAGCCAGGGCGACAAGTGAGACTTTTTTTATTTAATTATGAGTACCCCTTCTAAAGGTTACTCCGAAATGTCTTTAGTGGCGACTTGTGGCTTAACGCATGTGTGCCAAGTGTTGCAACCAGAGAGTTTGTATGAGATTTTCTCACCGAAATGGGGGATGTGAGGGTGCTTTATACCTGCTCTTGTTGATAGGTTTGGACAAAATTCTTTGATGCAATTTGTACTTCCCACAATGGTGTACTTGTATTTTCTGTACTAGTGCATGTGTACTCCATGTGTTAGTGAGTGTTTGTGTTTGGGCAGGGCGAACACGGCCACACGGGGAGGCTGGGCGCTGATTCAGTCGGACCTTGCCATCTATCGGGTCGACGACCAATGGGTGGGCGGCCATGGCGGCCCGCGGCAGAGGCGGGGAACAACAAGGCAGGCGGGGCTCTAGGGTCGCCGGATATGGCCATGGACGGTGCCACGGGTCGTGCTAGATCTGAGCTTGAGACGAGCCATGGAGTCGGTGCTTTGTTCACACATACACGCGCGCAAAGAGAAAGAGAAATATTGGAGGAAGAAAAAGTGGCAGATTTATCCGACGAATGGTGGCTCGCCGGAGTTGGACGTCGCCGGAGCGACGTGATTCCAGGAGACGGGGCCGGCCTTGTCATGTCAGGGGCCCTTACGGAAGACCACAAAAGGGGCCCTTGTTCACACAAAAAATATGTACTACTCCCTCCGTCTTATAGTATACGAGCGTTTTTTACATTAATATATTTTTTAGAGGAAAGGCTTGCGCCCGACTTTATAAATAAAGCCATCAGGTGCTTGTACGCGAGTTATCATCTTTGTTTTGCTTATTACCATGATATTTGCATAAAAGTTACCGAGGGTATTGTTTTCAACAACTTTCATTTTGGGGTCAAAGAATTACCGCAGTGTTTGCATGTGGGTTATATGCTCTATTGTGCGTATATTATCATCATATTTACATACAAGTTACGGGTTTGTTTTTCCAATAATTTTTTCCCCGGTCAAAAGTTACCGGCTCTAATGTGTGACCACGGGTGTTTGTTATATTATCAGGTCATGCATAAATTACTGTGTTATTTACACAAAATTGATGTGTATATTATCATGTTGTTTAGACAGAAGTTATCGGGATATGTTTCAATAAATAAAAAATCCCGGGTCAAAGTTACCATGGTATTTATATGTAAGTTATCATATCTACTATGCATAAATTATTATGCTATTTACTCATAAGTTATCACGGTCTTCACATCGTAATTTACTTGGTCCGCATGCGTCAAATACCATGCTATATACAGGCAAGTTCCCGGTTTTGTCGCGTGAGAGAAGCGGATCGAGTTGTTTTTCTTTTCCACTCATTTAATAAGGTATAAAATACATGTAATCTGTATAAAAAAACTAGAACAGAGAGTTATATCAGCTGTATAAAATACATGCTATATTGCTGTAGCCTCAACCAATAGGTTTTGGGTTCGATTCTTGATAGCGCCCTTTTATTCTTTCGAGTCGACTGGAAGTTAGCTTTCTCATTATAATAATCGTTATAATAATTAACACATGCTCAAAAAAATGTTAAACCACTTATTTATAAAATGTTAAACATGTATAGAAAATAATTATGTATATACCAAAAATATAAAATGTGTATTAAAAAATGACATCAAAACATATATTTTAAAAATGTTAATCATGTATTTTTTTAAAATTAAACATGTTTAAAAGATAGTTCTGACATACATGAGAAATTCAGAATGTAAATGAAAAATTAGACATGTGTTGAAAATAAAAAACTAATAAGAAGAATCCAAAGAGAACCGATGAAAACCTAAGAAAGAAAGGAAAAGAAAACCAAACAACAAAGGGAAAAGGAAAACCAAAAAAATAGAAAACTCAAAAATAAACAAAGAAATCGTTGCAAAACAGTGAAAAACAATAAAATCGCTGAAAAAAGGCCGCGCGCTGCTATAGTATTTGGGCCGGCCTAGTAGCCGCGGCGCTGTAGGCGAAACATAACATGACTCGGTAGGAGCGATACATAGGTCGATCCTCAAAAAGAAAAGAAACGACACATAGCTCCGGCCCTCTGGCAGGCAGATGGCAGCAGCTGTACCGCTGGAGCAGGCACTGAGTCCTAGCAGGTAGCCGGCGGCGCCGCCCGCCCCCCACCCCCTGCGTCTCCGCCGCTACGTGCGGACCTCCCCCACGGAAGCCTTCTCCAACATCCTCGTCTAGACCTGGGGCTCTGACCTCGTTGCGGACCTCTCCGGTGACAACTCTTTTCTGGAGCTCCTTCCTTCCCGGACTCGTCATCGATGGTATGCTTCGCTACCGACTGCTATAGTAGAACATCTCCTCACTCTACATATCGTCAGTCAGAAACTAATGCCTGCAGTAGTTAATTAGATCGGGAACAGCACGAATGGCTTTATTAGAAGGGTCTAATTCGACAGACTTTTGCTCATCGAACCATGAATTGTGGCAGCTCTTAATTGTCAGTGTTCTGAAAGAACAAATAGCTTTTCCAATCTTTTATTTCGATTCTAATTCCTATGGATCTGGTTACTGCAGCACCCTTGATCCATAGGTATCAGCAAAGGGAAATTTTGCAAGTTTCTCTTGTGTGCCCTCCATAGCAAAAACTTATGAAAATCAATGTCCCATCCCACCAACAGCTCCTTTTTTTTTGTCCCTACTGAAAGCGCGGTACAGTGTCAGTGGTAGGGTCGCATATATTTAGCACTAGAAGTATGTTACCTCAATACATCATTGCTTGGATTCCTCTGTGTTCTACTCCCTCCGTTCCGATTTACATACATGACTTCCTGTCAAATTCTGCCAGCTTTCTTATTATTGCCTTACTAGGATCTTGTGGATAAATAAAATGCCCTATATATTTCCGTTTGATGTGTATGACCAGTACTCCTTGACCAGCTCGCGGAAGAAAGATCCTTCGGTTTCCATTAGGTTTGTAGGTCTGTCATACTCCATTATTTTCCCTGAAAGATTATATGGATCATTAGTATGGACAATGGGAATATATGATGTAGTCCTATCTTAGATAAATGTTTTTTGCAAGGCTAAAATAATACTCCACAGTGCATTTTGGTTCCGAGTATGAAACTAGTGAAGTAAGCATCCACTAATTGGTGTAAAAAAAGGCTTGAGTAGTGTTGGGGAAAAAGGATCCACAGTGCATTTTGGTTCCGAGTATGATTTATATTCCGTATTAATTTTGTGCCCTGCAATAAGACTAACAATATGCGAATCACTGCAGGTCTATTATGTTGGTGATATAGGAAAGCATACCATCGCTCATTGCAAGTACCATGTCGCAGTCCATAACTGTCGGTATACGGTGTGCCACTGTAATAACGGTGCAATGTTTGAATTCTGTTCGTATAGTCTTCTGAAGAACAACATCTGTTCCATTGTCTATGGAGGCCGTGGCTTCATCAAGAACTAAGATACGACACCTTCTCAAAAGTGCGCGCCCCAAACAGAAGAGCTGCCTTTGGCCCATGCTCCAATTCGACCCATCTTCCACGACTGTATGACAATTATCTTGATCAGTAACATGTACCATTACACAGTTTCAGAAATTACGCTAGCAAACAGATATATCTAGTGCGCCTAGGACTACTGACGGAAAATTGAGTAGCACGCGTATGTTCATCCTATTTTCAACTTTGAAATGACTGAGGTATAACTTGTTGTTTTTGCAGTTTCTTAGGAACAGAAAAAATGAACTCCGGAAACTAAAGTGCATATGCGGATGGAATTTCCTACCAAGTGAATCCAATCCCTGTTCTTTCTCCTGGACAGCTTCGAGAAGTTGACATTTATCAAGAACCTGCAACAGAATAGAAGGTAATATAACTATGGTGATTCCTTTTAAAATGTGCAAGGGACATAAAAGGAGAAAGGTAACTTGTCCTCTGAGATGCCCTTAATTCAGTTTGACAACGTGGTGAACTTTCTGAAACTGTTATGTATATATTACACCTTGATAACTGAGCTAAATTGCCATGTTTAAGTCATCTGATGATTGAATAAGATAAGAAAAGCAACATAAAAAATTTATATATCATTACATAAATTACCTCCCATATTTGTTGGTCTGAGAATTGCCCAAGAGGATCTAGATTATATCTTACAGTGCCCTGAAAAAGTGTCGGATCTTGTGGGATGATGCCCAAACGTGAACGCAGGTCATGTAAGCCGATAGAAGTGATGTCCAAAGAGTCAATAATTATTTTGCCTCCAGATGGTTCGACAAGGCGAAACAATGCGCCAATTAACGTTGTCTTCCCACTTCCTGTTCGACCAACTATACCAATTTTATCTCCACCTTCAAACTTACAACTGATGCCATGCAGTACAAGGGGAGCATCCTTTCTGTACCTAATCTGTCAAACAAAATGTTTATGCCACAATCTGTTACAATTAATCCTAAAGGTTTTCACCTCTTAAGGCATACATGTATATATTTATATTTTTGATTCATTACCTTCAAATCTCTAATCTCCACACTACCAATTTGAGGCCAATCCGGTGCCGGCCGGTTTTCTTCGATGACTTCTGCTGCTTCACTTTTTATGTCCATGTACTGGTTCACCCGTTCCACGGATACTATTTGATTGGCAAAGGTGCATTGCTTTCTAATAGAGGAAACAAAAGACATATTTAGGGAAAGACCATACGACAATGCCATTCCCACAAAACCTGCAGGAACAAAAGTAATTAGTTTCTCGATTGTAATGTTGATCTCTTCATAACAAATGCTTTTGGTGCTTGTGCTTAGCATAAGCTACTCACCAGGGCTAAAAGTTCCTGGAGGAAGAAGAACTATGAGAAATGCAGAAAAAGAAAGAACTGCGGCGCTCATTATTTCAAGGCGTTGAATCAGCCATTCTGTTGCTGCAAAATTGTAGAAGTATGGGATAGCATTCTTATCAACAAGATCAGAATTTTTATCAAAGAAACGATCTTCTTCCTCGAATGCCCTTATGGTTATAGCCCCTGAAATCGATTCGCCTAGGTGATTTGCTAGAGCGGACTTGGTAGTGCCATTGATCCGCATCAGTTCCTTAGCTGAGGCTAAGTAATACCTCTGCATGGTTAAAAAAAACATGACAGATCATCGGAAAGCGTCAATGGAAAACGGTTAACTAATTCACCCTTGGATGAAAAAAAGCCACAGAATACATCTGCTGGTGAATGAAATAATTACTGCCAAATATAACTATGACAAAATCTGTTACCTGTAGCCTAACTGACAAAACTATCATTGGCACGGACACAAATAGAACTTGCCATGTAACAACAGCCAATACCCCCAGATTGCTGTATCCATTCAAGCTGGCGCTAAGGCTAAACATGAACGCGAATGGGACATCAAGGTCGACAGTACTCAAATCGGAAGAGACCTGCATTACAAGGGAAAACAGAGCTGGCCCATCATTAAAAACGTCAGAATGTGAAACAGAATTTCAAATTTATTATCATATTTGCCATCTATTCAAGAATTCTTACCCGGCTAAGGACCCTTCCCAGAGGAGTAGAATCATAAAAGGACATCGGTGCACGGAACAACGACTCAAGTAACTGGGAAAACAAGGATCTCGATGTCTGGACCCCGAGAACAACGACCGATAGACATCTTGATAGCAAAAACAGCATCGTGCAAAGTCCGATAACAATGTACACCGTGATTAGCCTCAGTGTACTGACACGGGGATCTTGGACATTCGCCGCCATCCAAGAGTTCTGCGCTATTTGCCCAGCTATGAAGATCATGTGAGAAATGACACACAGAGAGGCATACATGAAGCCTCTGTTCTGGCGCAGGTAAATCATGTAGGGCTTAAGTCCAGTGTCTCCTGTCTCTCTTTCCTCTTCCTTGATCAGTTGGTGTGCTGGTGATGGCTTCTTAGACTTTGTGTTACTTGCATAGATATGATGTGTCTCCTTTGTTGATGTTCTGTTCGCTCTGTGAGGAGCAATATTATTATTAAAATCTGAAAGCCCAATAGTATCCTTATGGGCATTTACAAGGTCTTTAAATTCTTGACAATCCGTGAATAGATCTCGATAAGGTGCCGACCGAATAACCTCCCCATCTGACATTAGCTGTCAAAAATTTCACTAGTTTTAGATGAAATCAATAGAAAAAAGTACAGCCAAGTGTAGATATGTGTGTAAGAGAGAGACCAGAATGGAGTCGAAGACGGGCAGAAAATCGACTTGGTGGGTCACCAAAAGAACAGTCTTGTCTGAAAGAGCTCCCATGACATATTCCTGCATGTCACAAACGGTAAATAACATCTTAGTTTAAACAACAGTTCCTACAAAAAACATCAACCACTCTGCAAACTTTCTGATAATAGTGACCCTTACATTGAAGAGGCTGGTTGATGTATGGGCATCAACGGCGCTGAAAGGGTCGTCTAGGAGATAGATGTCCGCGTTCTGGTACAGCGCACGGGCAAGCTGAAGGCGCTGCTTCTGACCACCACTGAGGTTCACTCCCCTCTCCCCGATCTGAGTGTCGTCTCCATACGGCAACATCTCGAGGTCCTTCACCAGCGAGCACCTCGCAAGTGTTTCCTGGTATCTTTGGCTGTCCATACGAGACCCGAAGAGAATGTTCTCTTGCACGGTTCCGGTTTGGATCCATGCGTTCTGCGACACATATGCTATTTTCCCACAGACTTCAATCTGATGGATCACAAGATTAAAGCTTATTGTCACGTCGATCATATAACCGTATGAGCTGATACCAAATATTTAATTTTCCATTTGATAAACTAGAAGGTGCTCAACTGAAGTTAACAAAATGAAGACAATGTTGTTGGAAAGCAGTATTACCGTGCCTTGAGTTCTCGGGACCTCTCCGAGTATCGCAGCCAAAAGCGTCGACTTTCCTGACCCAACCTCTCCGCAAATCGCAACCTTCTCCCCGGCTTTGACCACCAAACTTATATCCTTCAGATTAGGCTTTGATGGATCTTCGCACCATGAGAAGCCACACGAGTTCATCGCTACCGGGTAACCGATGCCCACAGAGGAGCATTTCTCCTTAGCTCGTCCATTCAGCTCAGGCGCACCTAGAAACTTCTCTATCCGGGTGAAAGCAACCTTAGCCTGCACCACGACCCCAAGAACCTCCGGTATGGCCCGAATCGGGTCCTGCACCAGGCGCAGGGTTGCGATGAAGGTGAAGACGTTGCTGGCATCAAGAGGGATCTCCAGAAGGTAGCATGTCAGAAATGTGGCCGCCGAGACCCAGACAGGCGACGACCAGAAGAGGACACTGTTGTAAGCCCTGCTAAGCTGGAACGCCGACAGCCACCTGTACTCGACCTCCCTTAGCTCCTCAATTGCCTTCTTGAAGTGAGCTTCCCACGCGTAGAGCTTCAACACCTTCATATGCACCAGCGACTCGGACATGGCCTTCAACCTCGCGTCCGTCGCCTCCATCAGCTTGCTCTGGAACCTGTGCTGCAGCTTGGCCAACGGAGCGTTGCAGAGCACGGTGATGACGACGACGACCAGGGACGAGACCATGGCGGCCCCGACCGCGCTGTAAAGGATCGCCAGGGCGATGCAGAGCTGGACGACCGTCGTCCATGTCTGGTGGAACCAGTACGGGAACTCCCCGACCCGGTACGCGTCGACGGTGAGGTAGTTCATGATCTGCCCGGAGGAGTGCGCCATCTTCGCCGAGCTCGATAGCTTCTGCTGCTTCCTGTAGATGGCCGCCGAGAGGAGGGACCTCACCTGGAGCCCCAGCCTCCGCGTGCGGAAGTACCACTGCCTCTGCGACAGCGACTCGCAACATTTGCAGGTGAACATGAGCGCGGCCAGCATATAGCCTTGATGCTTGGAAACGGAGGTCACTTTCCCGGTTGACAGGTTGATGAATGCCCTCAGAAGCAGCGGGCCTGTGGACAAGGTGAGCACCTTGAGCAAGGCGAAGAGACCTGACACCATGATCCCGCACTTGTGATGAGAAACGATAGCCCACAGGATCGATGGTGGTGTGCCATCATGTTCATGTGACGTCTGCTTGTTTTTGTTGTTGTTCAGCTTCTCCAAGAACATCGCGTACTGGCTCTGCGCTCGGTCTGCGGCGCCTAACAGCGGCATGTCTTTGTCGTCGAGGGGCTTCTCGTAGCCCGCCTTCATCAGAGAGTTCAGCCACCAGAATGTCATCTGGCTGAAAATGCCAGCCCTGGCAAAGGGAGTCACCTTCTGATGGCTGCTCTCTGAAGAGTCATCAGCTACCTCACTGTCAGCTGTATCATCGGTCTTCAGTGGCTTGTATAATCCTTCATCTTCATGTTCCTCTTCGTCATGGCTGCTCTGGATGCTGTAGATGAGAAACATAAGTGCGCCTGGCAGGGACAGGAGGTCCAAACAAGCCTTGACGGTGACCGCCTTCTCGTCGAGAATGGCGACAACCGAGGAACAGCAGACGAATGCCGAGTAGACGGTCAGCGACACCGACCATAGCCGAGCAAACGCTGGCCCGAGAAAGGGGCTTCCGGCGGCAAAAGCAAAGCCGGCGAGGACCAAGCTGAATCCCTGGGACAGTGTCACAAGCCACCAGTGCGGCAGGTAACTCCTGGAGGCATCCTGATCGCTGAAGTTGGTACTGCCCAGCAGCATCCAGAGTCCTAGGACGAGATGGAACAACCCCAAGCAGCCGTTGAACGCCACGGCGGCCACCTGCAGCGGCGAGCTGGGCCTGAGAAGCCGCCGGCGCGTGGCGGACGGCCTGCTCTCGGGGAGCCGGGCGAGGAGCCGGAGCAGGAGCGCGAGGGCGAGCGGCGCGACGATGCCGGTTTCCACCAGGTGGTTCACGCATGTGGAGGCGTCGAATACTTCTCCGAGGACGCCCTGGTCGCAACAAGCCTGGCTTCCACACAAGTTCACCATCGTCAAGGAACCTGGAGCATGAAGTATGTGAATCACAGGGCATTGCATTGCAGTGAGATTCCAAGCTCTTGCAGTGGCGATATATACAGTGATGTAGCTATGCAGACTTACTTGCGAGGGAGCTCATCTGTGAATGTGCGACGACGAACGGTGTATCAAGCAGAGTCCACCAGCCCTGCTTGAAGCTGAACTGCTGAAGCAGACACAAAACAGGGCAGGGAGCAGATCAAGATTGATCACGAACAAAACAAGCAGCACGACTCGATCCCGAGATTCAGCTCTCCGTTTAGTTTATTATTATGGGGTTTGTCCCGCGAGCAACTGTGGCCGTGTTGAGTATTGACCTCTCTGACTGTTCTGTAGCGGCTACCGCTGCGTGCCGCTTGTCCGTAGCTTTGGCAGTGTGCGGGCGCACACGGCATATGCCAAAGAATAACAGAGATGTTGGTTGGTCTCGTGCTCGACGGTGCGGGCTTTTTTAATCATGATTTCGGGGAATCTCCTTGCTACTGTACTAGTATTACTCACGCAAAGCATGAAACGCAGATACAGAGGGGAAGGGGGGAATGCGCCGAGCCGGGTGGCAAAGAATCCAAGCCAACCAAAACTCGGTGCGAACCGACGAGCTACGTCCAACGCACCAAGGGCATCGCCCGCCGCGGGAGCAACTTGACCACCGTACCGAATGCAAGAGCACGGACCTAGAATACACACAGCTCCTCCAAGCACCGGCCGTCAAAGGCAACAACGCGATCACGACCAAATACAAGACCACAATAAACACGACCAGCAAATGAGTACGCTTGGATGAAACTACGAGAAATTACAAAGACATGTTTCCAAATAATGATATACTTCTACCATTTACACAAAATTCCAAGCTTACAGTGCAAGCACAATATTTAAAAAGAGAGCCAGCGCTCCATAATTTCAAAACCGCTGCATCGCTGAATGATTTGCAGCGTACACTGACGATAAAAGAAGCGTGCGTTTTATGATTCGTGAATACGGAATGCCCAAGAAAGCTACAGCTTCCGAGGAAATACAATCAGGTTATCAATAAGTATGGCAAGCTTTCCTCAGTTCACTGGTACCACAGGACCTGGGAAAAAAGATGGAAATGCAGTTACTCTGTACAGAGCATGACAGCTACTCCATCCGTACCAAAATATATGCCGTTTTGGTAGGCTATATATAAACTCCTACCGCCTACCAAAACAACATATATTTCGGTAAAGAGGTAGGTCTGAGATCCATAAGATCTAACCAACTCATGGATCTGGCACGTGGATAATGTAGGCACACAAAAGAGAGAGAGAGAATGTCCAACTAAACCAAATTTTCATTATATATAATGCACTGTAAAAGACCATACATGTATTGAGACTGAACTATAGATCATTTGTTTGAGATGAACCTTCTTAAAGACCCCAACGGAAATTTTCTTCTATTCGACCACAAAACTGGACCGACAAAATTTTCCACTCTTTCTCTTGGCGGTTTACAAGACCCATATATTTGTTTCGGTGTCAGGAATCTTCTGTGCACATCAGCTGTTTCTTCGAGGCACAGACTCCAAGCTGTGATCCAGACAAGATATTGACAGCTTATTCTTTTGTCTTGCCTAAAAAGAATTTCAATTCTCCACTTCCACCTGCGTAGAAGCTGAAGACTCCTAGGAATTGACAAAGCTGACTACTTCAGCTAAAGCAAAGGCCCATGCCCGGCAGGAAAACGACTGGGATGAACACCTCTCTTTGATCTTTCATTGCCATATCGTCTCATTTCGACTGGACCCCAACCAAGAATACCAGCAGAACTGCTAGATTCTTGCGACCTGTTACCATTTGCCATAAATGGAGGAGGTTGATACATCGGTTGGGTGTCATACTGATTATCCTGATCAGCTCTCCTCCGGCGCTTCCAGGCTTCCGAATTCCCAGTGTTTTCACCATTATTAAGAGGCTCTGGAGTGTGCTGGAAAGACCTTGTTGACCTTTGGTTTCTAGAAGGATGAGGCTGGTTTGAAGAACCTCTGTTAGGAGGAGCAGGTGCAAAATTGCCACCATGCGAAGGGCCGACTCCAGCTTCCATTTGGTCCTGACAAATTTTTGAATAGAGATCGCACAATCTCTCCCCAGACATATTTGAAAAAGTTGCCACATAATTCCATAATCTTGTGGTCATACCTGCAAACAATGCAATTGTTTAGATAGGTATCGTTTGAGAAAATATAGAAGTTCCGCAAAAAAAAAGGAATATCAATGTTCATGAAAGAATGTCTCTAGAATGTTCATGAAATAATCAAATTACTTCATGACTATGAACGTCTCAAGAATGTCTATAGAATATGGATGATCTGGAATCACAAGAACGAGTGTCTTCGACAATGCGAGACCTTCAATCAATGGGCTAGTGGACAAGATCAAGGACAAGGTCCAATGCTGGGGCTCACCCATCCTGGGATGTCCACTGATTAGACTGTTGGTTTTGTAAAACTCAAATCCTAGAAGGATTATAATTGTACCCCTATCTTTTCAATGTAATATAGCGCAAAGGTCCTTTGCTTTTTCTCAAAAAAAAAAATCAAATTATTCATCACATATGCTTCCTACAAAAAGGTAGGAGCTACCAACACTTACGGGACTGCTTGTACGATTCTACATGTTGGGCAGCGACTTTTCCAATCTTTTCACCAATTATCTGGAGGTACCGGCGAATTCTTGAAAGAACCTGCACATGTGCTTATAAGGTTAGAGTGGCAGTAGAGCATTTTAAGAATAGATAGTCAATATCAAGATATAAAGCAGAAACCTTTTCCTTTGGAAGAATTAAACTTGTATTCTGTAACCTATCAAGGCGTTTCAATATGTCCTGCTCGTCATCCAAAGCTTCAGAGCACCATTCCAGCCACTTTTCCTCCTTTTCCAAACGATATTTAATTTGTTCTTCAGACTCTGAAATTTCACCCTCTTCTCTTGCTTCAGCTTCTTCCACCATCTTGCGTTTCTTACTATCATCTTTGTTTGACTTAATATCCTCTTGTGGTTTTGCATCTTTTTGCCGGCCTTTAACCGATCGAGCACCACCATTTTCATTATTGACTTTTTGGCTAGCACCTCCTTTGGCTTTTGAGCTCTTTCCACTCAGATTGGCATATTCCTAGAAAAGCAGAAATTTCTTGCCAATGGATTAAATTATCAAAGCTGGACACATGATACAACTATTGCATATAAAAAATGATACAGAATTCAAGTCAAGCTTCGATTTATATTTTTTTTAAAGAAAATTGGCTGTCAATCAGAAGAACAACTGATAGTGAAGCAAAAAAAAAAACTCATGAGTTGCTTGAAAAAAAATCATATCAGTAAGTATGTGTACAGGGATATTGTGAGCAGAATGGTATCACTAATCGTGGTGGAACCAGAAAACTTCAAAAGCATGGTTAGTCAGGGCATAAAGAGGTTCAGATGCTAGCTTAACATCAATAATTAATTAATCACATCTGACTCGACATCCAAACATGAGCAAAATAGACAAACTCAACCTTCCGATTTTATATTAGCTCTAGAAAATGCAGATGTGCGCTTCACATATAGAATATGCAACCTAAGATGCACTTGCACATAAACAGCATACAAACAAGCACAAGCCCACACAAGGAAGAGGATGAAAGGTCAGGGAGAGTACCTTTTGCAGGAGAGCACTAGCACGATTATCCAAATTTGGTGCACGTGGTAAAAATGTTTCTCTCTCACCAAGTGTTGCTGGTGCAATTTTTGTTGTCAGTCCAAGCTTTGGATCCAATCGTATCTTCTCCCAGTTTCCATAACCATACCAGTGAATTCCAAGCAGCAATCTTGCATCATCAGCTAAAGATATAAAAAGATTTATGAGCTTATATTCTCAAACATTTTTACAGAAGCTAAGTCAAACAGCAATTACTTTCAATCCATCCACAGCTTGCTGACCACTGTGGCTTTTTGTAAGGTGATTGGATCCGGTATTGTCTAACTGGATCTTTGTAACGTGCGATGCGCTTTGCCAAGCATTGAAGCTCTTCAACACGAGCCAACAACTCATAGGCCTTCACTGGTACACCAAAAAAATCCAACACTGTGCCCTACATTTGAAGTACAATGAACTGAACTCAATAAAGGAAGATAACGCACAAGGAAACGACTACATACGGATCAGAGGGAGGACCATTTTCTCTAAGGGGCATCACAATGAAATATACCTTGATGTCTGTGTTCTCTTTCACAGCTTCCTGACAGCCATCAATGAGCGACTCATACAGCTCAATTTGTGCTTCACATGGAGCCTTTGCTATTGCACCACCAACATCATCCACAATTAAGCCAATTTGGCTTGGATTTCCAAACTTTTTAACCTAAAGTTCACCATGAGAATTAGATAAATGAAGCTGGAGAAAATACGCCAAACACATATATAGCTCCCGAAACAATACAATGCAATCTACAAATTTTGCATACAAATTGTCATAGAAATAAACTGAACAGAAAAAAACATAGTACTGGTACCAAAACTTGCAGTGACCATGTAATAATACGCACCAATAAAATAAAAGTAACCCATAGTTCACATTTATAGTGTAATAATAAATGCATTGATAACTAAAATTATGACCATTCCATTTAATAATAAGTAACTAAGTACAGTAGGAGTTAAAAGACCAAGGTAGCAGGTAAAAACAGAGGCAAATATACTTTGATGGTCGCACACTGACACGTTAATAACTAAAATTATCTAGTTGCAGAACATCTCTAATAAAACAAGATGAGAACCTATAATGTAACAGATCTCATGATCATATTGTTATAATAACCGTGGAACTAAGATATATAATGCGTAATTCAGGATATGTGCAAATATAACCAGTCAGAGAAGCAGAAGAATCAAATATGCTGGTAGTGGGCGCAGATTACCGCTCGAACAAAGCGGGAGGCATCCTTCTTAGGCATATTTCCAAATGACCAGTTCCGTACTTGAGCGACTGCTCCATCAATAAATGGTAATGAAACGATTGTGTCGACTGTTCTGCTGGAACGCCTTCTTGGCTTTTCTGGTGCGTCAACCGCTCGCCTTTTCCTGCTGCTATTTTTGTCGAGTTGGTGATCTTCAACATAGCTCTTTTTATTCCGGGCAGCACGAGGTGCTAAAGTTTCCTGCAGAACACATTCTTATTACTCTCTGGTTAAGTTGACGGCAAGCAAGAACTGAATCAGATGTCCAAATAAATACCTGACCCATATCTGCAGGGTCTGGTTGTATTAGTCTACTCCAGAATGAGGCATCATCCTCACCGCTGGAAAAATTAGCAACCTAACCAAAATACTTAAACAATTAATAACATATCCAAAATACTAAGAAACATTAATGCACAATAATTTCTGTGCTCTGCATCAGTTTATGATTCTGTGCTGTCACATGCCTTGAAAGCACTAAGAAGCTCATTTCCTTCTTCCCCTTCAGCAGCCTTTGTTTCAACTTTCTCAGCTCTCTCAAGTATTTCATCAATGTCCATGCTTTCAAGCTTCCTCTTGGTCTCTTCATCAGTCTTCTCTTCTTTGAACAACTCCTCTGCCCCAAACCTCAGTATGGCTGAAAGTTCATTCTGCCAAATGATACGGATTTCATCACTAGTGCGAGGAGAAAGAAATACTCCAAAATAGTAAAGAGACTCAACAATTCAAGGTAAAATGTTTTCCCCACTGAATTTTGCAGATCAGATGTCCATTTTATATACTTTCTAGGAAATGTGTCCACTAGGGCAGAAGCCAAAGGCATGCTATAATGAAAGACGATGAACCTGCACCAAGGCTACAAACTATATCGCAACAAAAACAACAATGCAAGTGCATGTAAAACATTAAAACATAAACAAAATTAAACATATCTAGTTTTTTTTTGCAGGGTAAAACATATCTAGTTAACAAGTAACTAAGAGAATATCTACACCAACATATACTAGACAAGTTGTCATCCAAATTAACCCACGAAAACAAGACAGCTTAGGCAAAATACTACCTTATCAAACATGGAGCCACCCTTTTTGGTTTCTTTCTTCTCAAGCCTTCCCTCAGCATTCAGCTTCTGAATCACCAAGTGATCAAGAACCTGAAATAAATAAGTAAAATAAGTTAAACACATCTCGTGTATTTTCATTTGAACACTGTATGAAGACATTCGGTGTCTGCACCATTTTTTTCTTTGCCCGCTCCAATATATCCTCTTCAACACTTTTGCAGGTGACAAAACGATAGATGTTGACAGTATCTTGTTGCCCAATCCTATGTGCCCTACTCATTGCCTAGCGTCACATCAGGATGCACAAAAAAACAGAGGGGAGATAAGGAAATGTTATTTAACAATTAAAACATCCATAACATCATAGTCACAGATAGGTTAGAGGACCTGTAGATCATTTTGAGGATTCCAATCTGAATCAAAAATTATCACTGTATCTGCTGTTGCAAGATTAATACCAAGTCCACCAGCACGTGTAGACAGAAGGAAACAAAAATCATCGCTTCCAGGAGCATTAAAATGTTCCATTGCCTGGTGACGAAGATCCGCTCTTGTACTGCCATCAAGCCTCTGAAACTGGAAGCCTCGAAGGGATAGGTACTCAGAAAGGATGTCCAGCATCCTCACCATCTGGAAAGATGAAAATTCAGAAATCATTTATACATGTATTGTGCAATATACTGATGTTGGCACTATAAGAACACGGTTCCTGTAATGGTAACACAATACATTCTGTCCACTGCCAACTAATCCAACTCACATGTGCAAGCTGGTTATTTTCCTCAGTTGGATTACATAGTTAATAGAAGAATTGGTGGTTTTATCAGTACCGATACTAGAATAATATATCCAAAACTAATAATAGCTCTGCTAACTAAAACTGAAAAATTACATCATTTGAAAGCAAATAATAAATACGAACCTGAGAGAATATAAGCACACGATGATTAGTCTCCCGCAGTCTCAGCAGTAGCTTGTCCAACAAAACTAACTTCCCACTACTCATAACAATACGTTCAACTTTATTGCGATCACCAACGCTATCTCCACCATAACCATGATCAGCACTTTCAAACAAGAATGGATGGTTGCAACACTTTTTTAACTCGACGACAACATTCAAAAGCGAGACCTGCATATAACATGATCCAGCCAGCCAGACAAATTAGTATAAATAGCAACTCAAATATGCTGAACAAGAAGAGCAACTGTTTACAGAATAAATGATGAACAACAAAAAACAAAAAATAATAGTACATGATATCCAAGCAACTAGAGCTATCTAAAAAAGATTATACTTAGCATATGCAACCCTAGACAGGCCATTACAATTAATTATATGTATAAGAATAAGAAAAAATGCCTCTTAAAAACACACAATAACATAGATTCCTAGATAACAAGAGGCTGATATTCATAGATTGCCCTTCTTTGGCCGACGCCGTGACACCTGATGATAGACACTTAGTGCTCGCAATAAAGTTGAGTTAAGTTCTGTCTATAAGAGGGGCAATATAATGCACAGGGGGGTCAAGCGTTCCTTTTGATATTGCAGCGGATTTTTCAAAGCCCTATTACTTGCTATATTAAATATACTAACAACCATCCTACCAAGATGTGGTTCTCGTAATAATCAAGCACTACAGCATTGCTCAAGAAACAATGGTCCAAGACCCCCATTTATCAAATGTTTCTCATTTCGCAGATACAGGATCATCAACATTGGCCAACCTACATGTTAGACTAACATAATGAGCAACCTATGCAAACAATTCTGGGAAGTGGCGGTTCTTCACAAAATATATCGAAACAAACCCATTTGTTTAACACTTTAACAGCACAAACTGACAGAAAAATGAATTGTTGATACCAACTGGATAAATAAATAGTAAATAAATAAACTGATAAAAAATTCGCACTCATAAATTAATACCTGATTCCCGCGAACTCCTTTATTCAAATTCTGAAAATTTCGCTCTAGAATCCACTTGTAATATCTAGCAAAAAAATATAAAAAGGTTCATTTCAAAGAGGAATGAAATGCATTATTGAACTTAATTTAATACAAGAACATACTGTTTCTGTAGGGGAGACATTTCGATACGAAGAATTCGCTCAATTTTTGGAGGTAAAGACTTCTCGACATCTTTTATAACTCGCCTTAAAATATGGGGCCTCAATTCCATGTGAAGATTCGCAAGCTACAAAAAGATCAAAACAAAGAGAGTTAATGATTATCAAATACTCCCTCCGTCCCAAAATAAGTGTCCCAACTTTTTTTACTAACTTGAGTACAAGTAAGTGTCTCAACTTTAGTACAACTTTGTACTAAAGTTAGTACAAAAAGTTGAGACACTTATTTTGGGACAGAGGAAGTAGTATAGGACAATTGTGAACACAATCCAGGTCAATACAAAACCATCGTTCACAAATTAACACCTCAGTTTCATTAAACGAACTCAAATTTTTGTATCTCTCAACAAAAGTATCCTTGCTGTTAAATTTGACTGGATCAAGGAAATGAAGTAGTGCCCTGCAAACAACAAAAACAGGAGAACATAATGAGCATACTGAACCTGAATTTTGCACATATGGTTGTACGCAAACTATGTATTTTCTCTTTTTCATCCAATTCAAGAAGTTGATTTTCTACATTAAAAAATCATTAGTCATGATATGACATGCACTACCAAATATGGTGAAAAAATAACATGCGTCCTGCACCAAAAAAAGACATATTCTGCACCTGCAAAATCACATTATTCACCATGCAGGCTGAATCAGTTTTTTTGTGCTGGATGCATGGTCATATTTTTATCCCAAACTTTACAACTGTGCATTTTATATTACGATGAACATCCATGTTTCTTCCTAAAAAAGTTCAACTATTTTTCAAGTAGTTGAAGCGACCCATTTCACTTCTGAATTACACACTCACATATTGCAGTATCAAATTACGAGTACCTAGCAACAATGCAAACATATATTAAATAATTGTCTAGCTCAAGTCTGCATAAGAAAAGGACATACCACAGCTCTTCAACACTGTTCTGCAAAGGGGTCCCAGTTATTAGCAGCTTATTTTTGGTGCTGAACTCCTGAGAGAGAACAAATACAGTTTTATCTTTTCGCGGTAATTACCCAATACATAGGCTGTTACGATTAGTTCAAGAGAATATCCGTACCAAAAGAGCAATATACAGTGATGCTTCAGAATTCTTCAAACGGTGGGCTTCATCAACCATAAGATAATTCCATTTGATTTTTGAAAGGACGGCTTTGTCCTTAAGTATCACCTCATAAGTAGTAATCAAAGTATGAAATTTTACATGCCGCCCACCCTTCTTATTTGTAAAAAACTCATGCTGCTGACACATCTGCCGCCAATGGATTAGGAAGAATGTCAAGCACAAAGCAAGGTAACACAACTCGTTAGGAAGTGTGGAACTAGGAACATGCCCTTTAAAAAAGCATATTTATTGGTAATTGACATTTTTGAATGCAAAGTCCAGAAAATAGAAAGAAAAGCAGGAATCAAATGAGCAAACAAAGTTACATAGCAGATATATATAAACATAGTAGCCAAAACATGATGTGCAAAGGTTCTAAATTATGCAGAGCTCTGATCTGCTCAAGATCCATGATTAGCAGACGGATTCATCCCACACAATGTGATATATACCGCAAAAAAGATGAATTATACCATTCATGAATCTCAGTATAGTAACAGGGTATACTATCTTCTGCAGAAGTCTGCAAAATATAAGTTTCAGTAGGTTCTAAGAAGCTAGCGATAGCTCCACTATCCCATTTTAGGATCCTAACAGTAAACAAGGCGCGGAAACCATGATTTTGAAATAATTAGAGACATTATAGATTTTGGGGTCCTCCCTATGAAAACCAGGATTTAAGTGTTGGTTCCCTAAATTTTCGCTGTGAACACTGACCATTTTTACCTACTTATTCCTTCTCTTTGCTTGTTTCTAAAGCATGGAAGAAAATTAAGACCTTGTGCTACACTCAATACTGATTACATCTGATTTTTAGCGTTGTGTCCAAATCACCAAGGTACATACTTTGCGACTTGAAAATGAAATTGTAAAAAAAATGGTCTAGGTAACAATCAGGTAGTAGATGCCCCTTTGCTGCTGTGATTCTGACTTAATCAGCAGATCGAGCGCCACAGACTACCTGGTCATTTACTTATATGCACGGAGCCACATAAGCTAAATTAATTGTTACAAAGAAGATAGGATTGATGAGCATGTGTTCTTGGTATTTAAAATATTTAAACTATGCTCAGCGACAACCTGTAGGTCCCTGCTGTTGTCCATTTAGTGATTTATATAGCACCCAAGATATTTAACAAATTGTGGTCCTTCCAAATAATTATGTGCAGCTACTAATCAAAAGAAGCGCTCACGACTGCTTAGGATTGTGGATAAAGAAGAACAAAGGTTGTATGAAGAAAGTGTCTAAAATAAAGTGTGCACCACAATCACAGTGTTCAGTGAGCCCATCGGATGGCAAACTAGCGGAATAGCAAACCTCGGTACCTTCAAAGTGGAACAACTGACAAAGTACAAGACCAGCAACACAATGCAAGAAAAGCTTGCTCAAACAAATAACAGTAAGCTCCTTTCAAGTTTACATATTATAGGAGTTTAAAGGACAACCAGTATGTTTTATAACCAGCAGTAACTTGAATAATTACATGAATTGTCGGTATGCGATAATGTTTACATTCAACAATTAGAAACATTAGGCGTCATAAATAAAAAAGGGTTGCCAAAATATGAAAACCGGCCGCATTTAGTTGCATACAAACCTCAAAAGAAGCAAGACATGTAAGAAATTTACTGAGATTTACCTCTCTGCTAGCACGATTTCCGACATAAATTACAACATTCATGTCAGGTAGCCACTTCCGAAATTCTTTTGCCCAATTTGACAATGTTGAGAGCGGCACAACGACAAGAAATGGGCCATTAATTTCTTGAGCATTCTGCAAGATACATACCAAGTATTGTTAATCAGTAAAAAGATCCTGGTACCATGCAAAACAAGGATGATGTGAAAAAATTACATGAAGGAAGCCAAGCATGGAAACTGATTGAATGGTTTTTCCCAGACCCATCTCATCGGCAAGAATAACATTAGTGTCATTTCTCCACCTGTTTTACAAATCAATCAATGAGCATGAACTGGCAAGCAAGGTGCTTTTGTTATGCATATCTATAGATTTTACATACCCATTAACGAGAAAGTTTAGGCCTTCAAGCTGATAATCGCGAAGTTTACCTCCTTTTAGCCATTCTGGTTGATTATCAAGCCTTCTCAAACTAGCTGAGTAACATATACTTAGTATTAGATGAAGTTCAAGAATAGTGATACAGCAACGCAAGGAAACGGATAACTCAAGACCAGACCATGGATCGCGTAAGTATTAAGTCCATATAATTCAACAATGCGAATTTGTGATGGTGCTCAGGAAGTCACAATCCACAAAAGAAATGCAAAATCTAAATAGATAGCATTCATTGCATCACATGACACAGTACCTATAAATATTTGGTAACTTATGGGAAACAAGGTGGGTAAGCTACAGAGTATTCATGTTTTCTCAGCTTCAAAGGAGGAAATGCCATTTTACAATGAATATATCTCTAAAATTATTTATGCTTTCTAGGTCAACAAGGAGAAAAATTCCAATCCACAGGGAAGACACTAGTCCTCAAAGCCAAAAAAAATATCAGTTCAGTCATCAAGTATGCAAGCGCAGATTATGCACAGAAAAGCTACCTTTGCTTTTCTTCCTTTGGAAATCAACTGTTTTCCCCAGTATGGCAGTGGCAACTTCACGGGCCTGTTGTTTAGTGTAAACCCAATTAACATACAATCTTATGTAGTAGCTCTGAAATACCGGTGGATTAGATAAATAGAATGCCTACCCTGTATTCATCTATTGCTTCTTGAGCAAATTCAATATCTGTATCTTTTTCCCTGCAAGGAGATAGATAATGTGGGCAACACGAATACAACAGAAAAGCATGGATACAGCTGTACAGTGTCAACCAACAATTTATATATGGATATCTTATCACTTCTACCATATCCATTGACATTCCATTCAATGGGTCAGGGCAAATAAACATCAACATGCGAAGTATTATCATAGCTATGAAAATGACCAACCCAGAATCAATTCATAAAAATTACCAGGTCGATTCTGCGTAAGGAAGTCCCTGCCATTTGACTAAATATTCTGGCACCACAACATCCCCATCCACTTTGGTTGCCCTATCAGCAAATACTCGCTCAACCTGGAGATTGATACTTAAGACAGAGTACAAATACAAAAATAAGTGTGTATATTAATAGCCTAAAGTTGGGATTAATGTGAAACCTGGCTATATTGCTTAATAAGGTCCAACTCCATTTCCTTGCCCACATCATGCACCTCAACCTGATAGATGAAGAGACATAGAGTTGATGAATAAATATATCAAATAGTCGACATTTTATTCAAGACTAAAAATATTAAACACTTCAGTCATTTATGAACCACATAATACAGATCTCGATATTTATAAAAATGCAGTGACATGCTATCCGTTAATTGTTACTCCTTCTGTTCCAAAATATAAGGTGTGTTACTTTTCCCATAAGTAAAATGTATCTAAATTTGACCAAGTTTATAGCAAAATATATCAACATCTACAATCCTAAATAAATAAAATACAAAAATATACTTCATGACAAATCTAATGATAAGGATCCGGTGTTCTTTTCTCTACAAACCTGGTTGAAGTTATAGAAGTACTTCTTGAAAAATTAATACACCTTATATTTTTATGAACAGAGGGTGTACTTGATAGTAGTTAACATATCATGGTGAATAAATAATATACAAAATTATTTTCCTAAGTATGCACATACATCTCTTTTCCACTCTTCAAGACAAATGTGTGGTTACTATTTATTGTCTGGATATGCAGTACAACTGACAGTTACCGTGCTTTGCTTCATGTCAAAGAGTTAAAACGCAAAGTACAAAAGCCAAAAGTTTTTTGTTACCTCTTCGCGTGATAGTGACCTCTTGTACCTCTGCTCCTCGGACACTCTTTTCATATAATTTAGAACTTTTTTAAATCCACTAACCTGTCAATTTGAAGGTAAAGTGAACACACGTCTAAAGAAACAGGCTAAAGAGATAAAACACAAACAGCAAATATTACAAACAGAAATTGTAAGCAGAAGACATCCAGGTGAGCTCTTACACTGCGAAGCTCGGATAATGTCTTCCATTGACAATGTAAGTAAGACTGCCCTTTCCATTTTATGTAGAACTCTACATCATCCCATTGTTGATCAAAATCTGATGGCATGCTCATAACAGTAGGTTGAGTCGATTGACCATTCCTCAGTGCATCCTCAGCGACACCCTTTGGCTGATACCAAATGACCCTTTCAATTGTTTCCCCATCTTCTTCATCTTGATCCTCCTTCAAGAGCTAGATACATTGGAAATATGTTAATGATTTGAGATCAAAATTTATAAAGGTGCACACAGCATACATAAAATAGATTTATAAACAGTTAATGCCAACTAATAGTGGGGTAACCCTTAAGGAAGGACTAAAACAAAAATGATATTGCAAAATTGAAGGCATTTTGTAGTCACCAACTACTCTACTCCAGCACATGCCAAAAGTAATAGAATTTCATCTAATTTAAACCTCAGACATCTGTGACATAAATAATTTGATACATAATTGAAACTGAACTCTAACCTTTTGTTGTTTAGTTGACTTCTCCTCACTATCATCACTGTCACTTTCAGCATATGAGATATTTCTCTGTGTCCTCCTCCTCCCCGAAGTTCGGGATTCATTATGGGAATTGACATTTGAGAAAACATCATTATGGCCCACAGTTTTCAGATGCAGCCTGACAGGTTTTTTCGACCGATGACTAAAATCAGGACTGTTGGGTGCATCTGAGTCTTTTCCTGAAGAATATTCTTCGTCTGTGAAAGATACACCTCGTTTGCGTGGAGCCTGCATAGGAAGCTTTTTTCGCTGGGAAGTTTTAGTTCCTCCGACCTTGAGTCGTTTCGATTGCCTCCTACTATCAATAAAATCATCATCATCCGAGAGCTCAAGCTCATCATCATCTTCTTCTTCTTCGCCTGAGTTCTCACTGTCCACAAGCTTCTCCTGAAATTCGAGTTTCACAAGGTCAGCTTAAATAATAACGAACAAAAAGGTCATATAGCTAAACTGGAATACTAATAAAAGAACGGTGTGAAAGATATCATGGCCACAAACCACAAAAAAAATCAGCATTACAGAAGAAGAAAATGTACACAACTGTTGAATGAGTTCAAAATTTCCAACAAAAAACCCTAAAGACTAAACTGATTAAGAAAAGCATGACTAGAGGAGCAAGAATATGCATGTGTCCTCGTATGTTCACAGTACACAAGGAATATACACCCCAGAACATTGCTACAATGATGTGCTATTAGCCATAATGTCACCCAAGAAAATGTGAAGTACATGAACTGCAACCATGACATTCAACTACAGAAATGTATTGAATTGAACAACTCAAGGATTTGGTTAGAAGTTTATGAATGAATGAATTAATGCACCTGCCACGGGCAACTGTCTTCTATTATTACTTTCTTTGAAAATATGGAAGACAAAAGCATATGCTTCTTCCAAGCTTCCGTGCATTTGCACCATATTTGGTTCTTGTTTATACCATAGAACCTGATCCGCAATTCGCTTGGTTCGCGATTCGGGATTCGCTACATCTGCCGATCGGATTCAGTGGAGGGTACACATCTCTAATTTGCGAATCGGAGAAGGGGTTGAACCCGGCAATTATGATTCGCCAACTCTATTATACAGTGTATTTTTCTCTTTATGGGGATGTACGGACTAGGTGGGCCACATATCTAATTATACATCTGATTCATTACGTAATAAAAAGAACAGCC
The DNA here is from genome assembly GCA_902687465.1 of Secale cereale. Classification (NCBI taxonomy): domain Eukaryota; kingdom Viridiplantae; phylum Streptophyta; class Magnoliopsida; order Poales; family Poaceae; genus Secale; species Secale cereale. The sequence goes on along the minus strand of LR738710.1, from coordinate 90,736,633 downwards.
CATTAGGCCCACCAGAGAATGGAAACCTAACCTGCTGGGTTCACATCCAGACGTCCTAGTCCTTGTGACCCCAGCCGCCACACACGCACACATCTTTCTTCTACCTCACTTCAGGCACGCATCTTTCCTCTGTACTAATGCTAGTTCGTCTCCACGTTAATACACGCCCCCCTCCCTGCTCTCTCCCGTGCCGCTCGTGCTCTGGTGGGTGGAGGAGAGGAGCCTGCAGCCATGTATCGCCGCTGCACATGAGGAGCTGCGACGGGTCGACAGCCATGTCTCCACCGCCGTCATCACCTGGACAGCCCTGGCAACAGAGGAGCTGCGGTGGCGTCTAGCCCGTAATGGCTGCTGAATCGATGGGTTCACTTGAGATCCACGAATCGGGAGGAAACTTGAGATCAATTCCAGTTCGGCGAATCGGGCAGTGATTTCCGATCTGGATCGAACCCCGATCTGGATCGAACCCCGATCTGGATCTAGATCTGGATCGAAGTTCAAGGCATCGCCCAGCGAATCCGGTAACTCTGGTTTAAACATGACTCTATTTACTGTAGGTCTTCTGTCTCCAAAGTTCTCAAAGAATACTTATTTGATCTTCAGGTTATAACTTGGGAGTACTTTTATGTATTTCCTCTTTTGAAGAATCGATCGATTTTGTGCAAGTTGGATCAGCTAGGGCACTCTTTTCACCATGCTAATTAAACAGATGCTAGTCAGTTCATCTTCACAGAATAAATTATGAACCATACAACTTAGAAGTTAGCGGCAGTGTCATGTAGTTCTAACATCGGCAACAAACTTCCACTGCACCAGCTAACCTAAACAATAACATGTAACATAATGTGTAGACAATACAATAAATTGCTTAAGTTACACGTGCGATAATAAAAATTCAAGTTGGTAAATGACCTTAACAGCAGCCTTGTCGGTTTCACTGTCTGGCTCAAAATCCACATCATCTGGATCATCTTCTGCAAAAAAGGAAGAAACAAATTTTGTGTCAACAAAGAGCTGGACCATCTTCTGCGAATGGAGAAAGTTAGCAAATGCAACAGAAAATTTGGCTGAGCACAAGGCTGCAGGTATATAAATGTTACCATCTGCGTCATCGTCATCATCGTCGTCATTGTCATTCTCATCATTATACGCATCATCATCGTCGTCATAAGCAATGCCCTTTGTCGACTTCTTCTTTTGTCTTGAGGGTACAGATTTTGATGCGACACCAGAAGTGGAACAGCTTGGGTGGCTCATCCCACGACGATTCAACGAATCACTCTGCTCCTCTCTGTCCTGCTCATAATAGTCATCAGAAAGCATTTCCTCAGCGGGCACATCCCCGTGCCCTCTGTTTAGCTCATCATCCTCTGCACTACCATCCATGTCATCATGTGAGCTAGCCGCAGACCCGTCGTCCATTCCCCTATCACTATTTGACTGTTCTTCCCCTTCCGTGGATCTGCAGTCCTTCAAAAAGTTTGTACCCCATGGGCCAGAAGGGCCACCTACTCTCTGGGCATTCTGCCCTGATTTAATCTCAGAAGGGTTCAGACCTGACTGGCCAGCTTCGTATTGCTCATCCTCGCTGTGGTACGCATCATCAGCCTTCTCATTCAAGTTCAACTGGACCGAGTTCAAGTCGGCATCCCTATCCCTGACTGACTCATACGCGCCTTCGTCATCAGCCTTCTCGTTCAAGTTGTACCCCCCCGAATCAGCCCTGCTACCAGAATTACTGAAGAATGCCATCACAATTTATGACAACACAACATGAAGAAACTGGGAACGCTTCAGCAGTATATTGCTCCCTGCAGTTTATAAAATGAAGCTAATTTAGAACCTCACTTGGGTAGCTCATGGTCAAAGTCTAATGCCCTAAACGAGCATCTGAACTCGGATGCTATTGTTTTAGTAAGCTTTTGCTAGGGGTTGGTCGTTTTGTAAGCACCAAATGAACCAAACTATGGCGGGGAAGAGACAACTGTGCGGAGCTCTAATCGAAATCGAGCAGTGGAAGCAGCGCAGCAAGGCGCTGAGCAGCCTCAAGCGCGCGAGCTTCGAATTGGATTCCGAAACCCTAAATCCCGACCGATTCGCGCGCCGCCCGATAGATCGGCGCCGGCGGCAGCCAGATCGAGCCGGCCACGGCGCGGATCGGGTGTGGGGCGCTCGAACCGGTGTGCTGGATGCGTGCCCACGCCTTGTAACCAAAAAAAACTTGACAAATCCCCTCCAAAACCCGCGAGGGGCAGCGAGGAGACGCACCTCGTGCAGCGGCGGGCGAGGAGGAGGCCGCGCGCCGTGGTCTTCCCGGCAGGACGCGGAGGTTTGGACCGAGATGAGGCGGGGGTTGGCCCGACGGGGACGGTTATCGCCAGATGTGATCGCCGGCGCCGGCGACCGCGCGGGGGGCGCGGCGGTCGGGCGGGGCAGCGGAAACACCCGTGCGATTTATTCAAAAGTGGGAACACGGCGGATTCCTGGGGATTTTTTGCCGTATTTCGGTGGTTTTTCCGGGGAGAAAATCGGATCGGAGGCGGGGGAGGGGGGTGCTAGGCTGCGGCGATCACCGGAGAGGCGCGGGCGGCGAGGGGTCGCGCGGGCGCCGCGGCGGCGGCGGCGGCGCGGAGAGAGAGGGGTGGTTATCTATCACGAGACGGGGGTAAGGGAGATTAGGGGGGCAGATAAGTTTTTTCCTCTCTCTCTTCTAGGGGTCTCTCCTCTCTGCTGCGTTTGCGTTTTTGTTTGGGGTATTTCGGGCCTCCGGGGGCTCGTCGATGGCCGCCGTGCGTGGGGCCAATCGGGCAGCGACGCGTAGGGAGGTGAGGGCTGGGCGCGTCGTCCATAGGAGGGGTGATGGGGCCAGGAGTGGTGGACCGCCTTGTCAGTGTCTGCTGGGGAGGCGGGATGCGCGTGCGTGTGGGGTTGCCTGTGTTTAGTGCAGCGCTTCCATGCGAACTGTTATGGCCTTTGTACGCCATGGCCCATGGGCACGGAGGGAGTTGGAACGAGTTTTTCCTTGTTGGGTAGGCATACATGGATGTGCTAGGGCTTCCACTGATATACCTAGTCCTCCCCTACTTTTTTTTCCAGTGGTTTTCTAGGGTTTCAACACCCTCCGGCGATGATTTTGTCGGAGTCCACCAAAACATCACGTTCGGCGAAAGTTCTCCCCGACGGGCAGGAGTCTTGTAGGTTAGGGGCGTTATCTGGGCGTGTTGCATGGGAGAACCACCGCTCCTTATGATGACGGTGGAGGGGGTAGACGGAAGGAGGTAGAAGCGGGTGAACTAGTGAAGCAAGCGAATGGAGATGCAGGGAAGACATCGACAACAGATCATGTAAAGGGAGTGTCGGGTGAAGGAGAAGGAAGTGGAGGTGGGGCCATGGAGAGGAGTGGAAGGATCGTGCGTGGAGACTGATTCCAAGCCTTGAAAACAGATTTGAGGACCTCAACTTGTGTGGGGAGAAGAGACAAACCTTGATTTTTCAAATGAACTTGATGATTTGATCGAAGGAGTCATATGGCTAGCAATCTTCGGGTCCATATCACCTGCTTGTTCAGCCACTCCACGTTATTCAACGTGATGTAACTGGCCTGGTAGTTGGCCCAGTAAATCATGTTTAGAACAATGTGTGCAAATTTGATCATGGTTTAGTTTAGATATTTGGGGGGATTGGAAGAGGGTGATGGATGGCGGATTGTGGCCATTCTGTAACGAGGCTATGGTAATTCAATAATATGATGGTATTAGCAATGTCAATGACGTTAAACAATAATCCGGTCTGGGCTAGAGTCACAGGTGTCCCCGATGGTTTGACGAGGAAGAAAGAGCTAATGAGGAGAGTATCGAGGAAAGTGGGGGAGCCTCCAATTACCGTTGTAGTTGACGAGGGTATCATCACCACCTCAAAATATTTGAGGGCAGGAATTTTCTAGATGTACAAGTTCCTTTGGTCAGATTTGTGCCTATAACCTTAGAGGAGAAGAAAAGGTATTCGGTGTTCTATGAGAAACTTTCAGACTTCTATTATTTTTGTGGCCTAGTGGGACACGTGGTGGAAGAGTGCGAAGATGGAATTCATGATCCAAGTAAATGTGGATGGTGTGAGTGGCTAATGTGGAAGTTTTATGGTTTGGCAATGGGGCGGAATGAAGGAAGGGGAGGAGGAAGGGTTGGAGGTGAGAGCGGCAGACGAAGTGCAAGTGGTCGAGGAGGAAGGGGGAGAAGGTGTGTGAAACCCAAATGATGGCAATCCATACATAAACAATACGCATAACTCGGGTTTCTTGACGCGGAATGCCCGTCTAGGAAGTGGAATTGTACCAAGGGGTCCATGGAAGCGTTTGGTAAGCAAGACGGTATAGTTAATTCTTAGGGTAGTCGGTTGTTCCTCTAGGTACTATTTCAGTCAAGGTACTGCAGAATGAGGGTCCTCGTTCAGTTTTGCCAGATGCCAATGCCGCAGCCACACCAGTGAAGGAGACGATAGTAAATGGAAGGGTACAGAGGGAAGGAGAAGGGGAAGATGCAACGAGTTTACGAAAGAGGTGGGCACCCAAGAGGAGGGTCGCCAAAACCAATGAGATTATTGTTGTGGAACTACAACGAGGTTGGCAATCCTGAGACGGCTTGTGAACTCCATGAACTCATTTGGGAGAGTGCGTCATCGGTGGTATGTATTGTGGAGACACAATTGGCTAAACAAATGGTGGAGGCCATGACGGCAATGTTGGGCTTTAAAGTTGGCTTTGTTGCACTGAGTGGTAGAAAGAGTGGGGGTATTGGAGTGTTTTTGTATGGTTTAAATCTTTGTGTGAAGATTTTTTTTCTCGGTACCACATTTATGCTAGAGGAATCGAGGAAGGAAGATTGGAGGTTGACTTGTTTTTATGGAGAGGCAAAGCAAATTCAAAGGCAAAAAACATGGGACATTATGACAAGATTGAGGGGAAAATCGACTTTGCCATCGGTATGTATAGGAAACTTTAGTGAGGTTATGCGTCGGGAGGAGCAAATGGGACCAAATGAGAGGGTTGTTGCGTAAATGACAGGCTTCCGGGAAGTGGTAGATATATGTGGTTTGAATGATATTGGTTATAATGTGCTAGATTGGACCTTTGATAAAAAGATCAACCTATACTATTGAAGTGAGTTGGATGTCATACATTCGCCTCCACCCCTCCATCCTTTGCCTCCACCGCCCTCTTATAATCAATAATTAACACTGACCAAAACACGCATAGCCATACTACCAAACCTACCAAACCAGTTGCGAAAATAACACATCCAATCGTACATACCGCATTCATACCTGCCAAATCTACCAAGTCGACCAGTTGCCAAAATATTTTATAATCAAGTCATGTAAAGGCTTTATGCAGCATCATTATACCAAATCTACCATACAACACATGGGTTACTACTAAAACAATTCACAAAAATCTACCATAGAACGCACTATAACCAAATCTACCATACAGTGCACGGGTTACTACACTCACAGTCGGCAATATATACACATTATTCACTTCAAAGAATATATGCATGTGATTGGTAACTATTAGGAGAGTTCATACGTCATTTGTTTCGTCAAAGATTGTTAATTGAGCACGTGGCAGTGCACGGGTATTATGCTAGCATCAGTCGGTATTCCAAAGTGAGACTTGACCGTGCCTTGGCGATCACGGAGTGGAGTGAGATGTTCCCATTTTTCTCTTAGACACTTTACAATGGTGAAATCAGATCATGCGCCAATTGTACTATGTAATGATCTTGATGCAGCCAATAGGAGGGTCAGTGTGGACAACATCCGGCGTTATGAGAAAGTGTGGGAACAATACATTCTTTTCCTATGCTTCATGGAGAATGGCACGCCAAGGGCCGGTGTGGGTAGGTTTCAGGCATACAAGAAAAACTAAAATGGGTATTTGTTGCTTTGGCTAACTAGAGTTTTAAGGGATTTGGGAATGTGAGGAATGAGCTACGAGAAATAACTCACTCTGGAAAAAATCAATCTGGCAAAAGTCGTCTGAAATTTGGGTTTTCCTTCTCAAGTTAGGACCACCTTTCCAAATGGTTGCCACATGGCCATGTACAAACGCCGCATGATCCTTGCTACCGAATCCTTAAATCCATGGATATGGACCCGTTCGATCTGATCCAAAGGGGCGGTTATTCTTTCTCGCGCATAAATACCAGCCGCCACCCACACTTATATGTTCCACCATCCTATCCCTCCTCCGACCGAAATCCTTGAGCAATGTTGGTCCGACTCGACCTCAACGACACTAACCATCTTCGCTGTTTTGCTGCTAGAAAGGGGTCGCCGGAGTCATCCAACATCGACATGGTCCATCTCTTTCCCTGCGCTGACATAGTCTCCGCGCGTCACCTAGTTAGGGTACGTGCAACATCGAATTCGAACCTCCTTCCGTTCGTTCTCGTGTTTGTTCGCGATAATTTCTTCGCATTTGACCGTATTTTTTAGATCTATGATCTTTTATGGTAAAATGCTGGATGCGACTCATAGGCTTTTTTCTCATCTTGATTTAGATCTAGGGTTTGTGTTATGTTTTGGTGGTTTGAAATGTGTTGGGGAACGTAGTATTTTAAAATTTTCCTACGATCACGCAAGATCTATCTACCAGATGCATAGCAACGAGAGGGAGAGTGTGTCTACGTACCCTCGTAGACCGGGAGCTGAAGCGTCAAGTGACGCGGTTGATGTAGTCGAACTTCTTCGCGATCCAACCGATCAAGCACCGAACGTATGACACCTCCGCGTTCAGCACACGTTCAGCTTGATGACGTCCCACGAGCTCTTGATCTAGTTGACCTTCACGGGAGAGTTTCATCAGCACGCTGGCGTGGTGACGGATATGATGAAGTTACTGACGCAGGGCTTCGCCTAAGCACTACGACAATATGACCGAGGTGTGTTTCTGTGGAGGGGAGCACCGCACACGGCTAAAACAATTCAACTTGTGTGTCTTTGGGTGCCCCCTGCCCCCGTATATAAAGGAGCAAGGGGGAGGCCGACCGGCCCCTATTGGCGCGCCAAGGAGGAGCAATCCTACTAGGAATAGGATTGCAATCATATTCCTAGTAGGAACTACCAAAAGGGAGAAGGGGAAAGGAAGGAGAGGGAGAAGGAGAAGGAAAGGGGCGCCCCCCCTCCTTCCTTGTCCAATTCGGACCAAGGGGTGGGGGGCGCGCGGCCCAGCCCTGGCCCTCCTTCCCTCTTTCTCCTACGGCCCATTAAGGCCCATTGTGACGCCCGAAGACCAACGTCCCAGAAGATTCCAGAAGATTCCAGAAGATTCCAGATGTTCCGGGTTCTCCCGTGTGTTTCAGTTGTGCTTGCTTTATTTATTTTGCATTGCATCATGTCATCATGCCATCATGTCATTAATCTTTTGCATCTCAACTTAAATAAATCGTGTGGACCTTCGGTCCATTTAAATCGAGGGAAGAATGACTTCTCTTTATAACATATACTCCCAATATTTTAGGGAGCTATTATAATAATATTCCATTGCTTCGGAATAACCCAACACACTTGCATATATTCCCCATGCCTTTTGCACTCCAAGTTTCTACTTCTAAACTTTGTCTATTATTTCTTCTCCGTTGTATCGAGGTTCCTCCAAAAAATCGAACATTTTTGGATACTTCAAAAATCAAGTCTTAGTTCAAACCCATTTGATTAAATTCAAATAAGTTTGAATTATTTCTCGATCATGCCTTTTCTATTTTTCTCGGACCGTGCTCATTTTATGATGCCCGAGAAAAATAACCTCTTGCCTAAATTCTTCTCCTAACCTTTTTCTTTCCTCTTCTTTTAATTTTGTTTCGACTTCGTTTTTATTTAAAGAATCGGAGGCAGCCAGCCCAGCCATTCTTTTCCTCCAGCCAGGCCTCTAGGCTTGCTCAGCCTCCAGCCGGCCCAGGCCTCCCTGGCCCATCTCCTCCCGCGGCCTCCTCCAGCTGCAGGCCCATCTGGCCTCCAGGCCAACTCAATTCCCCTCCTGGCCCACCAGCCGACCACTCCCTGTAACCCTAGGCCCGATGTGACGCCCGAAGACCGACGTCCCAGAAGGTTCCAGAAGATTCCCGAAGTACCAGATGTTCCGGTTTGCCCGTGTGTTTCAGTTCTGCTTGTTTTATTTATTTTTGCATTGCATCATATCATCATGCCATCATCTCATTAATTTTTGCACCTAAATAAATCGTGTGGACCTTCGGTCCATTTAAATCGAGGGAAGGTGACTTCTCTTTATAACATATAAAAGTCTCTCAATATTTAGGGAGCTATATATTAATTATTCCATTGCTTCGGAATCATCATAACACACTTGCAATATTTCTCCATGCTTTTCTATCTCATTTCTTTGCCTCAAACCTTGCCTATAATTCTTTTCTCAATTTTCGAGGCTCCTCCTAAATATCTAGACTCCGTTCAAACTCCTTTTATTTTGCAACCTAAATGTTTTAGTTTGCACTTCCCTTTTGTTGGAGCTATTTTTGTTGGGTTGCTAATAACCCGTAAAGCCTTACAAAAATGTCCCATCTTTTATTTTTCTGTTCTTTGCCTCTTTTCTTTTTTTTTGGCTCTATCCTTTTGTCTTTTCTGCTATGAAATATAAAAGGCATCCCAGCCAGCCCAGGCCTCCCTAAGGCCCAGGCCAGCTGGCCCACCATCAGCTCCACCATCCCCCAAGGCCACCAGCCCACTTGGGCCGCCTTGGCCCAGCAGCCACCCAACCCTAGGGCACTACGTCCCGCACTCCCTCTCCTTCCCCTCGTCCGCCGCCTCCCGCTCGAACCCTCGTCGCCCGAGCGCTCTCGCCCCGATCTCCCCGCTCCCTCTCCTTCGATCTCTTCCCTCGTTCGAAGACAGGGGCCCGAGTCCCTCGCTCGCTTCATCCTTCTCCCCAAGCGCCCAGCCGCCTCCTTCCGTTCCCTCAGCGCGCGCGCCAGCCAGGGCGCCCCAGCGCCGCTCGCCTCTGGCCCCGCGAGCCGGCCCGGCCCGGCCAGGAAGCCGTCGCCGTCGTCCAGCGCCGCGGCCAGGCTCTCGCCTCGCCTCTGGCCAAGTACCACGAGCGCCCCGACCCCAGCGCGCGGCCAGGCCCTGCCTCCTCTGCCTCGGGCCCCGTCCTCGCCATCTCGTCTCCGCTGCTCCGCCATGGCCGGTGCCGCCGCGACGCCCGAGCCCCTCCGCCTTCACCTGCAGCGCCATGGCGCCCCTGCGCAAGGCCCTCGCCTCGCCTTGCCATGGGAGCCGCCTCGCAGACTCCGGCCGCGACCACCTCTCCCCAGCGCCGGCGATGGCCGCCCCAAGGCTCTGCTGCTGCCTTCCTCCTCCAGCGCCCGGCGCCGCCAACCTGCTACTGCCTCTGTCGAGGAGCACGAGTCGACCCCTGCATCCTTTGCTCCGAGCGGCCGTGCTGCCGTTTTGCTTGTTTTGGTGTTACTCTGTGCTGTTGACTTGTCAGATGACCCGTGTACCTTTCGGAGACGTGAACGGCTACGTATGGGAACAACTACACGACGCCGCAAGTACCTCTACATGACACGACCAAGTACCCCTACACGTCGATGCGACAAGTACCACGACGACCGAACGAAACGATGACAAGTACATCTACGATGCGGGAACGCCTACACTACGTCCGACGCCACGACAAGTACCACTACCGTCGCTCGACGACCGCGAGTACCACTACCGTCGCTCGACGACCGCGAGTACCACTACCGTCGCCCGAGTACAACTACCGCTACGAGAACGACTACCTTCGGTGAAGAAATGAGAACGTCTACTTCCTCTCCGATGAACGTGAACCACTACTTCCTCTACGACTCCTTCCTCCACGATCTCGAACCGTCCCGAAACGAGTGTTTCGAAGGTATAACCCGAGACGATGACCCGTGCGATGCTTGTTGTGGTTGTATGAAATGTTCCCCTTGTGCACCGTGTCCGTTTCGTCCGTTTGACATGTTCCTCGGTTGCCTCGTCGCCGACCCGTGGGAACCCGGCAACGGGATCACCCCACCATCTTGATTCGCTCACTCCACCTTATCTTTTGCACCGGTCTCTCAACGAGTTACCGGAACCGATATGATGCCGTTGTATCATTTTCGGTTCGTTGCCGTGGCACCCTTTCGTTCCACCACGGTGACAAATGCTTCTTATCTTCTTCTTGTCACCTTTTAATAAAACTTGCATAAACTTGATCATGTCTTCCGCATCATTTAACAACATTATATATGTTTAATTGTTGTTTGTTTATATTTATTAAAACATGCTCATGAGGATTTTCCGGACTTGTTGTTGTTATTCTCCGGCCTCATTTAAATTGCCTAGTTAGTGTAGTTTCTTTATGCTTCACCTCTTGCCATGTTAAAACCCTTTTAATCTTGTCTTGTAAATAACGAGAGTCAACTAAATAATTAAATTGTGGTGTTTTGTCAATATGCAACTCGTTGCATATTGAGCTCCACTTAACTTGTAGTATTGTTTGTGCACTTTGCCATGCCATGCATAATTAAACCGGACATGCATCATACTTGTTTGTGCATCTTATGCCATGTTTATGATTGTGTGTTTATTGTGTTGTTTCTTTCTTTCCGGTTGCTTCTCTTGTTAGCTCCGGTTTCGTTCCGGAGTTGTGAGGATTCTCTCGACTGTGTTGCTCCGTCTACTTCTTGGATCCGTTCTTCTCCCTTGTGGAATCCCAGGCAAGATGACCGAACCCGGATACCATTACTATCTTTGCCATTGCTAGTAGTTCCGCTCTATAGTTTTGCCTCGATGCCCATGTCTTTCTTGTCAGCCTCCTACTTGTAACCATGAACCTGTTTAACCACCCTACCTATGCAAACCGTTGCTTGGCTAAGTACGCTGCGCTCAGCCCCTCTTATAGCATTGCTAGTTGCAGGTGAAGACCGAAGATGCTTGCTTCATGTTGAAGTTTGGTTGGGTTATATCACACTATATAAAAGCTTAAAATGAAATCATCTATATACTGGCAGGGTGGAAGGCTAAGCCTTTTGCTTGGTGTTTTGTTCCACTCATGCCGTTAGGAACCGTATAAACCGGTGTTATGTTCCTTGATTATGCGTTCCTAACACGGTTGGGGTGTATGGGACCCCCTTGATAAACCGCTAAGTGCTAAGTCTTTTCCAGCAAATCCCAACATTGGTACTATTTGCCTCATAATAACAACTTAATTAATTAATTAATTTGCATAAGGGGGACGCTCCTTGGAGATTCTTTTCTACATAGCAGGGGGGCCAGTGCTGATGGCGTTGGTCGCAAACGGGGGTCCTGCAGGGCCGCCTTGGGGCAACTCGAGGTATCTGGTATAACCTGTAGCATCACCCATCCGGTCGTGTCCTGAGACTTAGATACGCGCGGCTACTATCAGGGTGTCGACACGCCGGGAGGATTTGCTGGATTAGCCTTACCTTAGTTCGGTTTAACTTGAGCACGGGATTCCGAGAATACTCGGGTCTTCCCAACTATGGAGTTGCGACTCCGCGGATCGTGGGCTTGTGATGGGCCAAGTTGGAACACCCCTGCAGGGTTTGAACTTTCGAAAGCCGTGCCCGCGGTTATGTGGCAGATGGGAGCTTGTTAATTCCGGTTGTAGATAACTTGACACAATGATTCAATACACTACCAGCGTGTGTACCGTGACTGTCAATTTCCGAATAGGGATTCGGGAGTTGAACACGGTGGGGTTATGTTTGACCGGCTTTAGTTAGGATCACTTCGTGATCATCTTTCGACCGATGCTCTTCTCTTCTCGCTCTCTATTACGTAAGTTAGTGCTAGTTGCTGTTGCAGACTCTTGTTGTTCCTTCACCTCTCGTTCTTCTTCAGCCTTGTCCTCACCCAAGGCTTAGATAGTCTTGTTACCCGGGAACGGGATTGTTGAGTCCTCTGTGGCTCACAGTTACTTCACCACACCAGATGCAGGTTCAGCCGAGTTTGATGCAGGAGTTGGTTCAGTTCTTCACCGGGAGCTCGATGAAGAGTTTGTGGCCGTTTGCTTGTGACGTTTCGATGTTCAGTAGTGGTTTCTACTAGGATTCGATCCTGACCTGTGGCTTTATGTTGTTTTGGTATCTTTCTTTGGATCTTCACCCGTAGTCGGGTTGTGATGTTCTGAATGATGTATTGCTTATGTAATGTATTGTGTGAAGTGGCGAGTGTAAGCCAACTATCTCCTTTTGCAATTTAATCCCTCTTTTACATGAGTCGTGCAAAGATACCAAACTTGAGATCATTCTAGGATGGGCTTATACCTTTAAGTCGTGCCTCGACACGTAGGAGGTATAGTCCCATCCTGGGCATTACAAGTTGGTATCAGAGCCTTCTCCGACCTAGAAGCCCCCACTGATTGATCGAATCGTTGACGGTTGAGTCTAGGCACACACTGAAAACTATTTGAGTCCTATATATATCGGAGAGTAGGATTTCTTTTTCTTCTCATCTCTTTTCATTCTTGTGAGGACTCCTGACGATTACTCTTTTCTCTTCTACTTTCAAAAATTGCACCAAATTTTTTTTTAGGATCCCGCGAGTATTCTGGGATTGTTTCGATGTTCTTGTGACAAGGATATTGTTCTCGATGCCTCCTGTTACCGAGGAGTTGAGCTTCGGGGTATTGTTGTCACAAGCATATCGCGACAGTACTAAATACTTAAGACGGCCGACATCGAAAATCTCTCCTATACGACCAGTGGCAAGATAACCCCGACATCACCCAGTACTGGGGAGGTAGTTCGAGAGTATTGCCATAGCTTGTTATAGTGGATGCTTTTCGAAGGTCCGAGGTAAACAGTTTCCGAGAAAGACTGGTTATGTGTTGAAGGATGGATACACCTGGATGTAGGTTTAGAGTTGACTGCGCGGTGCTTCCCGTGTATCCCCAACACCTGATTGCATAACTGGAAACTTTCGGAAATCTATAGGTGGGTTCATCCAGTAGTTCTAGGCATTCTTCCAACGGATGCTCGATATGAAGTTTGGGGTTCTACATTGAGTGAAGTGGTTTTATGGACTTGTTCTGATCGGGAGTTGCATCTTAAAGGGTCCTTGGCTATGCTGATCCGGGGATTGCAAAACCCTTTTGTAACACGTTCCATGAGCTTTCAGCACGAAGATGTCGAATGAAGCTTCTATCTTGTATTTGTTCTATCTGATCCTTGTTCCTTTTTATTTACTTTTTGTTCTCCAAGTGGCTTCTCGTCAAGCTGATGTACCTGCGGAATTCATTCGTTCAATCCTCTGTTCGAATGATATTGTGAAGATCATGTTACACATCTACCCTTTGTTTTGTTTTGATTCTGGTATTCGAGTTGTTTCGATGTCAAATGTTGATTCCATACCTTCCTAATCGGTGTTCTCATATTTCTATGGGAGTGCTAATTCTTCTTGATCATCAAGATCTTCATGTTATTCCTTTCCAACCGGTGTGCTTTCTCTTCAAGTTATTCCATACGGACACGTTGAGAAATCTGACGATTGTCTGTTTCATTCATTCCAAGTTGTCTTTGTTTTCCCCACCCTCCCACCCTTTTCTGCATTGAGCCAGAATTCTCAAATGAAATATCCATTTTATTCATGTGATATTTCTTCATTCTTTTCCTTCAATGTTCTTATCCGGTGATTTATCGTGAAGATGTTCAAGAGCGTCAAGTTCATCATTCTTTTGTTTTCATAATTCTATCGGTGGATGTAATTCAAGATTTCGGTGTTCATCTTATCCTTTTTCCTCTTTTCACAATGCTTTCTTATTCCGGTGCCCCAATTATTCATTCTCCTCTTGCTATTCATATCCGGAGTGCTGAAGATTCATAATTCCATTCTTAATCCGTTCAAACTATTTTGAGATTGATATCTCATCCAAGCCATTTAATTCAACCGGTGCAATATCTCTTAAGCAATCTTTTCCAACGGTGATTTTCTTTGAGTGGGCCCTAACCCACAGGTCTTTTTCCAGGATCTTACCTGACTCTTCTTTCTCCGGAGAATTCTTTTCAAAGTGTGATGTAAGAATGATTTCCATCAGTCACATGCCTTCTCCAAGTGTACTTTCAAATTCTTTCATCGTTGTTTCAACCTTTTTAATTCTTCATTCCGGAGTGCTCAACAATTCTTCATGGCATTTCTCGTCTTCATTCTCAACATCTGAAGACCGGAGAAGAGTTTCTCTTAAATCTTGGCCCGTTCTCTTGAAGATTTGTGGTTCTAGCTTAATGACATCCTCATAATTGTTTTCGATTGTGGGAATTGTTTTCATGCCCCTTCAGAGCAATTCTTGAGTTCTTCTCATTGTGATCCTCCGAAGGCCATCATTTCAGAAGATTCTTCGTTCTCAGTTTTCAACTTCGTCCTACAACTATTCTTCATTGATGCCTCTTCGTTCGTCTCCATATTCTTACGGTGGTTCATTCAAGATTACTCTTCCTTGTTACCATATCAATTCATTTGTTCTTTTCACAATCCTACCGGTGCCTCGTTGAAGATTTTTCCCAAGCTTGTGCGAGATCTCTCTTTAATTCTTTCCAACGAGAATAAGTAGTTTGCCAAATCCTTTGGTTGTCATCAATTTAATTGGTGAAGGAGATGCATAACATAACTCTTATTCTTGTTCCTTCAGGTGATTTAATTCTTTTGTCTGGAGCTTGTTCATCATATCATATTCTCGCTTCTAAGTTGTTCATCTTGTTTTCCGGAGCTTCAAGTTATTTCAATTTTATCATTTCAGCCTCAATCTAATTCACCACAGGCCTTGAATCTTATTCTTTCATCTTTCACTTCTCTTGCTTTCATTACCGGAGTTCTCATGGTGGTTCATCATGATTTAATTCATCCTTGAAGTCTTCATCAAGATTCTTGTTGGAGCTCAAGCATTCTTCTTCATGCATTCCAATTGCAATTCTTTCTACCTTATCTTTTCAGATGGTGTTATGTCATTCTTGACAATTCCTTCATGTTTCATGATTCACGAGTTATCAAGAGTGAGATATTTAAACCCATCATTTTTCCTTGTTCAGGAGATCTTTTCAACCCTTCAATTTATTCATTGGAGTTATCTGGGTTGTATTTCACCTAAAAGCTTTCCCTAAGGATTGTTGCTAATTATGGTGCTTATAAATGACCCAAGTTCTTCATTTATCATTCTGGTGATATAAGTTTATCGTCTCCTTGTTGATCTCAATCCAATCAAATGTTTCCGTTAGTGGCTGGTTGTCACCTCATAACTTTGAGATGTTTTCCATAAGCCCACATGAGCTTATTCTTTTCGTTGTTGATTTTTCCAACAACTCCGTTCAACCTTCTTCGTAAGGATGCTCTTTCAATTCATTTGCCGGAGAAGTTGTCTTTTCTTCTCCATTCTTTTCTTTCGTTGATCTATATGCTATTCTTTCATTCCGGAGGCATTGTGATGTTGCTCTCTTTGACCATCATCACGTTTTTTATCAAGATCATATTCTCCCTTGCTTGTCATTTAACCGGAGTGTTGTATTCTTCATTCTAGTTCTCTCATCTTATCAAGTTTTGTCTATTTTTTTAACCGGAGTGCTGTTTGAATCTTTCTTACCTTGTGCCATTCTTTCAATTGTTTCAGAGGCAATATGTTGTTGTTTTCATCAAGTATATTTCCATCTCCTCTAGTTCTTGTCCAATTCCTTCCATTTTCAGACGGAGTGCTGCCCAAATTCTGTCATTCTTATTCCTTGGCCATACCGTTGCAGTTTCATATTCTTTTGGTCCGTGAGCTCTTGTTTCATGTCTTTCAACCTTCAAGGTTCTCATAATGCTCCTTGTTCCTCTCTTCTAAAGGAGTGTTTTTTCCTCTTCGTTTATCTCCGTTGCATTCCTTCTTTCAACTTGTTTAACCTCTCAAGGTTCTTTGGTTTCACTAGTCTGTCAAAGAAGCAACTTTGTTTTACCTCCTCCTTTTCGTTTTACCCGGTGATATCTCTAGGATCTCGGGTCGAGATCCTCTGTTAGTGTGGGAGAGTTGTGACGCCCGCAGACCGACGTCCCAGAAGGTTCCAGAAGATTCCCGAAGTACCAGATGTTCCGGTTTGCCCGTGTGTTTCAGTTCTGCTTGTTTTATTTATTTTTGCATTGCATCATATCATCATGCCATCATCTCATTAATTTTTGCACCTAAATAAATCGTGTGGACCTTCGGTCCATTTAAATCGAGGGAAGGTGACTTCTCTTTATAACATATAAAAGTCTCTCAATATTTAGGGAGCTATATATTAATTATTCCATTGCTTCGGAATCACCATAACACACTTGCAATATTTCTCCATGCTTTTCTATCTCATTTCTTTGCCTCAAACCTTGCCTATAATTCTTTTCTCAATTTTCGAGGCTCCTCCTAAATATCTAGACTCCGTTCAAACTCCTTTTATTTTGCAACCTAAATGTTTTAGTTTGCACTTCCCTTTTGTTGGAGCTATTTTTGTTGGGTTGGTAATAACCCGTAAAGCCTTACAAAAATGTCCCATCTATTATTTTTCTGTTCTTTGCCTCTTTTTTTTTTTTTTGGCTCTCTCCTTTTGTCTTTTCTGCTAAGAAATATAAAAGGCATCCCAGCCAGCCCAGGCCTCCCTAAGGCCCGGGCCAGCTGGCCCACCATCAGCTCCACCATCCCCCAAGGCCACCAGCCCACTTGGGCCGCCTTGGCCCAGCAGCCACCCAACCCTAGGGCGCTACGTCCCGCACTCCCTCTCCTTTCCCTCGTCCGCCGCCTCCCGCTCGAACCCTCGTCGCCCGAGCGCTCTCGCCCCATTCTCCCCGCTCCCTCTCCTTCGATCTCTTCCCTCGTTCGAAGACAGGGGCCCGAGTCCCTCGCTCGCTTCATCCTTCTCCCCAAGCGCCGAGCCGCCTCCTTCCGTTCCCTCAGCGCGCGCGCCAGCCAGGGCGCCCCAGCGCTGCTCGCCTCTGGCCCCGCGAGCCGGCCAGGCCCGGCCAGGAAGCCGTCGCCGTCGTCCAGCGCCGCGGCCAGGCTCTCGCCTCGCCTCTGGCCAAGTACCACGAGCGCCCCGACCCCAGCGCGCGGCCAGGCCCTGCCTCCTCTGCCTCGGGCCCCGTCCTCGCCATCTCGTCTCCGCTGCTCCGCCATGGCCGGTGCCGCCGCGACGCCCGAGCCCCTCCGCCTTCACCTGCAGCGCCATGGCGCCCCTGCGCAAGGCCCTCGCCTCGCCTCGCCATGGGAGCCGCCTCGCAGACTCCGGCCGCGACCACCTCTCCCCAGCGCCGGCGATGGCCGCCCCAAGGCTCTGCTGCTGCCTTCCTCCTCCAGCGCCCGGCGCCGCCAACCTGCTGCTGCCTCTGTCGAGGAGCACGAGTCGACCCCTGCATCCTTTGCTCCGAGCGGCCGTGCTGCCGTTTTGCTTGTTTTGGTGTTACTCTGTGCTGTTGACTTGTCAGATGACCCGTGTACCTTTCGGAGACGTGAACGGCTACGTATGGGAACAACTACACGACGCCGCAAGTACCTCTACATGACACGACCAAGTACCCCTACACGTCGATGCGACAAGTACCACGACGACCGAACGAGACGATGACAAGTACATCTACGATGCGGGAACGCCTACACTACGTCCGACGCCACGACAAGTACCACTACCGTCGCTCGACGACCGCGAGTACCACTACCGTCGCTCGACGACCGCGAGTACCACTACCGTCGCCCGAGTACAACTACCGCTACGAGAACGACTACCTTCGGTGAAGAAATGAGAACGTCTACTTCCTCTCCGATGAACGTGAACCACTACTTCCTCTACGACTCCTTCCTCCACGATCTCGAACCGTCCCGAAACGAGTGTTTCGAAGGTATAACCCGAGACGATGACCCGTGCGATGCTTGTTGTGGTTGTATGAAATGTTCCCCTTGTGCACCGTGTCCGTTTCGTCCGTTTGACATGTTCCTCGGTTGCCTCGTCGCCGACCCGTGGGAACCCGGCAACGGTATCACCCCACCATCTTGATTCGCTCACTCCACCTTATCTTTTGCACCGGTCTCTCAACGAGTTACCGGAACCGATATGATGCCGTTGTATCATTTTCGGTTCGTTGCCGTGGCACCCTTTCGTTCCACCACGGTGACAAATGCTTCTTATCTTCTTCTTGTCACCTTTTAATAAAACTTGCATAAACTTGATCATGTCTTCCGCATCATTTAACAACATTATATATGTTTAATTGTTGTTTGTTTATATTTATTAAAACATGCTCATGAGGATTTTCCGGACTTGTTGTTGTTATTCTCCGGCCTCATTTAAATTGCCTAGTTAGTGTAGTTTCTTTATGCTTCACCTCTTGCCATGTTAAAACCCTTTTAATCTTGTCTTGTAAATAACGAGAGTCAACTAAATAATTAAATTGTGGTGTTTTGTCAATATGCAACTCGTTGCATATTGAGCTCCACTTAACTTGTAGTATTGTTTGTGCACTTTGCCATGCCATGCATAATTAAACCGGACATGCATCATACTTGTTTGTGCATCTTATGCCATGTTTATGATTGTGTGTTTACTGTGTTGTTTCTTTCTTTCCGGTTGCTTCTCTTGTTAGCTCCGATTTCGTTCCGGAGTAGTGAGGATTCTCTCAACTGTGTTGCTCCGTCTACTTCTTGGATCCGTTCTTCTCCCTTGTGGAATCCCAGGCAAGATGACCGAACCCGGATACCATTACTATCTTTGCCATTGCTAGTAGTTCCGCTCTATAGTTTTGCCTCGATGCCCATGTCTTTCTTGTCAGCCTCCTACTTGTAACCATGAACCTGTTTAACCACCCTACCTATGCAAACCGTTGCTTGGCTAAGTACGCTGCGCTCAGCCCCTCTTATAGCATTGCTAGTTGCAGGTGAAGACCGAAGATGCTTGCTTCATGTTGAAGTTTGGTTGGGTTATATCACAATATATAAAAGCTTAAAATGAAATCATCTATATACTGGCAGGGTGGAAGGCTAAGCCTTTTGCTTGGTGTTTTGTTCCACTCATGCCGTTAGGAACCGTATAAACCGGTGTTATGTTCCTTGATTATGCGTTCCTAACACGGTTGGGGTGTATGGGACCCCCTTGATAAACCGCTAAGTGCTAAGTCTTTTCCAGCAAATCCCAACATTGGTACTATTTGCCTCATAATAACAACTTAATTAATTAATTAATTTGCATAAGGGGGACGCTCCTTGGAGATTCTTTTCTACATAGCAGGGGGGGCCAGTGCTGATGGCGTTGGTCCCAAACGGGGGTCCTGCAGGGCCGCCTTGGGGCAACCCGAGGTATCTGGTATAACCTGTAGCATCACCCATCCGGTCGTGTCCTGAGACTTAGATACGCGCGGCTACTATCAGGGTGTCGACACGCCGGGAGGATTTGCTGGATTAGCCTTACCTTAGTTCGGTTTAACTTGAGCACGGGATTCCGAGAATACTCGGGTCTTCCCAACTATGGAGTTGCGACTCCGCGGATCGTGGGCTTGTGATGGGCCAAGTTGGAACACCCCTGCAGGGTTTGAACTTTCGAAAGCCGTGCCCGCGGTTATGTGGCAGATGGGAGCTTGTTAATTCCGGTTGTAGATAACTTGACACAATGATTCAATACATTACCAGCGTGTGTACCGTGACTGTCAATTTCCGAATAGGGATTCGGGAGTTGAACACGGTGGGGTTATGTTTGACCGGCTTTAGTTAGGATCACTTCGTGATCATCTTTCGACCGATGCTCTTCTCTTCTCGCTCTCTATTACGTAAGTTAGTGCTAGTTGCTGCTGCAGACTCTTGTTGTTCCTTCACCTCTCGTTCTTCTTCAGCCTTGTCCTCACCCAAGGCTTAGATAGTCTTGTTACCCGGGAACGGGATTGCTGAGTCCTCTGTGGCTCACAGTTACTTCACCACACCAGATGCAGGTTCAGCCGAGTTTGATGCAGGAGTTGGTTCAGTTCTTCACCGGGAGCTCGATGAAGAGTTTGTGGCCGTTTGCTTGTGACGTTTCGATGTTCAGTAGTGGTTTCTACTAGGATTCGATCCTGACCTGTGGCTTTATGTTGTTTTGGTATCTTTCTTTGGATCTTCACCCGTAGTCGGGTTGTGATGTTCTGAATGATGTATTGCTTATGTAATGTATTGTGTGAAGTGGCGAGTGTAAGCCAACTATCTCCTTTTGCAATTTAATCCCTCTTTTACATGAGTCGTGCAAAGATACCAAACTTGAGATCATTCTAGGATGGGCTTATACCTTTAAGTCGTGCCTCGACACGTAGGAGGTATAGTCCCATCCTGGGCATTACACCCGACCCTAGGCTCCCTCGCTCCTTCTTTCCCCCTCGACCTCTCTCCTTCCGCCGCCAGGGTCGTTCGACTGAACCCCCTCCTCCCCTCGTCGCTTCCCTCTCGAGCTAGCGATCCCCCAGCGTCCCAGCCCCAGCGCCGTCCCAAGCCGGAGCCTCCTCGCTCTCGCCAAGGCCGCAGCCTGGCGCGCCCTCGCCTCCATCTCCCCTCGCCCCGCATCGCCAGGCCGGCACAGAGCCGCGCCATGGCCTCCTTCCCCTCGGAGCCCCAAGCACCGACGCCTCCTCCGCTCGTCCAGGAGCCGCCCTGCCTCGGCCGGCCATGAGCCGCCCTGCCTCGGCCAGGAAGCCGCCGCCGCGTCCCCGCCATGTGCAGCCACCGGCCGCCTCTTCCATCCTCGAGCACCCCGGTCTCCTGTGCGGCGCCCCGTCCGCGTTCCTCCCCTCGACCAGCGCCAGGAGCGCCCCGTCGACCTCCTCCCAGCCCCGTCCTCAAGGGCTGCCCCGTCCTCCTGCGACCCCGCGGCCACGAGCAGCGCCTCGCCTCCCCGCGGCTCCGCCTCGTCTCCTCCAGCCCGAGCCGTGGCCTCTGCTCCGGCCATCGGCGCCCCCAAGACTGCCAAGTTGCTGCCAAGTTTCCTCCACCAA
This sequence comes from Secale cereale, assembly GCA_902687465.1. NCBI lineage: Eukaryota > Viridiplantae > Streptophyta > Magnoliopsida > Poales > Poaceae > Secale > Secale cereale. The sequence goes on along the minus strand of LR738710.1, from coordinate 90,715,645 downwards.
GTGCTGCCTATGTTTTTTCGCCAAGTGTTCCTTCCGGCGTGACCAAGACCGGCAAGATCGACGCGAGACCGAGACCCGTGAACGACTACTTCGACTACGAATGGAACAACTACTTCCACTACCGTCGCCGAAGACTCGTGTACAAGTATCGTCGTCGTGTACAACTACTTCCTCTCCGAACGAGAACGTCTACTTCCCTCTACGACACGTGTTCCACGACGACCCCGTGTACAACTACTTCCACTACGATCTCGAACCGCCCTGGGAACGATCGTTCCGAAGGTATAACCCCGAGACGACGACCCATGGAATGCATGTGTTGTATGAGATGTTCCCCTTGTGTGCATAGTGCCCGTTTCATCTTTTGTCGAGCTCCTCGGTTGCCTCGTCGCCGACCCGTGGGAACCCGGTGACGGGATCACCCCACCTTTCCTCTTGTTTCACTAGTTCACACCACCTCATCTTTTGCACCGGACTCACACCGAGTTACCGGAACCGATATGTTGCGTTGCATCATTTTCGGATCGTTGCCGTGGCACCCTTTCTTTCCACCACGGTGACAAATACTCCTTATCTTCTTCATGTCAACTTTTAATAAAATTGCATAAACTTGATCATGTCATCCGCATCATATTAACAACATTAAAATGTGGAATTGTTGTTTGCTTAAAATTACTAAACATGCTCATGGGGATTTTCCGGAATTGTGTTGTTATTTCCGGCCTCATTTAAAATTGCCTAGATAGGTAGTTTACTTTTGTTTCACCTCTTGCCATGTTAAAAACATTTAATCTTGTCTTGTAAATAAACGAGAGTCAATTAAATAATTAAAATGTGGTGTTTCGTCAATATGCAACTCGTTGCATATTGGGCTCCACTTAACTTGTAGTTTTGTTTGTGCACTTGCTATGCCATGCATAATTAAACCGGACATGCATCATACTTGGATGTGCATCGTATGCCATGTTTATGCTTGTGTGTTTACCGTGTTGTTTGCTTCTTTCCGGTTGCTTCTCTTGTTAGCTTCGGTTTCGTCCCGGAGTTGTGAGGCTTCTTCTTCGTCTTCTTCTTGGACTCGTTCTTCTTCCTTGCGGAATCCCAGGCAAGATGATCATACCCTTGGATACCTTTACTACCATTGCCATGCTTAGTTGTCTCGATGCTATCGTTACATGTCGCGCTACCCATCTTTTATGTCAGCCTCTCCTTGTTGCCATGAAACCTCTAACTTTGAAACCTTCCTAGCAAAACCACTGTTTGGCTATGTTACCCGCTTGCTCAGCCCCTCTTATAGCGTTGTTTGTTGCAGGTGAAGATGAAGTTCGTTCCAGGAGGGAACTTGTTGTTGGAATATCACAATATCTATAATTATTATTAACACACCTATATACTGGGCATGGGTGGAAGGCTTGGCCTTTTGCTCGGTGTTTTGTTCCACTCATGCCACCTTAGGCGCCGATAAACCGGCATTATGTTCCTTGATTTTGCGTTCCTTACACGATGGGTGGATGGGGACCCCTTGACAGTTCGACTTTGAATAAAACTCCTCCAGCGAGGCCCAACATTGGTTTTAATTTGCCTCATAATAACAACTTAATTAATTAATTAAATTTGCATAGGGGGCCGCACCCTCGGGTTCTTAATTCTACATAACAGGGGGGGGCCAGTGCTGATGGTGTTGGTCCCAAACTAGAGCCACTTGCGGTACCACCTAGTTATCTGGGGTCTTCGGTTACTGTACGTAGTGCTCATCCGGACGTGGCCTGAGACGAGATGCGCGCGGCTACCATCAGGGTGTCGACACGCCGGGAGGTCTTGCTGGACTTGTTTTACCATTGTCGAAATGTCTTGTGCTACCGGGATGCCGAGCCTGATCGGATTTCCCTAAGATAAGGAGTGATGATATTATATTTTATCACTTCAGCTAATCGTGAGAGCTTGTGATGGGCTAAGTTGGAACACCCCTGCAGGGTTATAATCTTTCGAAAGCCGTGCCCGCGGTTATGTGGCAGATTGGAATTTGTTAATGTCCGGTTGTAGGAAACTTGACAGAGGATCCGAAGTAAAACACACAACCGCATGAGTAACCGTGACTGCCTCTTTTCACTTTGAGAAGAGAACACGGTGGGGTTATGTTTGACTCGTATGTAGTTCAGGATCTTTAGCGATCACTACTTTTGCGACCGTTTGCGTAGATGCTCATCTTATTCTTGTACTCGTAAGTTAGCCACCAAATTATGCTTAGCCGCTGCTGCAGCCTCACCACTTTACCTCTTCCTACCCAAAGCTTTGCTAGTCTTGATACCCATGGTTATGGGATTGTTGAGTCCTCGTGGCTCACAGATACTACAACACCAGATGCAGGTTCAGCCGGGAATGATGCAGGAGCTGGTTCAAGTACTTCACTGGAAGCTCGATGAAGAGAGTGGCCGTATGCTTGTGACGTTTCGACGATCAGTAGTGGTTTCTACTAAGATTCGATCTAGGACATGTGGCTTTATGTTTGTTTGGTATCTTTCTTTTGGATCTTCGCCCGTAGTCGGGTTGTGATGTTTGAATGATGTTTTGCTTATGTAATGTATTGTGTGAAGTGGCGAGTGTAAGCCAACTATCTCCTTTTGCAATTTAATCCCTCTTTTACATGAGTCGTGCAAAGATACCAAACTTGCGATCATTCCAGAATGGGCTTATATCTTTAAGTCGTGCCTCGACACGTAGGAGATATAGTCCCATCCTGGGCATTACACCCATAGCTTCCCCAGGGGGTTCCGGTAACCCCCCCGGTACTCCTGTTAATTCCGAAACTTTACGGAACACTTCCGGTGTCCGAATATAGTCGTCCAATATATCAATCTTTACGTCTCGAACATTCCGAGACTCCTCGTCATGTTTGTGATCTCATCCGGGATTCCGAACTACCTTCGGTACATCAAAACTCATAAACTCATAATACCAATCATCATCAAACGTTAAGCGTGCGGACCCTATGGGTTCGAGAACTATGTAGACATGACCGAGACTCATCTCCGGTCAATAACCAATAGCGGAACCTGGATGCTCATATTGGCTCCTACATATTCTACGAAGATCTTTATTGGTCAAACCGCATAACAACATACGTTGTTCCTTTTGTCATCGGTATGTTACTTGCCCGAGATTCGATCGTCGGTATCTCTATACCTAGTTCAATCTCGTTACCGGCAAGTCTCTTTACTCGTTCCATAATACATCATCTCGTGACTAACTCATTAGTCATTTGCTTGCAAGGCTTATTATGATGTGCATTACCGAGAGGGCCCAGAGATACCTCTTCGACACTCGGAGTGTCAAATCCTAGTCTTGATCTATGCCAACACCACGAACACTTTCGGAGACACCTGTAGAGCATCTTTATGATCACCCAGTTACGTTGTGACGTTTGATAGCACACAAGGTGTTCCTACAGTATTCGGGAGTTGCATAATCTCATAGTCATAGGAACATGTATAAGTCACGAAGAAAGCAATAGCAGTAAAACTAAAACGATCATAGTGCTAAGCTAACGGATGTGTCTAGTCCATCACATCATTCTCCTAATGATGTGATCCCGTTGATCAAATGACAACTCATGTCTATGGCTAGGAAACATAGCCATCTTTGATCAATGAGCTAGTCTAGTAGAGGCATACTAGGGACATACTATTTTGTCTATGTATTCACACATGCACTAAGTTTCCGGTTAATACAATTCTAGCATGAATAAAAGACATTTATCATGATATAAGGAAATACAAATAACATCTTTATTATTGCCTCTAGGGCATATTTCCTTCAGTCTCCCACTTGAACTAGAGTCAATAATCTAGATTACAAAGTAATGATCCTCACACCCATGGAGTCCTGGTGCTGATCATGTTTTGCCTGTGGAAGAGGATTATTCAACGGGTCTGCAACATTCAGATCCGTATGTATCTTGCAAATCTCTATGTCTCCCTCCTTGACTAGACCGCGGATGGAATTGTAGCGTCTTTTGATGTGCTTTGTTCTCTTGTGAAACCTGGATTCCTTCGCCAAGGCTATTGCTCCAGTGTTGTCACAAAAGATTTTCATTGTACCCGATGCACTAGGTATTACACCTAGATCAGATATGAACTCCTTCATCCAGACTCTTTCATTTGCTGCTTCCGAAGCAGCTATGTATTCCGCTTCACACGCAGATCCTGCCACGACGCTCTGATTGGAACTACACCAACTGACAGCTCCACCGTTCAATAGAAATACATATCCGGTTTGTGACTTAGAGTCATCCGGATCAGTGTCAAAGCTAGAATCGACGTAACCATTTACGACGAGCTCTTTGTCACCTCCATACATGAGAAACATATCCTTTGTCCTTTTCAGGTATTTCAGGATGTTCTTGACTGCTGTCCAGTGATCCACTCCTGGATTACTTTGGTACCTCCCTGCTAGACTTATAGCAAGGCACACATCAGGTCTGGTACACAACATTGCATACATGATAGATCCTATGGCTGAGGCATAGGGAATGACTTTCATTTTCTCTCTATCTTCTGCAGTGGTCGGGCATTGAGTCTTACTCAACTTCACACCTTGTAACACAGGCAAGAACCCTCTCTTTGACTGATCCATTTTGAACTTCTTCAAAACTTTATCAAGGTATGTGCTTTGTGAAAGTCCAATCAAGCGTCTTGATCTATCTCTATAGATCTTGGTGCCTAATATGTAAGCACCTTCACCGAGGTCTTTCATTGAAAAACTCTTATTCAAGTATCCTTTTATGCTATCCAGAAATTCTATATCATTTCCAATCAACAATATGTCATCCACATATAATATCAGAAATGCTACAGAGCTCCCACTCACTTTCTTGTAAATACAGGCTTCTCCAAAAGTCTGTATAAAACCATATGCTTTGATCGCCTCATCAAAGCGTATATTCCAACTCCGAGATGCTTGCACCAGTCCCTAGATGGATCGCTGGAGCTTGCACACTTTGTTAGCACCTTTTGGATCGACAAAACCTTCTAGTTGCATCACATACAACTCTTCTTTGAGATATCCATTCAGGAATGCAGTTTTGACATCCATTTGCCAGATTTCATAATCATAAAATGCGGCAATTGCTAACATGATTCGGACAGACTTAAGCATCGCTACAGGTGAGAAACTCTCATCGTAGTCAACTCCTTTAACTTGTCGAAACCCTTTCGCAACAAGTCGAGCTTTGTAAACAGTAACATTACCGTCTGCGTCGGTCTTCCTCTTGAAGATCCATTTATTTTTGATGGCTTGCCGATCATCGGGCAAGTCAACCAAAGTCCACACTTTGTTCTCATACATGGATCCCATCTCAGATTTCATGGCCTCAAGCAATTTTGCGGAATCTGGGCTCATCATCAGTTCCTCATAGTTCGTAGGTTCATCATGGTCTAGTAACATGACTTCCAGAACTGGGTTGTTGTACCACTCTGGTGCGGAATGTACTCTGGTTGATCTATGACGTTCAGCAGAAACTTGATCTGAAGTTTCATGATCATCATCATTAGCTTCCTCACTAACTGGTGCAGGAATCATTGGAACTAGTTTTTGTGATGTTCCACTTTCCAATTCGGGAGAAGGTACAATTACCTCATCAAGTTCTACTTTCCTCCCACTCACTTCTTTCGAGAGAAACTCCTTCTCTAGAAAGGATCCATTCTTAGCAACGAATATCTTGCCTTCGGATCTGTGATAAAAGGTGTACCCAACAGTTTCTTTTGGGTATCCTATGAAGACACATTTCTCCGACTTGGGTTCGAGCTTATCAGGTTGAAGCTTTTTCACATAAGCATCGCAGCCCCAAACTTTAAGAAACGATAACTTTGGTTTCTTGCCAAACCATAGTTCATAAGGTGTCGTCTCAACGGATTTAGATGGTGCCCTATTTAACGTGAATGCAGCTGTCTCTAAAGCATAACCCCAAAACGATAGTGATAAATCGGTAAGAGACATCATAGATCGCATCATATCCAATAAAGTACGGTTACAACGTTAGGACACACCATTACGTTGTGGTGTTCCGGGTGGCGTGAGTTGTGAAACTATTCCACATTGTTTCAAATGAAGACCAAACTCGTAACTCAAATATTCACCTCCACGATCAGATCGCAAAAACTTTATTTTCTTGTTACGATGATTCTCTACTTCACTCTGAAATTCTTTGAACTTTTCAAATGTTTCAGACTTGTGTTTCATTCACTGTTCAAGATATCTTCCGATATGCCGATAAATCGGCCGATTTATCGCTTACCGCTGTCTGGCCGATAAGATAAATTGGCCGATAAATGAGCCAATATGGCGATAAATTGGCCGATATGCCGATAAACTGGCCGATTTACCCCTTATCATGGGTCGACCGATAAGTTCCCGATAAGCGATATCCCTAACACTCGTTTCATTAAGTAGATATACCCATATCTGCTCAAATCATCAGTGAAGGTCAGAAAATAACGATACCCGCCGCGAGCTTCATCACTCATTGGTCTGCATACATCAGTATGTATGATTTCCAACAAATCTGTTGCTCGCTCCATAGTTCCGGAGAACGGAGTTTTAGTCATCTTGCCCATGAGGCATGGTTCGCAAGCACCAAGTGATTCATAATCAAGTGATTCCAAAAGTCCATCACTATGGAGTTTCTTCATGCGCTTTACACCAATATGACCTAAACGACAGTGCCACAAATAAGTTGCACTATCATTATTAACCTTGCATCTTTTGGCTTCAATATTATGAATATGTGTATCACTACAATCGAGATCCAATAAGAATAGACCACTCTTCAAGGGTGCATGACCATAAAAGATATTATTCATAAAAATAGAACAACCATTATTCTCTGATTTAAATGAATAACCGTCTTGCAACAAACAAGATCCAGATATAATGTTCATGCTCAACGCTGGCACCAAATAACAATTATTTAGGTCTAAAACTAATCCCGAAGGTAGATGTAGAGGTAGCGTGCCGACGCCGATCACATCGACTTTGGAACCATTTCCCACGCGCATCATCACCTCGTCCTTAGCCAATCTTCGTTTAATCCGTAGTCCCTGTTTCGAGTTACAAATATTAGCAACCGAACCGGTATCAAATACCCAGGTAGTACTACGAGCATTAGTAAGGTACACATCAATAACATGTATATCACATATACCTTTGTTCACCTTGCCATCCTTCTTATCCGCCAAATACTTGGGGCAGTTCCGCTTCCAGTGTCCAGTCCCTTTGAAGTAGAAGCACTCAGTTTCAGGCTTGGCTCTAGACTTGGGTTTCTTCGTGGGAGTAGCAACTGTCTTGCTATTATTCTTGAAGTTCCCCTTCTTTCCCTTGCCCTTTTTCTTGAAACTAGTGGTCTTGTTAACCATCAACACTTGATGCTCCTTTTTGATTTCTACCTCCGCAGCTTTGAGCATAGCGAAGAGCTCGGGAATTGTCTTCTGCATCCCTTGCATATTATAGTTCATCACGAAGCCTTTATAGCTTGGTGGCAGTGATTGAAGAACTCTATCAATAACACTACCCTCGTCAACTTTGCAACCAAGTAGAGTCATGTGATTGTAGTACCCAGACATTCTGAGCAAGTGTTCACTGATAGGACTATTCTCCTCCATCTTGCGGCTGTAGAACTTATTGGAAATCTCATATTTCTCAATCCGGGCATTTGCTTGAAATATTAACTTCAACTCCTGGAACATCTCATATGGTCCATGACGTTCAAAACGTCGTTGAAGTCCCGGTTCTAAGCCGTAAAGCATGGCACACTGAACTATCGTGTAGTCATCAGACCGCGTCTGCCAGACGTTCAAAGCGTCTACATTAGCGGGAGGGGGCTTGTCACCTAGCGGTGCTTCAAGGACATAATTCTTCTGTGCAGCAATGAGGATAATCCTCAAGTTATGGACCCAGTCCGTGTAATTGCTACCATCATCTTTCAACTTAGCTTTCTCTAGGAATGCATTAAAATTCAAAGGAACGGTAGCACGGGCCATTGATCTACAACAACATAGATATGCAAAAACTATCAGGACTAAGTTCATGATAAATTAAAGTTCAATTAATCATATTACTTAAAGAACTCCCACTTAGATAGACATCCCTCTGGTCATCTAAATGATCACGTGATCCAAATCATCTAAACCATGTCCGATCATCACGTGAAATGGAGTAGTTTTAATGGTGAACATCTTATGTTGATCATATCTACTATATGATTCACGCTCGACCTTTCGGTCTCCAGTGTTCCGAGGCCATATCTGCATATGCTAGGCTCGTCAAGTTTAACCCGAGTATTATGCGTGTGCAAAACTGGCTTACACCCGTTGTATTTGAACGTAGAGCTTATCACACCCGATCATCACGTGGTGTCTCGGCACGACGAACTTTCGCAACGGTGCATACTCAGGGAGAACACTTATACCTTGAAATTTTTTAAGGGATCATCTTATAATGCTACCATCGTACTAAGCAAAATAAGAAGCATAATAAGATAAACATCACATGCAATCAAAATATGTGACATGATATGGCCATCATCATCTTGTGCTTTTGATCTCCATCTCCAAAGCACCTTCATGATCACCTTCGTCACTGACGCGACACCTTGATCTCCATCGTAGTATCGTTGTCGTCTCGCCAATTATTGCTTCTATGACTAACGCTACCGCTTAGTGATAAAGTAAAGCAATTACATGGCGATTGCATTCCATACAATAAAGCGACAACCATATGGCTCCTGCCAGTTGTCGATAACTTTACAAAACATGATCATCTCATACAAAACCGTATATCTCATCATGTCTTGACCATATCACATCACAACATGCCCTGCAAAAACAAGTTAGACGTCCTCTACTTTGTTGTTGCAAGTTTTACGTGGCTGCTACAGGCTTAGCAAGAACCGTTCTTACCTACGCATACAAAAACCACAATGATGTTTCGTCAAGTATGTGCTGTTTTAACCTTCACAAGGACCGGGCGTAGCCACACTTGATTCAGCTAAAGTGAGAGAGACAGACACCCGCCAGTCACCTTTAAGCAACGAGTGCTCATAACGGTGAAACCAGTCTCGCGTAAGCGTACGCGTAATGTCGGCCCGGGCCGCTTCATCTCACAATACCGCCGAAGCAAAGTATGACATGCTGGTAAGCAGTATGACTAGTATCGCCCACAACTCATTGTGTTCTACTCGTGCATATCATCTACGCATAGACCTGGTTCTGATGCCACTGTTGGGGAACGTAGTATTTTAAAATTTTCCTACGATCACGCAAGATCTATCTACCAGATGCATAGCAACGAGAGGGAGAGTGTGTCTACGTACCCTCGTAGACTGGGAGCGGAAGCGTCAAGTGACGCGGTTGATGTAGTCGAGCTTCTTCGCGATCCAACCGATCAAGCACCGAACGTACGACACCTCCGCATTCAGCACATGTTCAGCTTGATGACGTCCTACGAGCTCTTGATCCAGTTGAGCTTCACGGGAGAGTTTCGTCAGCACGATGGCATGGTGACGGATATGATGAAGTTGCTGTTGCAGGGCTTCGCCTAAGCACCGCGACAATATGACCGAGGTGTGTTTCTGTGGAGGGGGCACCGCACACGGCTAAAACAATTCAACTTGTGTGTCTTTCGGTGCCCCCTACCCCCGTATATAAAGGAGCAAGGGGGGAGGCCGGCTGGCCCCTATTGGCGCGCCAAGGAGGAGCAATCCTACTAGGAATAGGATTACAATCCTATTCCTAGTAGGAACTACCAAAAGGGAGAAGGGGGGAAAGGAAGGAGAGGGAGAAGGAGAAGGAAAGGGGCGCCGGCCCCCCTCCTTCCTTGTCCAATTCGGACCAAGGGGTGGGGGGCGCGCGGCCCAGCGCTGGCCCTCCTTCCCTCTTTCTCCTACGGCCCATTAAGGCCCATAGCTTCCCTAGGGGGTTCCGGTAACCCCCTGGTACTCCGGTTAATTCCGAAACTTTACGGAACACTTCCGGTGTTCGAATATAGTCGTCGAATATATCAATCTTTACGTCTGGGGCATTCATAGACTCCTCGTCATGTCCGTGATCTCATCCGGGACTCCGAACTACCTTCGGTACATCAAAACTCATAAACTCATAATACCGATCATCATCAAACGTTAAGCGTGCGGACCCTACGGGTTCGAGAACTATGTAGACATGACTGAGACTCATCTCCGGTCAATAACCAATAGCGGAACCTGGATGCTCATATTGGCTCCTACATATTCTACGAAGATCTTTATCGGTCAAACCGCATAACAACATACGTTGTTCCTTTTGTCATCGGTATGTTACTTGCCCGAGATTCGATCGTCGGTATCTCTATACCTAGTTCAATCTCGTTACCGGCAAGTCTCTTTACTCGTTCCATAAAACATCATCTCGTGACTAACTCATTAGTCATTTGCTTGCAAGGATTATTATGATGTGCATTACCGAGAGGGCCCAGAGATACCTCTCCGACACTCGGAGTGACAAATCCTAGTCTTGATCTATGCCAACACCATGAACACTTTCGGAGACACCTATATAGCATCTTTATGATCACCGAGTTACGTTGTGACGTTTGATAGCACACAAGGTGTTCCTACGATATTCGGGAGTTGCATAATCTCATAGTCATAGGAACATCTATAAGTCATGAAGAAAGCAATAGCAGTAAAACTAAAACGATCATAGTGCTAAGCTAACGGATGGGTCTAGTCCATCACATCATTCTCCTAATGATGTAATCCCATTGATCAAATGACAACTCATGTATATGGCTAGAAAACATAGCCATCTTTGATCAATGAGCTAGTCTAGTAGAGGCATACTAGGGACATACTATTTTGTCTATGTATTCACACATGTACTAAGTTTCCGGTTAATACAATTCTAGCATGAATAAAAGACATTTATCATGATATAAGGAAATACAAATAACATCTTTATTATTGCCTCTAGGGCATATTTCCTTCAAAATGGATAGTTGTCATTTTAGTGGATTTGACTAGAATTCACTAACATGAAACCTATGTTATTTTCTTCGGCCGAAACTTAACTCAAATTCTAAGTCTAACTTCTTAGGAAAATGTTTTTATTCAAAAATATTTATCTATGAATAGTCATAATCCTATCCCCAGTTTCCCTCGCATCTATTCTAGATTCAAATGGACATGGACTCAGGATATACTGCTAAGTGTCGGTGCTAAAACTGACGGATCTTGGGCAGAGGGTTGTGAGCTGGTGATATCGGCACGATGGTTAACAGGAAGTAAAGGAGACACAGTTTTACCCAGGTTCGGACCCTCTCGAAGAGGTAAGACTACAAAAAAAGACACATCCGTGACATTGTGGCCGGAACGAAAACTTTTTCTGTCATGGATATGACACTTCCACCACTACAAGATGTTGCTAACGCGAGACTAAAATCAGAGACCCTTGGACGAAACTGTGTGCGATGCAATAATCGCAAACGGTGATGTAAAAAAAGTCATAAAAGATGCAAAATGTTTGCGATGGTGGATACATCAAACACAATTTGTATTTTAGTTGCGTGTGTGATGCGGGACATATGGTTCAGTACAATAAACTGTTTGTGATGAGGCAGAACAACAAAAACGGGCAGCCAGATGAAGGTGAGTGTGATATACGACATATACTTCACTCGAATGAACTATTTGTGATTAGGCAACACAAAAGAAACGGTCAGCCAAATTAAGGTGTGTGCAATAGAGGGCATACGGTTTACTGGGATGAACTGTTTACATTGAGACAAGAGAACATAAACGGATCAACTTAACAAGATGTGTGTAATATGCGGCAAACAGGTATGTAATCAGAAATGTTGCAAAAACCGATAATAACACCGACGATTGCTGCTAATAAGATGTGTGTGTGTTGTGCGATGAGATTGCATACAGAACAACAACATACACACACTTATAAGGACATGGTTGCATAACGAAATTAAAAGTCCAATTACATAGGTGGCTACTACACACATGACATTTGCACACACCAAAGTACACTATTACATGCATAATTACATAGGTGGCTACTACACACATGACATTTCCACACACCAAAGTAAACTCCCTCCGTCCCGAATTACTTGTCGCAGAAATGGATAGAAATTGATGTATTTATAACTAAAAATACGTCTAGATACATCCATTTCTACGACAAGTAATTTGGGATGGAGGGAGTATATATGAAGGAAATATGCCCTAGAGGCAATAATAAAGTTATTATTTATTTCCTTATATCATGATAAATGTTTATTATTCATGCTAGAATTGTATTAACCGGAAACTTAGTACATGTGTGAATACATAGACAAAACGGAGTGTCCCTAGTATGCCTCTACTAGACTAGCTCATTGATCAAGAGATGGTTATGTTTCCTAGCCATAGACATGAGTTGTCATTTGATCAACGGGATCACATCATTAGGAGAATGATGTGATGGACAAGACCCATCTGTTAGCTTAGCAACTTGGATCGTATAGTTTTACTGCTATTGCTTTCTTCATAACTTATACATGTTCCAATGACTATGAGATTATGCAACTCCCGAATATCGGAGGAACACCTTGTGTGCTATCAAACGTCACAACGTAACTGGGTGATTATAAAGATGCTCTACAGGTATCTCCGAAGGTGTTCGTGGTGTTGGCATAGATCAAGAATAGGATTTGTCACTCCGAATGTCGGAGAGGTATATCTGGGCCCTCTCGGTAATACACATCATAATAAGCCTTGCAAGAAAATGACTAATGAGTTAGTCACGAGATGATGTATTACGCAACGAGTAAAGAGACTTGCCGGTAACGAGATTGAACTAGGTATTGAGATACCGACTATCGAATCTCGGGCAACTAACATACCGATGACAAAGGGAACAATGTATGTTGTTATGCGGTTCGACCGGTAAAGATCTTCGTATAATATGTAAGAGCCAATATGGGCATCCAGGTTTCGCTGTTGGTTATTGACCGGAGAGATGTCTCAGTCATGTCTACATAGTTCTCGAACCCGTAGGGTCCGCACGCTTAAACGTTCGTTGACGATATAGTATTTAATGAGTTATGTATGTTGGTGACCGAATGTTATTCGGAGTCCCGGATGTGATCACGGACATGACGAGGAACTCCGGAATGGTCCGGAGATAAAGATTAATATATGGGATAATAGTGTTTGACCTCCAGAAGGGTTCCGGAATTCACTGGAAGGGGTTCCGGATGTTTCCCGAAATGTTTGGGTACGAGGACACTTTATTTGAGCCAAAGGGGAAAGCCCACACGGTTTTTGGAAAGCGCAAAAGGAAGTTTTGCGGAGTCCAGGGGCCAGACGCCGGGAACCCTGGCGTCTGGCCCTGGAGTCCGAGAAGAACTCTTTCCTATCGGGTGAAACCGACTTTGTGGAGGCTTTTACTCTAAGTTTCGACCCCAAGGCTCAACATATAAATAGAGGGGTAGGGCTAGCACCCAAGACACATCAAGATACACCAAGCCATGTGCCGGCAACCCCGACCCTCTAGTTTATCCTTCGTCTAGTTTCTGTAGTGCTTGGCGAAGCCCTGCAGAGATTGTTCTTCATCAACAACCGTCACCACGCCGTCATGCTGCCGGAACTCATCTACTACTTCGCCCGTCTTGCTGGATCAAGAAGGCGAGGACGTCATCGAGCTGAACGTGTGCTGAACGCGGAGGTGTTGTACGTTCGGTACTAGATCGGGACGGATCGTGAAGGTGTACGACTACATCAACCGTGTTGATAGACGCTTCCGCTTTCGGTCTACGAGGGTACGTAGACACACTCTCCCCTCTCGTTGCTATGCATCTAGTAGATAGATCTTGCATGATCATAGGATTTTTTTTGAAATACTACATTCCCCAACAATATATTACATGCATAATTAACTAGGATAAACGATCATCTCATCATCATCTACTCCTTGTGACGCTTGACACTACTGCTCTTCTTGTGGCTCGATCCGGCCTCGTCTATTTCAATAACGAGGCACTTCCTCATGTCAACGATCCGCCTGTGCATCTCATAGCATGTGTACATGCTCTTAGAAGCAAACCTGAGGTGAGGTTCATCCAGTTGCCGCGTCCAAGCCCCGTGCCAGGATACGAGACGTGTTGTGTTGGCATCCTGCTTCATCTTTTCGTAGTAGGGGTCGATCATGGCCGAGGCGAGTTCAACCAGGGAGTCCTTCTTCGTGCTGCCCTAGACCCTGTAGTGCTCATGAATTTTGACAAGGTTCTTGTAGGCCAAGCCTGTAACCCTAAACGCTTTTACACGTCGGTGGTTTCCACCGTCGCGAACTTGTAGTCCGTGTTGTTGAAAAACATGGCGAAACGGTCTCAAGGCTCTGTGGCCATGCGGTAGTGGAAGATGAGGACATGATGGCGCACGCACAACTGGGCGATGACAACCTTCTGATCTTTGTCGGGAAGACCGTCGGTATACTGGAGGTCGATGCCGACCACCTTGTACTTGTCTCCAGCAAGCAACTGCTCCATGGTGTTGATGTAGTCCTCCACCACAGCCGGGTCGATGGTGTACACCACCGTGAGATCCGTCTCCCTTGCGTGGGTATCGACTTTATGCTCGTTGAACTCCATTGGAGCGCCGCTAGATATCCTCTCTGTATGTGTCGTCGTGGGTGTGCTTGTTGTGGTGTAGGGCGGGATCGAAAGGTTGAAGAGACTAAGGTTATAATGGTCGTGAGAATTAATGGGGAAGACGGACGGACTAGAATATCCGCACGCCCATATGGCAGTTCTAATTTGCAGCGCGTAACTCCATCGTGCCACATGTGATTGCATCGTGTCGACGCGCGTGGCAAAACCGCATGCATATGGGCCCCCAACGTGATCGTGTGCCAGCCCCAACTGTTGGTAGAGCGCATGCGCACGGACACGAGCAGAGCGCTCCGCGGCGCCTTAATGGCGAGCAACCATATATATGCATATAGCAGCTGAACATGCAAGGAAAAGTTGCCCACAAGCTGAGCGTGTGGAGGTACGCGAGCAGAGCGCGCCAACGGACGCGAGAAGAGCGTGACGCGTCGCCTAATGGCGAGCTGATAACACACAAGTATAGGAGATCGCAATAGTTTTTGAGGGTAGAGTATTCTGTTGGAAATATGCCCTAGAGGCAATAATAAAATGGTTATTATTATATTTCCTTGTTCATGATAATTGTCTATTGTTCATGCTTTAATTGTATTATCCGGAAACAGTGATACATGTGTGAATACATAGACCACAACGTGTCCCTAGTAAACCTCTAGTTACTAGCTCGTTGATCAACAGATGGTTACGGTTTCCTGACCATGGACATTGGATGTCATTGATAACGAGATCACATCATTAGGAGAATGATGTGATGGACAAGACCCAATGCTAAGCCTAGCACAAGATTGTGTAGTTCGTATGCTAAAGCTTTTCCAATGCCAAGTATCCTTTCCTTAGACCATGAGGTTGTGAAACTCCCAGATACCGTAGGAATACTTTGGGTGTGCCAAACGTCATAACGTAACTGGGTGGCTATAAAGGTACACTACGGGTATCTCCGAAAGCATCTGTTGGGTTGGCACGAACCAAGACTGAGATTTGTCACTCCGTATGACGGAGAGGTATCTCTGGGCCCACTCGGTAAGACATCATTGTAATGAGATCAATGTGACTAAGGGTTTGGTCATGGGATGATGTGTTACAGAACGAGTAAAGAGGCTTGCCATGACGAGATTGAACAAGGTATCGGTGTACCGACGATCGAATCTCGGGCAAGTACTATACCGATAGACAAAGGGAATCGTATACGGGATTGATTGAATCCTTGACATTGTGGTTCATCCGAGGAGATCATCGAGGAGCATGTAGGAGCAAACATGGGTATCCAGATCCCGCTGTTGGTTACCGGAGAGTCGTCTCGGTCATGTCTGCGTGTCTCCCGAACCCGTAGGGTCTACACACTTAAGGTTCGGTGACGCTAGGGTTGTAGAGATATAAGTTTGCGGTAACCCAAAAGTTGTTCGGAGTCCCGGATGAGATCCCGGACGTCACGAGGAGTTCCGGAATGGTCCGGAGGTGAAGATTTGTATATAGGAAGTCTAGTTTCGGCCATCGGGAAAGTTTCGGGGGTCACTGGTATTGTACCGGGACTACCGGAAGGGTCCCGAGGGTCCACCGGGTGGGGCCACCTATCCCGGAGGGCCCCATGGGCTGAAGTGGGAAGGGAACCAGCCCCTAGTGGGCTGGTGCACCCCCATGGGCCTCCCCTGCGCCTAGGGTTGGAAACCCTAGGGGTGGGGGGGGGGCGCCCCACCTGACTTGGGGGGGCAAGTTCCCCCCTTGGCCGCCGCCCCCCTTGGAGATTGGATCTCCAGGGGCCGGCGCCCCACCAGGGCCCCTATATAAAGGGGGGAGGGCATCCGCACCCTAAGCCTTGGCGCCTCCTGATAACCCTCAACCGTAAGGGATCGAGATAGTCTTCGCGGGTAAGAATAACCCAATTTATAGATTCGACACACGGGGAGCCAAAGAGTATTTATAAGCTTTGACAGTTGAGTTGTCAATTCAACCGCACCTGAAATATACTTACTTGCAACAAAAGATAAGTGGTAACGGTGATATGATAGTGATGGTGGTGACAGCAAAAGTAAACAGCAAAAGTAACAACTAATAACCAGCAAGATTGAAACACTGTAGGCTAGGGAGATGAATGGTTGGGCGCTGCATGGATGAGATACATCATGAATCTAACTTGGGGCAAGGAACACAGAAAAGTAATGATCATCTAGGCAAATATCAAAAATTAGGCATGTATCCCTGATGTCTACTACACACTTCTATTCCTGTAGACAGTGTTGGGCCTCCAAGAGCAGAGGTTTGTAGGACAGCAGCAAATTTCCCTTAAGTGAGTAACCCAAGGTTTATCGAACTCAGGGAAGTGGAGGTTGAACGTACCCCTTTCAAGCAACCCTGCAATCAAGATACAAGAAGTCTCTTGTGTCCCCAACACACCTAATACACTTGTCAGATGTATAGGTGCACTAGTTCGGCGAAGAGATGTTAAATGGCAAGTGATATGGATGGCAAAAGATGTATTTGTAAATCTGAAATAAAAATGGCAGCAAGCAAACATGTAACAAAACTGAAAGTAAACGGTGTTAAATTGATGAAAACAAGGCCTAGGGATCATACTTTCACTAGTGGCAACTCCCAACAACATTGACATAGTCTAATCACATGATATTTCCCATAAAACATGCAATGGAGACGCACTCGGAGGTCATTCCTTTGTGGTCAAGAGAGGACGAGAATTATGTTGGGCTACAAAAGCACACCTCAAAGTTCGTAGTTCTCAATGTATGGATTTCCCAATGTCACCGCGGCCATCCAAAGAGAGTACCACAATCACCACAACATATCTCCAGGATAGTCAAAGACAAGCACCAAGAGACTCTCAATCTTCAATCAACACACAAAAGAGGAAATCACTCATGAAAATATTCTTCTAATCCATGTCCAATAGACCGTTGTCACCTTGGTCTCGGGGATTATACTAGATAAAGACAAGTGAGTACATCAATTCAATACATAGAGGAAGGGGAAATATCATGGGATCACCCTAGATTAACATAGCCTATGATCACAACGAAGATCACATCATGGGAGAGAGAGATAACCACATAGCTACACGTACAAGCCCTCAGCCCCGGAGAAGACTACTCACACATGGCCATGGTGAGCAAGAGATTGATGGTGGTGTTGATGGAGAGGTGCAGCCCGGAGAGGAGGAGGCGGCCGGCGGGCGGCGGCGGCAGCCCTCCGGGGCGGCGGCGACCCTAGGGGCAGCGGCTCCTTGGCCCCCCTTCTTCCTTGTGGATGGTGCTGCAATGGTGCTGGTCCTCCCCTCCAAGACGGCGGCCCGGGAGGAGGAAAATTCGTGGCCCTTGGTGACCTAGGTTTCGTCTCTTTATATAGACTATCGGATTCCCGTCATCAGATTTTGGGCTTCAGTAAAACGGGCTTTTCTCGGCCGTCCGGACTCCGATTTGGACGAATTTTATATCCAGAAGCATCCTCTCGAAATTCCCCACAACTTTCGCATCTAGGATTTTTCTGTTTGACGTCGTCTTCGGGCCGGAACGTGACCATCTTCTAAAAACGTTCTCAGACAGATTTCAGGAAAGTCAGAGTCCTACTCCAATACGACTCCTTTTGCGTTTTTGTCAATTTCCAAGTAATTCCTACACAATAAAGTGTAAAACAAGAACATTGTGCACTTTTCCAACCATTAGTAGGTTAGTCCAATAAATGCCTAAAAAGATAGAAAACTCTGATATAAACATGAGACAATGATGCAAAACAAGCATGTCACAAGCAAAAATTATGGATACGTTTGGGACGTATCAATCCCAGAGGTAGTTGTACGTGCTTGCAATAAGAACTTGCACAACATCTTTTGTCCTACCATCCCGCTACGAACGGGGCCAAAAGGAACTTATGGAGATTAAGGTGCTCCTGTCAAAGAGCACCGGAACAAAGCAATAAACTCAATGGATACATGGAATCCTCAAATTATGGACCATCCCCTTTGGTGTCCCAAGCTGTCACCTTTGGGATCGCCGGTTCCGGACCATAATAGGTGCAAACAACTCATAGATAGGATCAAGAACACAAATATATTCATGCAAACACATAGGGTTCAGATCTGAAAACATGGCACTCGGGCCCAAAGTGACAAGCATTAAGAGCAACAAGTTGAAGCAAAGATGATAAACACCAAACTAGATGATAGGCAACATGCCCCCAACAATCTGATAAACTATTACATGATCTAACTCATCCAATCCCTACCATCCCCTTTGCCTACAACAGGGAATTACTCACACATGGAAGGAGAAGTCATGGAGGGAGGATGGAGTGGTGATGATGATGACGATGGCGACGATCTCCCCTCTCCGGAGGCCAAATCAGCCTCCAGATTAGCCCTCCCGAAGAAGAACAGAGGGTGGCGGCGGCTCCGCGACGGAAACTGGAAAAACGACTTCTGTTCTGGGGTTTCCTCGCCACGGGAATAAATAGGAGCCAAGGTAGGGCACCAGAGGGGGGAGGACCCTCCCAGGCGGCCTCCTGGCGCGGCCAGGGGTGGGGCCGCGCCAGAAGGGCGCCTGGGGCCCCCCTGGCTGCCCTCTGGCCCCACTTATGGCACAATGGCCCTTCGGGTGCGTGGATTTTCTGTGATTTTTCTTGGAATTTTCTGAGACACCTAAAAATCCATTTTCCTGCACACAATAAAACCATACAGGCAACTCTGCTGAAAACAACGTCAGTCCGGGTTAGTTTAGTTCAAATCATGCAAGAATGAGGGCAAAACAATAGCAAAAGTGTTTGGAAAAGTAGATACGTTTGAGACGTATCACCTCCCTCTCCCTTCCATGACACATCTTACTCCTCCTGTAGCGCTTGGCGAAGCCCTGTTGGAATCCCGCTGCTTCCACCACCACGTCGTTGTGCTGCTGGATCTCCATCAACCTATCCTCCCCCCTTGCTGAATCAAGGAGGAGACGTCTCTACCAACCGTACGTGTCTTGAACGCGGAGGTGCCGCCCGTTCGGCGCTAGGTCATCGGTGATTTGGATCACGACGAGTACGACTCCATCAACCCCGTTCTCTTGAACGCTTTCTCGCACGATCTACAAGGGTATGTAGATGCACTCCCCTCTCCCTCGTTGCTAGATGACTCCATAGATTTATCTTGGTGATGGATAGAAAATTTTAAAATTCTGCTACGTTCCCCAACCATGGTATCAGAGCTAGGTCTATGCGTAGTATCTTGCACGAGTAGAACACAAAGTAGTTGTGGGCGTAGATCATGTCAATTTACTTGCCGCTACTAGTCTTTCTTGATTCGGCGTCATCGTGGGATGAAGCGGCCCGGATCGACCTTACACGTACGCTTACGTGAGACGGGTTCCACCAACTGACATGCACTAGTTGCATAAGGTGGCTAGCGGGTGTGTGTCTTTCCCATTTTAGTCGGATCGAATTCGATGAAAAGGGTCCTTATGAAGGGTAAATAGAAATTGGCATATCACGTTGTGGTTTTGGCGTAGGTAAGAAACGTTCTTGCTAGAAACCTATAGCAGCCACGTAAAAACTTGCAACAACAATTAGAGGACGTCAAACTTGTTCTTGCAGCATGTGCCGTGTGATGTGATATGGCCAAAAAGGATGTGATGAATGATATATATGTGATGTATGAGATTGATTATTTTTCTTGTAATAGGAATCACGGCTTGCATGTCGATGAGTATGACAACCGGCAGGAGCCATAGGAGTTGTCTTAATTTTATTGTATGACCTGCGTGTCATTGAAAACGCCACGTAATTGCTTTACTTTATTGCTAACCGTTAGCCATAGTAGTAGAAGTAATGTTTGGCGAGACGACTTCATGAAGACACGATGATGGAGATCATGATGATGGAGATCATGGTGTCATGCCTGTGATGATGATGATCATGGAGCCCCGAAGATAAAGATCGAAAGGAGCAAAATGATATTGGCCATATCATGTCACTTTTTGATTGCATGTGATGTTTATCATGTTTTTACATCTTATTTGCTTAGAGCGATGGTAGTAAATAAGATGATCTCTCACTAAAAATTTCAAGAATTGTGTTCCCCCTAACTATGCACCGTTGCTAAGGTTCGTTGTTCCGAAGCACCACGTGATGATCGGGTGTGATAGGCTCTAACGTTCACATACAACGGGTGTAAGCCAGATTTACACACGCAATACACTTAGGGTTCACTTGACGAGCCTAGCATGTACAGACATGGCCTCGGAACACGAAAGACCGAAAGGTCGAACATGAGTCGTATAGAAGATACGATCAACATAAAGATGTTCACCGTTGATGAGTAGTCCGTCTCACGTGATGATCGGACACAGCCTAGTCGATTCGGATCATGTATCACTTAGATGACTAGAGAGATGTCTATCTGAGTGGGAGTTCATTAAATTTGTTTAGATGAACTTAATTGTCATGAACATAGTCTAAAATCTTTACAATATGTCTTGTAGATCCAATGGCCCACGCTAATATTGCCCTCAACTTCAACGCGTTCCTAGAGAAAACCAAGGTGAAAGACGATGGTAGCAACTATACGGATTGGGTCCGTAACTTGAGGATCATCCTCATAGCTGCCAAGAAAACATATGTCCTTGAAGCACCGCTAGGTGATGCACCCGCCCCAGCGAACCAAGACGTTATGAACGCCTGGCAGTCGCGTTGTGATGATTACTCCCTGGTTCAGTGCGGCATGCTTTACAGCTTAGAGTCGGGGCTCCAAAAGCGTTTTGAGCATCACGGAGCATATGAGATGTTCCAAGAGCTGAAAATGGTTTTCCAAGCTCATGCCCAAGTCTAGAGATATGACGTCTCCGACGCATTCTACAGTTGTAAGATAGAGGAGAATAGTTCTGTCAGCGAGCACATACTCAAATTGTTTGGGTTGCACAATCGCTTGTCTCAGTTGGGAATTAATCTCCCAGATGAAGCGGTTGTTGACAGAATCCTTCAGTCGCTCCCACCTAGCTACAAGAGCTTCGTGATGAACTTCAATATGCAAGGGATGGAGAAGTCCATTCCCGAGGTGTATTTAATGCTGAAATCAGCGGAGGTGGAGATCAAGAAAGAACATCAAGTGTTGATGGTGAATAAAACCACTAAGTTCAAGAAAGGCAAGGGTAAGAAGAACTTCAAGAAGGACGGCAAAGGAGTTGCCGCGCCCGGTAAGCCAATTGCCGGGAAGAAGCTAAAGAATGGACCCAAGCTTGAGACTGAGTGCTTTTATTGCAAGGAACGGGTCACTGGAAGCGGAACTGCCCCAAATACTTAGCAGATAAGAAGGCCGGCAACGTCAAAGGTATATGTGATATACATGTTATTGATGTGTACCTTACCAGCGCTCGTAGTAGCTCCTGGGTATTCGATACCGGTGCAGTTGCTCACATGTGTAACTCAAAGCAGGAGCTGCGGAATAAGCGGAGACTGGCGAAGGACGAGATGACGATGCGTGTCGGGAATGGTTCCAAGGTCAATGTGATCGCCGTCGGCACGCTACCTCTGCATCTACCTTCGGGATTAGTTTTAAACCTCAATAATTGTTATTTAGTACCAACTTTGAGCATGAACATTGTATCTAGATCTCGTTTAATGCGAGATGGCTACTCATTTAAATCCGAGAATAATGATTGTTCTATTTATATGAGAGAAATGTTTTATGGTCATGCCCCGCTGGTCAATGGTTTATTCTTAATGAATCTCGAACGTGATGTTACACATATTCATAGTGTGAATGCCAAAACATGTAAGGTTGATAATGATAGTCCCACATACTTGTGGCATTGCCGCCTTGGTCATATTGGTGTCAAGCGTATGAAGAAGCTCCATGCAGATGGACTTTTGGAGTCTCTTGATTATGAATCATTTGACACGTGCGAACCATGCCTCTTGGGCAAGATGACCAAGACTCCGTTCTTCGGAACAATGGAGCGAGCAACCAACTTATTGGAAATCATACATACCGATGTGTGCGGTCCAATGAGTGTTGAAGCTCGCGGTGGCTATCGTTATGTTCTCACCCTCACAGATGACTTAAGTAGATATGGGTATGTCTACTTGATGAAACACAAGTCTGAGACCTTTGAAAAGTTGAAGGAATTTCATAATGATGTTGAGAATCAACGTGACAAAAAAATAAAGTTCTTACGATCGGATCATGGAGGAGAATATTTAAGTCACGAATTTGGCACGCACCTAAGGAACTGTGGAATTATTTCACAATTGACGCCGCCTGGAACACCTCAGCGTAATGGTGTGTCCGAACGTCGTAATCGTACTCTGTTGGACATGGTGCGATCTATGATGTCTCTTACCGACTTATCGCTGTCATTTTGGGGTTATGCTTTAGAGACTGCCGCATTCACTTTAAATAGGGCACCGTCTAAATCCGTTGAGATGACACCGTATGAACTTTGGTTTGGCAAGAAACCTAAGTTGTCGTTTCTAAAAGTTTGGGGATGCGATTCTTATGTCAAGAAACTTCAACCTGAAAAGCTCGAACCCAAATCGGAAAAATGCGTCATCATAGGATACCCTAAGGAAACTATTGGGTACACCTTCTAACTCAGATCCGAAGGCAAGGTCTTCATTGCCAAGAATGGATCCTTTCTGGAGAAAGAGTTTCTCTCGAAAGAAGTGAGTGGGAGGAAAGTGGAACTTGATGAGGTGACAGTCACCCCTTCCGAACTGGAAAGTAGCGCAGCGCAGGAAGATGTTCCTGTGGTGCGTGCACCGACTTTGGAGGAAGTTAATGATAATGATCATGAAGCTTCAGATCAAGTTACTGCTGAACTGCATAGGTCCACAAGGACACGTTTCGCACCAGAGTGGTACGTCAACCCTGTCCTGGAAATCATGTTGTTAGACAACGGTGAACCTTCAAACTATGAAGAAGCGATGGCGGGCCCGGATTCCAACAAATGGCTTGAAGCCATGAAATCCGAGATAGGATCAATGTATGATAACAAAGTATGGACTTTGGTGGACTTGCCCGATGATCGGCACGCCATAGAAAATAAATGGGTCTTTAAGAAGAAGACTGACGCGGATGGTAATGTGACCATCTATAAGGCTCGACTTGTCGCTAAAGGTTATCGACAAGTTCAAGGAATTGACTACGACGAGACTTTATCTCCCGTAGCGATGCTGAAGTCCGTCCGAATCATGTTAGCAGTTGCCGCATTCTATGATTATGAGATATGGCAAATGGATGTCAAAACGGCATTCCTTATTGGCTTCCTAAAGGAAGAACTGTATATGATGCAGCCGGAAGGTTTTGTCGATTCTGAGAATGCTAACAAGGTATGCAAGCTCTAGTGCTCAATCTATGGGCTGGTGCAAGCATCTCGGAGTTGGAACATTCGCTTTGATGAGGTGATCAAAGCGTTTGGGTTTATACAGACTTGGGGAGAGGCCTGTATTTACAAGAAAGTGAGTGGGAGCTCTATAGCATTTCTCATATTATATGTGGGTGATATATTGCTGATGGGAAATGATGTAGAACTCTTGGAGAGCATAAAGGCCTACTTGAATAAGTGTTTTTCAATGAAGGACCTTGGAGAAGCTGCTTACATATTAGGCATCAAGATCTATAGAGATAGATCGAGACGCCTCATTGGTCTTTCACAAAGTACATACCTTGACAAGATATTGAAGAAGTTCAATATGGATCAGTCCAAGAAAGGGTTCTTGCCTGTATTGCAAGGTATGAGATTGAGCACGGCTCAATGCCCGACCTCGGCAGAAGATAGAGAAAAGATGAGTGTCATCCCCTATGCCTCAACCATAGGTTCTATTATGTATGCCATGTTGTGTACCAGACCTGATGTGAACCTTGCCATAAGTTTGGTGGGGAGGTACCAAAGTGATCCCGGTATGGAACACTGGACAGCGGTCAAGAACATCCTGAAGTACCTGAAAAGGACTAAGGATATGTTTCTCGTTTATGGAGGTGACGAAGAGCTCGTCGTAAAGGGTTACGTCGATGCTAGCTTCGACACAGATCTGGATGACTCCAAGTCACAAACCGGATACATGTATATTTTGAATGGAGGGGCAGTCAGCTGGTGCAGTTGCAAGCAAAGCGTCGTGGCGGCATCTACATGTGAAGCGGAGTACATAGCTGCTTCCGAAGCAGCGCAGGAAGGAGTCTGGATGAAGGAGTTCATCACCGACCTAGGAGTTATTCCGAGCGCGTCGGACCCGATGACTCTCTTCTATGACAACACTTGAGCTATTGCCATTGCCAAGGAGCCCACGTTTCACAAGAAGACCAAGCACATCAAGCGTCGTTTCAACTCCATCCGGAATTATATTCAAGATGGAGACATAGATATTTGTAAAGTGCACACGGATCTGAATGTCGCAGATCCGTTGACTAAACCTCTTCCACGAGCAAAACATGATCACCACCAGAACTCTATGGGTGTTCGATTCATCACAATGTAACTAGATTATTGACTCTAGTGCAAGTGGGAGACTGTTGGAAATATGCCCTAGAGGCAGTAATAAAATGGTTATTATTATATTTCCTTGTTCATGATAATTGTCTATCGTTCATGCTTTAATTGTATTATCCGGAAACAGTGATACATGTGTGAATACATAGACCACAACGTGTCCCTAGTAAACCTCTAGTTACTAGCTCGTTGATCAACATATGGTTATGGTTTCCTGACCATGGACATTGGATGTCATTGATAACGGGATCACATCATTAGGAGAATGATGTGATGGATAAGACCCAATCCTAAGCCTAGCACAAGATCGTGTAGTTCGCATGCTAAAGCTTTTCCAATGTCAAGTATCCTTTCCTTAGACCATGAGGTTGTGAAACTCCCGGATACCGTAGGAATACTTTGGGTGTGCCAAACGTCACAACATAACTGGGTGGCTATAAAGGTACACTACGGGTATCTCCAAAAGCATCTGTTGGGTTGGCACAAACCGAGACTGGGATTTGTCACTTCGTATGACGGAGAGGTATCTCTGGGCCCACTCGGTAAGACATCATCGTAATGAGCTCAATGTGACTAAGGGGTTGGTCACAGGATGATGTGTTACGGAATGAGTAAAGAGACTTGCCACGACGAGATTGAACAAGGTATAGGTATACTGACGATCGAATCTCGGGCAAGTACTATACCGATAGACAAAGGGAATCGTATATGGGATTGATTGAATCCTTGACATCGTGGTTCATGCGATGAGATCATAGAGGAGCATGTAGGAGCCAACATGGGTATCCAGATCCCGCTGTTGGTTATTGATCGGAGAGTCGTCTCGGTCATGTCAGCGTGTCTCCCGAACCCGTAGGGTCTACACACTTAAGGTTCGGTGACGCTAGGGTTATAGAGATATAAGTTTGCGGTAACCCGAAAGTTGTTCGGAGTCCCGGATGAGATCCCGAACGTCACGAGGAGTTCCGGAATGGTCCGGAGGTGAAGATTTGTATATAGGAAGTCCAGTTTCGGCCACCAGGAAAGTTTCGGGGGTCACCGGTATTGTAATGGGACCATCGGAAGGGTCCCGGGGGTCCACCGGGTTGGGCCACCTATCCCGGAGGGCCCCATGGGCTGAAGTGGGAAGGGAACCAGCCCCTAGTGGGCTGGTGCGCCCCCCATGGGCCTCCCATGCGCCTAGGGTTGGAAACCCTAGGGGTCGGGGGGCGCCCCACGTGACTTGGGGGGCAAGTTCCCCCCTTGGCCGCCGCCCTCCCTTGGAGATTGGATCTCCAGGGGCCGGCGCCCCCCAGGGCCCCTATATAAAGGGGGAGGGGAGGGAGGGCAGCCGCACCCTAAGCCTTGGCGCCTCCCTCTCCCTCCCGTGACACCTCTTCCTACTCCCGTAGCGCTTGGAGAAGCCCTGTTGGAATCCCGCTGCTTCCACCACCACGCCGTCGTGCTGCTGGATCTCCATCAACCTCTCCTCCCCCCTTGCTGGATCAAGAAGGAGGAGACGTCTCTCCCAACCGTACGTGTCTTGAACGCGGAGGTGTCGTCCGTTCGGCGCTAGGTCATCGGTGATTTGGATCACGATGAGTACGACTCCATCAACCCCGTTCTCTTGAACGCTTCCACGCGATCTACGAGGGTATGTAGATGCACTCCCCTCTCCCTCGTTGCTAGATGACTCCATAGATTGATCTTGGTGATGCGTAGAAAGTTTTAAAATTCTGCTACGTTCCCCAACATATTCAACCCAAATTTATCGATTCGACACAAGGGGGGCCAAAGAATATTTTCAAGTATTAGCAGTTGAGTTGTTAGTTCAACCACACCTGGAAATCTTAATATCTGCAGCAAAGTGTTTAGTAGCAAAGCAGTATGGAAGTAACGGTAATAATGGCAAAAGTGACAGTAGCAGTTTTGTAGTGATGGTGACAGCAACAGTAACGAAAGTAACAAAGCAAGTATCAATATGGAACGAACTCGTAGGCAATAGATCGACAATGGTGTTGGATAATATTCATCATGCTGCAGTTATAACCTAGGGTGACATAGAACTAGCTCCAATTCATCAATGTAATGTAGGCATGTATTCCGAATATAGTTATACGTGCTTATGGAAAAGAACTTGCATGACATCTTTTGTCCTACCCTCCTGTGGCAGCGGCGTCCTAATGGAAACTAAGGGATATTAAGGCCTCCCTTTAATAGAGTACCGGACCAAAGCATTCACACTTAATGATTACATGAACTCCTCAAACTATGGTCATCACCGGGAAGTGCCCCGGTTATTGTCACTCGGAGTTTTCCGGATCATAACACATAGTAGGTGACTGTAGACTTGCAAGATAGGATCAATAACACACATATATTCATGAAAACATAATAGGTTCAGATATGAAATTATGGCACTCGGGCCCTAGTGACAAGCATTAAGCATAGCAAAGTCATAGCAACATCAATCTCAGAACATAATGGATACTAGGGATCAAACCCTAACAAAACTAACTCGATTACATGATAAATCTCATCCAACCCAGCACCGTCCAACAAGCCTACGATGGAATTACTCACGCACGACAGTGAGCATCATGAAATTGGTGATGGAGGATGGTTGATGATGACGACGGCGACGATCTCCACTCTCCGGAGCCCCAAACGGACTCCAAATCAGGTCTCCCGATGAAGAACAGGAGGTGGCGGTGGCTTTGTATCGTAAAACGCGATGGGATCTTCTCTCTGTTTTTTTCTCCGCGAAAGAGACTATATAGAGTTGGAGTTGACGTCGGTGGAGCCTCAGGGGGCCCACAAGGTAGGGGGCGCGCCCCCCACCCTTGTTGATAGGGTGTGGGCCCCCTCTGGTGGACCTTTACGCCAGTATTTTTTATATTTTCTGAAAATGTTCCTCGTGAAATTTCAAGTCATTCCGAAAACTTTTATTTCTGCACAAAAATAACACCAAGGCAATTCTGAGCTTCAGTCCGGGTTAGTTCCATTCAAATCATGCAAATTAGAGTCCAAAACAAGGGCAAAAGAGTTTGGAAAAGTAGATACGATGGAGACGTATCACGAGCACGGCGCGCTGCGGCGCCTAACAGCGAGCAGAGCGCACCGAGGGACGCGAGCAGAGCGCACCGAGGGACGCGAGCAGAGGCCGACACAGTGATACGTGGCAAATAAGATGAACTGTGCGAGCGATGGGGAGACATCACGCACGAATCGGATTAGAGTTGCGTGTGCGATACATGGCATACAGTTGATCCATCCGAGCTGTTTTTGATGGAGTAAGCCGTGTGTGTTGTGGGAAAATGCTTGCTGGTATATAACCGTTTGCGATTGATGAATTCATCACCGACGGGTTACCTAGTGTGGTCCGTGTGCGGTGTGATATGCTCTGTCTGCAGAACATCTATGCTCTGTGTGCAGAAGAACAACATATATATACTTGTAACAGGACATGATTGCAAGACCAAATTAAACATCCAATTACATTATATAACAAGTACCATAAATATTGCAACGTTGAAATTCTAGCATTACAAGGCCCAAATTCAAAGATTACAAGGTTCAAACTATTCAGACACATAAAATTCATCTTCTTCAGAATATTTTTCATGCATTATTTCTGCGAAAGGATCAGTCACCGAGAAGTCATATAGCGGCTCGATACAGTGACTTCCGAATAATATGTCATATGAAGTTACAAACTGAAATTCAGCTTCTACAGAGCCTTTTCCATTTAGCTGTAGATGCCTGCACTCTTTAGGAATCCATTCACTTCTGAGCAGTAAATATAGGGCAAACCTCATTACTTTGAGCAACCTTGATTTCTCAACAAAGAACCTGGCGAATTTAATTTCTGGTGTGGTGCCTCGGTACTCGTTAAAAGTAATTTCTATGAGATGAAGATCAAGGCATTCAATGGGATTGTTATGTTCCCCAACATTTTCTACTTTCGGGCCTACTAGTATCCGTAAACGAAGACAACATATTAGTGCATAGCTGCAGATTTGAACACTTTGGGCCTCTTTGATTTGCATGATTTCTAAAATACACAAAAGAGTGAAAGGCCACCTTCAATCTTTCATGATAAACTTTTATCACGAAAGCATGTCAGGCGAAGGAATAAAACGCGTACAACACTAGCATCTCAAACAATATATGTGCTGAAATCCTCCAAATTTCCTTTAGAAATCATTCTACATTTGTCAATGTAATCATGGGTAAAAGTAACAAAAAATTGAGCTCCGTTGTGGTTAACAATTAACAGGAAAGGAGCATCACCAGATGTATAGCTTCTCCGTGCAAGGAAAGCATCTAAGGAATCTAACAACTTCATCCAGGTCGGGGCCGACAGATTGTAGTGCCAAGATCTTCATTGTGCGCATAGGCCGGGTCAAGCTTGTGGGAATCATTTTCTGGATGGCAAGCGAACATATAGATCAACATTAATTAGATAAAATGTGATGCCCGATAATATATAAGAAGGAGAAGAAGAAGACTGTTGTACCTGAAGAAGACTGTTGTACCTGAACGGATAATGATCCAGTAACAAGTTTGTTGAATTCAGCACACGAATAGCCCAACACTGTCAATTTTGATGCGTGAATGACCCTGATTCTTGCTAGTCCTAATTTATCATGTACATACAATCTCTCAAGGAAAGGCGCATTCTCAATGACAATATCGTGAAACACCTCAACTGACATCCTTGGGCGGCGCCAGCAATGCACATAAATTGCACAGACATTCGTCGAGGTGATGTGGAGGCTACTGAACCCATCCATCGCATGAATATGAAGGAACTCGAGCGATGTACAGTTGACGAGCAGGCGCTCGAAATCCTCCTTCGAGATGCGGACGACAATGAGCTCGATGTCCTTAAGTTTAGGGAGATGAGGAGCATGCGCGGCATCAATTCGGGGGGAAATGCATCGCCTGAATGTAGCGCGGTGCGGCGTGGGCGTGAGGAGGAACACGAACGGCGGCAGCAAGCAAGGACATCTAGCATGAAGGCTGAGCTCCTCGAGCCGATCCAGGGCTGGGGATAGGAACCAATAGTGCAACTTGGGTTCGGTCTTGTTATGGAGATTGAGCCTGCCGATAGCAAGGCGTCTGACCGGTCCAGGGTGCGTGTCGAGGACGTGGGACAGTGCGTCCAGGCTTTGCTGCGCCGCGCTGCACAACTCGTGGTCAAATGATGTACAGGGGGTGGTGTGCTAGAGGGGGCGCCACCATTGCGAGAGGACAGTGGTCCGCGCGCCATATTTGATGGGGAGGTGGGATATGATGGTTACAAAAATCTCGTCGGGGAGGCTGCTGATGAAGTCCACATTCACAGGAGGCTCTTGCGGTTCTGGCTTGACCCGCCCCCTCTTGTTGGCTGGCTCATCCTCCATCTCGCAGTAGGTGGCTATCCTCGACGGTGGTGCTTGTAGATGAGAATGGAGGACTGTTCTACGTACCTTTCTGAGGCGGCCGAAACAAAAGTCCAAAACCAGCAATAAATTGCAGCGCTCGCGGCGTGCGTGGCAGATGCTCACAGTCGTCCCTCTAATCAAGCAGCTGCCCGCGGTAGTAAATGGTTCATTGAACGCCCACGGTTGGAATAATATGACCATTTGCGATAATAACGTGGTGTCTGTTTGTTAAAAATGCCTAGGAAAATTAACGTATAAAAAGGCGAAACGAACCCTGAATAATTTCATATGTTTAGCACAGTTGCATGTTGCCTCTGTAAAATAAATCAGGTACAAAAGCATGATGATTAATTGTTCATCAGGTTTACACACAATCCAGATTGAACATGACAATAACAACTAACTCAACCAAAGTTTTCGACAGTCGCAATCAAATGGATCGTTCTGATCCATAAAATCAAGACCCTAGACCAAAAAAATCTATTGGTACATGAAGACAAGTTGTTGTAAATAGAAGTCGACCATGTTCAGAAGTCCTTTTGTCCACCTGAAACTTCTTTTTATGTTGTTCAACGTGTCCATCTGTGAGAAAGTTTTTGTTTAAAAACTTAATCCTCATGGACAATAGTACTCTCGCATTCAACAGGAAGAATGTGACAAAGCTAGTGTTTGCATGGTTGGATGCATATCCTTCCAGCGTTATTGTCTTGAAACGAATGTCATGAGAATTGAGAAATCCCGGTGCTTCTTATGCCACCTATTGGTTATACCTTTTTTTTCCATGTCCTTTATCCTAAATAGACATGAATACTAAAAATAGTTAATGTCTAAAAAAATAGTACAACCTAACAGTTAGCTCTAGTAAAGTATATCAATGTGCTTGATATCATCACCTCTCTATACAAATTCTCCAGACATGGAAAGCATCACATCAAGCCGATAATCATGTTCAGATCAAAACACCACGTACTGATATGTAAGGTCTTGACAGAATCCAAGACCATTGATAGGGTACCCATGGACAAACTCTTCGTTGAGCATAGAACATAATATTAGTACCAAAAGCGTACTCCAAGATTATATAAAGATTATGCGCACAAATGAAAAATGCAGCTTATGATTACAAAAGTGTTGATGATATAAAACTTACGCACACAAATGAAAAATGTAGCTTATGATTACAAAAGTGTTGATGATAATATACAGTACCTGAATAAGTGTGGAGCCAACCACCATCTTGTAACCTTCAAACGGATCAGGGATTTACACCCAAGGTCTCCAGTTTAAGCACAAAGACCACAGTTATTTGCGAAGGTGCATAACGATAATCAAGGAGCAACCTTTGGAGTGAAGGGGCACCTTTGATGATGAGCTCCTCTCCTTTAAAGCAAACTAGATCATGATGGCGCGCGTTGCTGCGCCCGTCCATTTTTACAATATAATGGTAGGAATTATCTTCATATATAGATGCATTGAACATCAAAAATGAAATTTTACAACCTGGCCCCTATGTTTGTTATTATCGAAGAGATAGTTTGAATAAGTTTAAAATATAGTGGTCCTAGTCAAGGAGGTGGTTTGATCAATTTGTAATTAAGTAGCATGTCAATAGGAACTATTTTTTTCTTAGATTTAGTGGGCTTCAAGTTCGTTCGAGCTCAGGTTTTAGGTGTATTGAGTTTTCAGCAAGGATGCTTGATGGTAACATGTGTGTGTCGTGAGCTTGGAGCCTCCCTACATATGAATTTTTTGAAGAGGTAGAGAAATATAATATAGAACAAAACACAGATATTTTTTTCCTATTTTTTATACATAAATAGGTAATGCTTTGGACGTTTAGCTATGTGACTAAACACCACATAATTAGTTACAAGCACAACCTTTATTACCACATTAATCTTTACTACAACATTTTACAAGTTTTAAGATGTATTGACAACACAATTAAGCAACCATTACTTAAACCACGGAATGATCACGTAAGACACCTATGGTGGGGCTTTGTGTGCCCAAATTTTAATTGTCAGATTCTCACAAAAGTATAATTGTCTTGCTTTTTTTTGTATGAACAATCTTGCATTTTGTTTTAAGCATTTGGATGGTAACCTGGATAGTCATGACCTTAGCGGTTTATAGAAAAGAAGAGCTCATAGAAAAATATGCCAGTTAATTTTTTTCCTGTCATCATCATACCCGGCTTTCGAATATTTCAACAATTTTTTCATCATATTGTCTAGTACATTTATGTAATCTAACTCATCAACACACATGCTTGCCTTACCTTTGTATCGAGGTGGAACAAAAACAACAGATTACCTGAAATCATCCATGCCAGCTAGTATTATCTTGTAGAGAAGTTTAAAATAAGTTAAAAAACACCACACACGAAAGCTATGTATTATTGATCAAACAGCATGGCTACACTAAATCAGGAAACACATAATACTTGGCCATGCTTGAAGCCTTCGACACAAGGTCAGCAACTGTTTTATTTGCGTGCTCTCTCGTGTAGCAGGAAAGAAATCAACATGAGTTCTTTTGCTCGTCTTGATATTGGCAACACACTATGTTGATTGGACCCAGAAAGTGATGTTCAAGCATCAGCCCTTCGACAATTTTATTTGCACATTTTTAATTTTCCTAAATTTCCTGATGCATAGAGCAGCGACAGCAACCGATACTGCAATTATTTCAATGAGTTGTACACCAAGAGAGTGGCCTGATATTCTACGAATAAAGGCATAATAGTACACGGATATTAAGCTATCCATTAGCCGCCGGAGATTAACATAATCTACTGCAAGGTAGAAGCCAACCCAGGAGAACCAGCCAACCCAGAAGTACCGGGCTCGAATTCCTTGTTCTCCTGAATAAGTCTTTCACCCAGCTTCATGTATATATAACACAACCGTTGGACACTCTGCACATTGCCAAGTAATTCATACTGGAGCAGAGCAGCAAAAGTGATGAACACATATAGTGCCTAAATTATACAAGGGCAATTGTATGTTTACAACATTCACACAACAGAAACCTGACACAGTAACCAGTTGCACTTTGATCAATTGGAAGAATTGAGGATTTAAACAAAATACATACTTTCAGGAAACAAAACAGTGTAGTCGAAAGCAGTGCATCACCTTCGAACCCGACATAACCCAATTGTTGTAGCTAGAGAACTTGTATCCATCTGGGAGTAGAGAGAACAACACAGATGAAAATAAGTTCTAAAATTCAATGAAAAATTGGAGGAAGAGGAGGAAAAACTTCATAGCGGGGAAGACGAATTAGTGACCTATGCGTCAACCATGACTGCGACAGAAGATTTTGCCGAAGAAAGGATGAGAGTTGGGAAGGAGCAACCAGACTATGGAGATTATATGGACGAGCGTGGAGTAAAGGAGGAGCTGAATCGGTATGGTAACTGAACTATAGTTATCGTCCGCCGGTGAGTTGCACGCATTGATTGCCATTAATGACCTCAATTCACGTGAGACTCCAATCGACAGCCAACGGTTCGCTAGCCCCTCCACCAACCTGTAGCGTCGCACGACAAGGGGCCCTGTCACTCGCGTTCGTCAGAACGCACGGGCGATCGCCATGATGAGAGCCACCAAGACCTGACCGAAACCTCCGCCATGCCCTATGGATCGCATCACCGCTCACACCCGAGGGTTCACAGACCTCATAGCTAGCCCGTTAGGCCCAATTAAACAGAAGGTGTCCGATATTGTTTCCGGAGTAGCGGCCCATGACTTGAGGCGCCCCGTGCGTGGTGGGGTGGTCATCCAACGACCAGAAATGCTCATTTTAAGATATCTAAGGGCCGCAAATGCAGGTGGCCTGAGAGAGCTCGAATAGTGTGTGATTATAATGTCTTTAAATTCCAATGATTACAAGTTGAGGCGACTTTATTTGGAGACAACGAATATGGATTTCTTTTCAAAAAATAAGCAGCAAGCGCTCTAGGGTAGGGCAGCAGGAGTTGATGATGTTGTGCGGTGAGGCCTCCGACAGATCGACCACCACAAGCGCGAGTTTTTGTAGCAGTGGGAGTGGAAGCATTTGTACCAAATTGTCTGGTAGATGACACTGGGCCAGGGTGGTGGTGTGGATAGAGGAGGAAACCATGAGATGGACACTGGTGGTGAGGGCACAACTACAACGCTTGGTGGGCACATATTTGCATAGTACTGGTATAACTTAAGATGTTGGAGTTTTTTGAATTGACAGGATGTCAGCCAGGCGTTCACTGTGCAGGGTATGTGCAACAGGCAGCATGCCGAGATGCATAGGCGTTGAATGGAGCCCTGGTGGGAGGAGATGATGGCTCCATGGAGTTCGAAATCATGAACGCCAGATAGCTGGCGACAGTCGAGATTAAGAGGTGAGGCGCGCCACAGAGTGCGCCACCGAGATGCGAGGACCTGTGTGCGGCAGCCATCCTTGGCGGGGAGAAGGAAGATGATCTTCCCAAGGATGGCGTCTGGGAGATCGTTGATGCGGTCTGCCCGCGCTACCAGGTGCAGGATCTACAGCCGGCGATGCCGCTGGCCAGAGCCTCATCTGTGTACATAACAATCTGGAAGTCAGGAAAAAGGCAGAAACATACATGTAGGACATTCAAAATCAATTCTCAAGATCTGGAAGAAAAAAGGGCACAAACATACATGTAGGACATTCAAAATCAATTCTCAAGATCTGGCTACGAATAATTAGCACACACGCTAACCCTAGTCGGATTATTAGCAAAAAATCGTTTGTACAGAACAAACAATTAATCACTAACCATAGATACCATTCAAACAATCAATACACTACACGCTAACGAATCTTACTCTGATTTCTTGGATTGGGTGAACATAACCAAGGGTTTCTTTTCCCAACAAGGGGGGGGGCTAACTGGTTTTCCATCGGAGTTGGAGTCGTTGCCGGAGTAGCTGTGGACCTCCAGCTCCGGCTGGGAAGGCATGACGGCGGCGACGAAGTCAAGGTCGCGCTGCTGCCCGCATGAGACCTCGTTGGCAGCGACAACAACCTCTACGCCCAGCTTCATGCATTGCATGGGTGGTTCACCAGCCCTGGCGTTACCACTCCCACCGATGGTGCGCTTCGGCAAAATCCTATTACACTCCATGCGACGGTGACAACTATGGATGGGGTGTGCGGCCGCCTATATAACAGCGGATCGGGCGCGCCATTAATATGGAGCAGTGTGAGCGAGGTGTGCAGCTGTCAAAGGGCTGGCTCGCCTCCCGATGAGCCTGCGCAGCGAACTGCCGGCACGCCTACTGTCGGTGCAACGAACCCTCGGACCGTTGCCCAGACTGTGCACAGGCCCAAAGGCAAGTTTGCAACACCAGGATCAGATCAAGACACAAAGGGATCTCTGAAGGAAATATGCCCTAGAGGCAATAATAAAGTTGTTATTTGTATTTCCTTATATCATGATAAATGTTTATTATTCATGCTAGAATTGTATTAACCGAAAACTTAGTACATGTGTGAATACATAGACAAAACAGAGAGTCCCTAGTATGCATCTACTAGACCAGCTCATTGATCAAAAGATGGTTATGTTTCCTAACCATAGACATGAGTTGTGATTTGATCAATGGGATCACATCATTAGGAGAATGATGTGATGGACAAGACCCATCCATTAGCTTAGCAACTTGATCGTTTAGTTTTACCGCTATTGCTTTCTTCATGACATATACATGTTCCTATGACTATGAGATTATGCAACTCCCAAATACCGGAGGAACACCTTGTGTGCTATCAAACGTCACAACGTAACTGGGTGATTATAAAGATGCTCTACATGTGTCTCCGAAGGTGTTTGTGGTGTTGGCATAGATCGAGAATAGGATTTGTCACTTCGAGTGTCGGAGAGGTATCTCTGAGCCCTCTCGGTAATACACATCATAATAAGCCTTGCAAGCAAATGACTAATGAGTTAGTCACGAGATGATGTATTATGGAACGAGTAAAGATACTTGCCAGTAATGAGATTGAACTAGGTATGATGATACCGATGATCGAATCTGGGGCAAGTAACATACCGATGACAAAGGGAACATCGTATGTTGTTATGCGGTTTGACCGATAAAGATCTTCGTAGAATATGTTGGAACCAATATGAGCATCCAGGTTCCACTATTGGTTATTGACCGGAGATGAGTCTCGGTCATGTCTACATAGTTCTCGAACCCGTAGGGTCCGCACGCTTAACGTTCGATGACGATCGGTGTTATGAGTTTATGTGTTTTGATGCACCGAAGGTAGTTCAGAGTTCCATATGTGATCACGAACATGACGAGGAGTCTCGAAATGGTTGAGATGTACAGATTGATATATTGGACGACTATATTCGGACACCGGAAGTGTTCCGAAGAATTTTGGATAAAACCGGAGTGCCGGAAGGGGTTACCGGAACCCTCGGGAGAACTATTGGGCCTCTATGGGCCTTAGTGGGAAGGGAGGAAGGGCGAGGAGGGGCTGGCCGCCCCCCTTGGGTCTGAACAGGACTAGCGGGAAGGGGGCGGCGCCCCACTTTCCTTCCCTTCCCCCTCTCCTTCCTTTCCCCCTCCTAGCAGGACTAGGAAAGGGGAGTCCTACTCCTACTAGGAGGAGGACTCCTCCTCTCCTTGCGCGCCACAAGGGCCGACCGGCCTCCCCCTTGCTCCTTTATATACGGGGGCATGGGGCACCCTAGAACACACAAGTAAACATCAGTTTTTTCCGTGTGCGGTGCCCCCCTCCACAGATACACGCCTCAGTCATATCGTTGCAGTGCTTACACAAAGCCCTGCGCCGGTAACTTCATCATCACCGTCACCACGTCGTCGTGCTGAAGAAACTCTCCCGTGACGCTCAACTGGATCAAGAGCTCGTGGGACGTCATCGAGCTGAACGTGTGCTGAACGCGGAGGTGCCGTACGTTCGGTGCTTGGATCGGCTGGATTGCGAAGACGTTCGACTACATAAACCGCGTCACTAGACGCTTCCGCTTTCGGTCTACAAGGGTACGTAGACACACACTCTCCCCACTCATTTTTATGCTTCTCCTAGATAGATCTTGCGTGATCGCAGGAACTTTTTTGAAATACTATGTTCCCCAACAGTAGCATCATGAGCCAAGTCTATGCGTAGATGATATGCACGAGTAGAACACAATGAGTTGTGGGCGATAATAGTCATATTGCTTACCAGCATGTCATACTTTGATTCGGCGATATTGTGAGATGAAGCGGCCCGGACCGACATTACGCGTACGCTTACGCGAGACTGGTTTCACCGTTACAAGCACTCGTTGCTTAAAGGTGACTAGCGGGTGTCTGTCTCTCTCACTTTAGTTGAATCAAGTGTGGCTATGCCTGATCCTTGTGAAGGTTAAAACATCACACTTGATGAAAAATCGTTGTGGTTTTTTGTATGCGTAGGTAAGAACGGTTCTTGCTAAGCCCGTAGCAGCCACATAAAACTTGCAACAACAAAGTAGAGGACGTCTAACTTGTTTTTGCAGGGCATGTTGTGATGTGATATGGTCAAGACGTGATGAGTTATACGTTATTGTATGAGATGATCATGTTTTGTAAATTACCGGCAACCGGTAGGAGCCTTATGGTTGTCTCTTTATTGTATGAATTGCGAAGGCCATGTAATTGCTTTACTTTATCACTATGAGTTAGCGATAGTAGTAGTAGCAATAGTTGGCGAGACGACCACAATGCTACGATGAAGATCATGGTGTCTAGCCGGTGACGATGGAGATCATGACGATGCTTTGGCGATGGAGATCAAATGCACAAGATGATGATGGCCATATCATGTCACATATTTTGATTGCATGTGATGTTTATCTTATTATGCTTCTTATTTTGCTTAGTACGGCGGTAGCATTATAAGATGATCCCTTACAAAATTTCAAGGTACAAGTGTTCTCCCTGAGTATGCACCGTTGCGAAAGTTCGTCGCGTCGAGACACCACGTGATGATCGGGTGTGATGAGCTCTAAGTTCAAATACAATGGGTGTAAGACAGTTTTGCGCATGCAAAATACTCGGGTTAAACTTGACGAGCATAGCATGTACATTTCTGGCCTCGGAACACCTAGAGACCGAAAGGTCGAGCGTGAATCATATAGTAGATATGATCAACATAAGATGTTCACCATTGAAAACTACTCCATCTCACGTGATGATCGGACATGGTTTAGTTGATTTGGATCACGTGATCATTTAGATGACTAGAGGGATGTCTATCTAAGTGGGAGTTCTTTAGTAATATGATTAATTGAACTTTAATTTATCATGAACTTAGTCCTGATAGTTTTTGCATATCTATGTTGTTGTAGATCAATGGCCCGTGCTACCATTCCCTTGAATTTTAATGCGTTCCTAGAGAAAGCTAAGTTGAAAGATGATGGTAGTAACTACACGGACTGGGTCCGTAACTTGAGGATTATCCTCATTGCTGCACAGAAGAATTATGTCCTTGAAGCATCGCTAGGTGACAAGCCCCCTCCCGCTAATGTAGACGCTTTGAACGTCTGGCAGACGTGGTATGATGACTACTCGATAGTTCAGTGTGCCATGCTTTACGGCTTAGTATTAGGACTTCAACGACGTTTTAAACGTCATGGAGCATATGAGATGTTCCAAGAGTTGAAGTTAATATTTCTAGCAAATGCCAGTATTGAGATATATGAAGTCTCCAATAAGTTATATAGGTGCAAGATGGAGGAGAACAGTTCTCAGAATGTCTGGGTACTAAAATCATATGACTCAACTTGGTTGCAAAGTTGACGAAGATAGTGTTATTGATAGAGTTCTACAATCACTGCCACCAAGTTATAAAGGCTTCGTGATGAACTATAATATGCAAGGGATGCAGAAGACAATTCCGGAGCTCTTCGCTATGCTCAAAGCTGCGGAGGTAGAAATCAAAAAGGAGCATCAAGTGTTGATGGTTAACAAGACCACTAGTTTCAAGAAAAAGGGCAAGGGAAAGAAGGGGAACTTCAAGAAGAATAGCAAGACAGTTGCTACTCCCGCGAAGAAACCCAAGTCTGGAGCCAAGCCTAAAACTGAGTGCTTCTACTACAAAGGGACTGGACACTGGAAGCGCAACTGCCCCAAGTATTTGGCGGATAAGAAGGATGGCAAAGTGAACAAAGGTATATTTGATATACATGTTATTGATGTGTACCTTACTAATGCTCGTAGTAGCACCTAGTTATTTGATAATGGTTCGGTTGCTAATATTTGTAACTCGAAACAGGGGCTACAGATTAAACGAAGATTAGCTAAGGACGAGGTGACAATGCGCGTGGGAAATGGTTCCAAAGTTGATGTGATCGCCGTCGGCACGCTACGTCTACATCTACCTTCGGGATTAGTTTTAGGCCTAAATAATTGTTATTTGGTGCCAGCGTTGAGCAGGAACATTATATCTGGATCTTGTTTGTTGTGAGACGGTTATTCATTTAAATCAGAGAATAATGGTTGTTCTATTTTTATGAGTAATATCTTTTATGGTCATGCACCCTTAAAGAGTGGTCTATTCTTATTGGATCTCGATCGTAGTGATACACATACTCATAATATTGAAGCCAAAAGATGTAAGGTTGATAATGACAGTGCAATTTATTTGTGGCACTGCCGTTTAGGTCATATTGGTGTAAAGCGCATGAAGAAACTCCAAGCAGATGGACTTTTGGAATCACTTTGTGCTTGCGAACCATGCCTCAGGGGCAAGATGACTAAAACTCCGTTCTCCGGAACAATGGAGCGAGCAACTGATTTGGTGGAAATCATACATACTGATGTATGTGGACCGATGAGTGTTGAGGCTCATGGCGAGTATCGTTATTTTTTGACCTTCGCTGATGATTTGAGCAGATATGGGTATATCTACTTGATGAAGCACAAGTTTGAAACATTTGAAAAGTTCAAAGAATTTCAGAGTGAAGTAGAGAATCATCATAACAAGAAAATAAAGTTTCTATGATCTGATCGCGGAGGTGAATATTTGAGTTACGAGTTTGGTCTTCATTTAAAACAATATGGAATAGTTTCACAACTCTCGCCACCCGGAACACCACAGCGTAATGGTGTGTCCGTCGTAACTATACTTTATTAGATATGGTGCGATCTATGATGTCTCTTACCGATCTACCACTATAGTTTTGGGGTTATGCTTTAGAGACAATTGCATTCACGCTAAATAGGGCCCATCTAAATCCATTGAGACGACGCCTTATGAACTGTGGTTTGGCAAGAAACCAAAGTTGTCGTTTCTTAAAGTTGAGAGCTGCGATGCTTATGTGAAAAAGCTTCAACCCGATGATGACCCACAAGTGTAGGGGATCTATCGTAGTCCTTTCGATAAGTAAGAGTGCCGAACCCAACGAGGAGCAGAAGGAAATGATAGGCAGTTTTTAGTAAGGTATTTTCTGCAAGCACTGAAATTATCGGTAACAAATAGTTTTGTGATAAGATAATTGGTAGAAAGTGACAAATAGTAAAAGTAAATAAGGTGCAACAAGATGGCCCAATCCTTTTTGTAGCAAAGGACAAGCCTGGACAAACTCTTATATGAAAGAAAGCGCTCCCGAGGACACATGGGAATTATCGTCAAGCTAGTTTTCATCACGTTCATATGATTCGTGTTCGTTACTTTGATAATTTTGTATGTGGGTGGACCGGTGCTTGGGTGCTATCCTTACTTGGACAAGCCTCCCACTTATGATTAACCTCTATTGCAAGCATCCGCAACTACAAAATAAGTATTAAGGTAAACCTAACTGTCAGGGATATTACTACTAAGTATAAACCGCCCAGGAGGGGCCGGTTTATGCCTATCAATATTACTTCTACTAAAGCCCAGCGAGACATGGAGCATGGCGCTTTATTCCAGAAGACCGGAGATCCAAGGCCCAAGAGGCGTTAGGGCCCGTGATGTGTAAACCGCCATACGGTGTGTAACTTGTATTGTAAGATAGGAAAGATAGAGACCGAGCTGGACACGTTTATGAGCCGGCCTCGGGATTCTGTAAACCGGACCGGGCGTCACCTCGTGTATATAAAGGGACGACCCGGCAACGGTTCAGGGGGAGAGTACAACAACTCGAGACAGAGGCAAGCGGATTCGCTCCCTGGTCATCGAAACCCTAGCAATACTACACCAAACTAGACGTAGGCTTTTACCTTCATTGAAGGGGGCGAACTAGTATAAACCCTTGCGTCCTTGTTCGCTTTAACCCCTTTAAGCTAACCCGTAGTGATGGCTCCACGACTAAGTCCTTTTGCTAGGACATCTGCCATGACAAAACCACGACAGTTGGCGCCCATCGTGGGGCTATCGCATGATGGTTTCGAGTTCTTGAAGGGCAGCTTTGAAGGGCTCAAGGGCTATGCAGTGGGCCGGATGACTAAGAGTCGTCGCGGCAAGATCTACATCGACGATGCAGGCTGGGGCCCCGAGGCCGATTCAATCGAATACGGGTACCGGGTCCCCTTTGGTGGCATCCACGTCTTCATCGGCAAGATTGGCGAACCGGGCCCTGAGTCGGACATCTTCCCCAACATCATCGAGTCGGCTCAGCGTGCGACACCTGCCCGGATTCGGCCTGCCGTGAAGCACGTCTTCGTAGGAGCGGTTCACGGGACACAAGCTGAGGATGGATCGGACTCCGGTGGCGAGACCGTTGTCTATTCCGGCAATGAATCATCCACGGGAGAAACATAATCTTTATACCTATTGCAGGATGGCCGGTCTGGGGGCTGTTCCGATGGTGACAGTATTCCAGACCCCCTTGATCCGCCAAACCGGGTCGCAGTCTTCATGGCCGGTTCACAATCTGTGCAACAGTCTTCAACTACGGCGGCGTTAACCTCAGACCCGGCGGCAGCAACAGCCGCTAGGGCTGGAGGCCCTGTCCAGCCGCCAACTCAGGTCTTGTCCACCTTAGTCGACACTTTGACAACGCTGTTAACCGCAGAGGTCGGCCAAGCTGAGAAGGAACAACATGATGCATAAGTTGCTAAGGTGAGGGGCCGGATAGATCAAGCTAAATTGGACCTAGCTGCTGAGAATACGAGGATGATTGCGAGGCAGGCCGAGCTAGATGCCCAGTCTTATCGACTCCTGTTGGACCAGAGTGCTTCGAATGACATAATGAGGAGAAGGCAACAGTCTCGTCTGTCGTTTATGAGGTGAGGAACCTTTTCAGTACACCAGGAGCGGGAACCAGCAACCAGCCAGGGCTAAACCGGGGAGAAGTGCCAGACACAGGGGCGTCGGTCCAGTCACAGGCCGCGAAGCCAACCCGCCAGGTCGTTCCGTCGCAGCGCGCGCCCACCCCTCCTGGTCACTACTCCAACCCTCTGGATAACATAGTTGCCGCCGCTTCACGATTGCCAGCCCTTCCAATTGAAGGAGGATCCCCTATAACAGTGGAGGCGCGGCGAGCTAGGGAGTTTCTGGAGACGGCTTTAACTCAGCAGCAGGCCTACTCCCACAACCACGAAAGGATTCATTCCACCCCCCGCCCAAGCCGGAGTTACAACAGGCACCTGGAAGAACCGGCCGTGTCGAGTAGCGCGTGGAATCTTAACCCGTCGCGGAGGGATAACCCGGCGGGAGGAGGTGTAAACGCACAAGATGTGGTGGATCAGGGCAGGCAGCGCCGGGAGGCCGAATTAGCAGCATAGTATGAAGCCCATCAGCCTACGCCGGTTCGCCCTTCTACCACGATCGAGCCGGGGGTTACTTCCAGCTCCTTGGGAGTACCATGCCTTACGCCCGCTTTACGTAATGTAAGACTGCCTAAGGACTTCAAAGGACTGCGCAAGGTGCCCAACTATACCGCGAATTTGTCCCCTGAAGCCTGGGTTGAAAGCTACGAGATGGCAATGGAGATGTTGGATGTGGATGATGCGGCGTGCGCAAAGTACTTCACCATGATGCTGGAGGGCACGGCTCGCACCTGGCTAAAAGGGTTACCGCCGAACTCCATCGGATCATGGGCCGAGTTACGTCGCCGGTTTATCAATAACTTCAAAGACACCTGCAAGCAACCCAGGTCCATTGTAGACTTGGCGGTCTGCGTTCAAGGAGAAAATGAGTCAACAAGTCATTGGGTGCGCAGGGTATCAGAGATCTTGCATTCTTCAGACCGCATCAATCCGGATAAAACAGTAGTGACATTGGAAGGCAACTGCCGGTTTGAACCTCTGAAGCTAAAGCTAGGACGACTCAAGCGTCATTGTCATGACATGGGGACACTCATGGGGGCCCTGGTGAAGTATGCAGATTCAGATAGCGCCAAGTATCCTGAGTCTGATGATGAGAAGTCAGGAAAAGGAAAAAAGAGTGGTAAAGCGCCGTAGTCTAATCCGGTGAATCAAGGATACGGCGGTAAGTGCAAAGCGGATAGTAGCTCAGACTTTGTAGCTAACACCAATGCGCAGGAGGATGGCCAGCGCCGTAAGGGTAGACCGCCCCCACGGGGCGGAATGCCAAACATTAATCTAGAGCGTCAGATGAATATACCTTGCCCCAGGCACGGTACGAAGGAAAAGCCAGCCACACACCTCTGGAAGGACTACTTTATTATAAGGGAGTTTAGAAGCCAGTTCC
Organism: Secale cereale; assembly: GCA_902687465.1. Lineage (NCBI taxonomy): Eukaryota > Viridiplantae > Streptophyta > Magnoliopsida > Poales > Poaceae > Secale > Secale cereale. The sequence goes on along the minus strand of LR738710.1, from coordinate 90,671,445 downwards.
AGTATGATCATGGATCGTCCGGCAGTTCAGGCCCTGGTTTCCACGGGCCGGGTTATCAAGGTGGTGGCTCCGGTTTAGGGTTCCAAGGTAACCAGAGCAATCACAGCAAGCAGAACGGGCATAATCAGCATAACCAACAGCACGGCCAGGGCGGTTATAACAATGAGGGCAATCAACAACATCAGCAGCAGTCAGGCTACCAGAGTAATCCGAAGCAGTTGAGTAGTGGGCAGTATCACATCTTCACCACAAGCCTATGTAAACATGATCAGAATGTTTCCAAGAGGGCAGTGCATTCTGTTGAACCAGCGGTGCCACGCTATTTACGTTGGTTGGAGGAGCCCATTGTGTGGAGTCGAGAGGATCATCCGCCCCGGGTTGATAATTCGTGTCAGCTGGCTCTGGTTGTGGCGCCTCAGGTTGGGGGCTATAAGTTCACCAAGGTGCTCATGGATGGAGGAAGAAGCATCAACATTCTGTATTACGAGACTTTTCATCGCATGGGGTTGACAGACAAAAAGCTTCGGCAGTCCAACACCGTTTTTCACGGCGTGGTGCCTGGTACATCGGCATATCCGGTCGGTAGGATAGACTTGGAGGTCACTTTTGGAGATGAGCATGACTCGAGGTCTGAAACTTTGACCTTTGAAGCGGTAAAAATCAAGAGCCCGTATCATGCCCTGTTCGGGTGGCCGGTTTATGCTAAGTTCATGGCGAGGCCTTGTTATGTTTATCTGCAGCTCAAGATGCCGTGTCACAAGGGAACTATTATGGTCCATGGGAGCCGTAAGATTGCCTTGGAGTGCGAGGAAGGTGATGCAGCTTATGCTGAGGCAGTTTGTGCAACCGAGGAATTGAAATTTTATAAAGATAATGTTGATCCGGCAGACATGTCTCCGTTGAAGAAGCCAACTACGGAGCATGATCCAGCCTTGAAGTTCAAATCGGCTGATGAGACCAAGCAGGTTGACTTTGGTCCTGGCGGTTCATCCAAGCAGTTTACCATCAGTGCTAACCTGGATCCGAAATAGCAAAGCGCGCTCATCGAGTTCATCCGTGAGAATCGGGACATCTTTGCATGGAAACCTTTTGACATGCCAGGTGTACTGAGGCAACTCATTGAGCACACTCTTAATGTTGATCCCAAGTTTAAACTGGTTAAACAGTTTCTCCGCTACTTCAACGAAGAGAGGCGCAAGGCTATTGGTGAAGAAGTGGCCAGGCTCTTGGCGGCAGGCATTATAATTGAGGTGTTTCATCCGGAATGGTTGGCTAATCCGGTGCTAGTGCTTAAAAAGAACAACACTTGGCGAATGTGTGTTGATTACACAGATCTGAACAAGGCTTGCCCAGCTGATCCCTTTGCCCTCCCCCGTATTTATCAAATCATTGATGCTACGGCGGGTTGTGAGCGCTTAAGTTTTTGGATGCATATTCCGGTTATCATCAGATCAAAATGGCAGTTAAGGACCAGGAGAAGACGGCATTCATAACTCCCTTTGGAGCCTTCTGCTATGTATCTATGCCTTTCGGGCTCAAGAGTGCCCAGGCGACCTATCAGCGTTGTGTGCAGAATTGTCTTCATGGACAGATTGGGCGGAACGTTCATGCTTATGTGGACGACATTGTGGTAAAATCCAGGAAGGAAGAAACATTGATAGCTGACTTGAAGGAAACTTTTGATAATCTTTGGATTTATAAGATGATGCTTAATCCGGCCAAGTGAGTTTTTGGTGTACCAGCAGGCAAGCTCTTAGGGTTCTTGGTGTCCAACAGAGGAATTGAAGCTAATTCGGAGAAGATCAAGGCGATTACATCCTTGGCTAAACCGGCGTGCATCAACGATGTCCAACGTTTGGCAGGCCGCATTGTAGCGCTCACCCAGTTTATCAGCCGTTTGGGAGAGAAGGCCATCCTGCTTTATCAGATGATGAAAGAGACAGACCGCTTTGTCTGGAGTGATGCTGCTGATGCTGCGTTCGAGGACTTGAAGAAGCAGTTGGCAGAGTCGCCTATCCTTGCTGCCCAGTTGATAATGAGCCGCTGTTGTTATACGTGGCTGCTAATGCTCGAGCAGTAAGTGTTGCCATTGTGGTAGAATGCAAGGAGGCAGGAAAGGAATATCTAGTTCAACGGTCGGTTTACTACATCAGCGAGGTGCTCATTGAGTCGAAACAAAGATACCCGCATTGGCAGAAATTGGTATATGGAGTCTTCATGGCAAATCGGAAGCTTAAGCATTATCTTCAGGGCCATCCAATCACCGTGGTCAGTTCAGCCCCTCTGGGAGATATAATCTGGAACAAAGAAGCGACGGGTCGGGTTGCCAAGTGGGCCATTGAACTTAGTCCTCACGGGTTGAAGTATGTGCCTCGTACTGCAATCAAATCTCAAGCACTGGTGGACTTCATCAATGATTGGACGAAGTTGCAAGCACCGGAGAAAAAACCTGATCATACATACTGGACTATTCACTTTGATGGATCCAGGCAATTGGAGGGCTCTGGGGCTGGAGTCGAATTAACTTCCCCACGAGGTGATAAGTTCTGTTATGTCCTCCGTTTAATGTTCCCTTGTACTAACAATACAGCTGAGTATGAAGCTCTCCTCCATGGTCTGCGAAAGGCTAAGGAGATGAATTTAAGCCGGGTTAAATGTTTTGGCGATTCCGACCTAGTGGCACAACAAGTATCTGGTACTTGGGATTCCAAGGACCCACTTATGGCAGCATATCATCGAGAGGTGGACGCTGTTGCTGGACACTTCAAGGGTTATCAGGTGGACCATGTGGACCGGCGAAAGAATGAAGCGGCCGACGTGTTTAGCCGGCTGGGTTCTCAACGTAAACCGGTCCCACCCAATGTCTTCCTAGACGTATTGCATCATCCGTCTGTGAAATTACCTTCAGAAGAGGATTTGGCTGTTCCTGATCCGGAGGCTCAATTGGTGGCAGTGCTTCATGCTATTCCGGATTGGACGATCTCGTACCTAGCGTACATGAACCGAGGCGAGTTACCAGAAGATGAAATCTTGGCTAGACAGATAGTCCGGCGGTCCAAATCAGTGACTATTGTCAATGGAGAGCTGCATCATTGCAGCGTATCTGGGGCGTTTCAACGTTGTGTATCACCAGACGAAGGCCGTGATATTCTTAGAGAGATCCATGAAGGAGATTGTGGTCATCATGCCGGTTCAAAATCTTTGGTGGCTAAAGCTTTTCGTCATGGGTACTACTGGCTGACGGCTCATGCCGATGCAGAGGACTTGGTCAAAAAGTGTGATGCTTGCCAGAAATTCTCACGGCGTGCTCATATACCAGCTCAAGAAGTGAGGATGATTCCAATTACTTGGCCGTTTGCGACTTAGGGGCTAGACATGGTCGGGCCCTTTAAGAGATCTCCAGATAAGAAGACCCACCTTCTGGTGGCGGTGGATAAATTTACCAAGTGGGTCGAGGCAGAACCAGTTAGCAAGTGTGATGCAGCAACGACGGTTCAATTCATCAAGAAGGTGATTTTCCGGTTTGGCTTTCCACACAGTATTATAATTGATAACAGTACCAATTTATCCAAGGGGGCTATGGAAGAATTTTGCCAATGAGAGCACATCCGGCTTGAGGTATCTTCAGTGGCACATCCCCAGTCCAATGGACAAGGTGAGAGAGCCAATCAAGAGATCTTGAGAGGCATAAAACCCCGGCTCATGGTCCCTTTGTAGAGGACGCCAGGTTGTCGGGTGGAGGAATTACTCTCTGTGTTATGGAGCATCAACACCACACCTAACAGGTCTACGGGTTACACGCCTTTCTTCGTGGTATATGGAGCTGAAGCGGTCCTCCCTAGTGACATCCGTCATGATTCGCCACGGGTGGCGGCTTATGTTGAAGCTGATAATGAGAAGGCACAGCAAGACGCGTTAGACCGGCTGGATGAGGAACGTGACATGGCAGCAGCTCGATTGGTGATTTATCAGCAAGATCTGCGCCGATACCACAGTCATCGGGTTAAAACCAGAACGTTTCAAGAATGGGATCTAGTGCTCCGGCTCATCCAAGACCAGACAGACATGCACAAGCTATCCCCGCCTTGGGAAGGACCCTTTGTGGTCAGCAAGAACCTACACAATGGATCATACTACCTCATCGACGTTCGAGAACATAAGGACTCACGCACTATGGAGGAGGAAACCAGACGGCCGTGGAACATCGCTCTTCTTCGGCCTTACTATACCTGAGCCATAGGCTCCGCTTTATGTACAATGTATATATTATGATCAATATAATAAACCGGCATCCCCGTTAAAGTGGGGTATCTGCTGCTTTTTTCATAGGAGTTTGTCACATGGGGGCTTCTGTGTGCAAATGAGTTCCTATGGTACTCTTAAACCGGCTATTAAGCCAATGTCATCATAAGAGCATAGCTCTGGTTGCTTCGGTAATCTGGCTATCAAAGCCCACATGATGGTAAGGGGCAAAAAAGAGTTTGATGCATAACACAACTCAAACATAGGCACCCGACGAGCACGGCTCACAATGCTACCTGGGGGCTCCTGTCGCACAGCGGCAACGAGTTGATACAACCCTTGTAGTAGGCTATCAAGCCACGGCTTGGAAGCTTGGTGTATACACCTAAAACCCCGGGTTAACCTGCCTGCATTAAGTAAGTCACTCCGCCAAGGTAAACCTAGTATGACCCGTCGAACGATTGACAAGTCAATCTTATTACGGACCCTGAACTTGTCGATGTTAAATTGACGATTGGTTAAGGATTGAGGTCCATCTTAACAAGCTTTGTGAAATGGTTAATTCAGTGGCCTGGCAGCCCATGAAAAGCCTAGAATTTGGAGCCTGGCAGCTCGTAAAAAGCCTCGACTACATGATTTTTCGACAATGTTTCTTTGGTTTTTTGCCAAGTTTCTTATCTTTTGAGATCATGGGGATTTATCCGAAATCTATTGATTCGGTGGAGTGGATGACTATAAGTTGCCACCACAATAAACCAGTGTTCACAAAACCTGGTCTGGTTTGATTATAAATCACCAGTACTATCTATAGTTAAACCAGTGTTTATCACAGCCCGGCACGGTTCCATCATGAACCGGCAAATGATCAAGGAGTCATCAATACTCACAACTTGGATCATTGCCTTTACTACTGATTATTGATTAAAGCCAATAGCGCAAAGTTTTATCACAGGTATGATATATGTTTCATATTTTACATACAATTCAGGTTATAAACCTAGACCATGTATTTGGGCATTATGACCCATCCGTCAATAAACCGTCGGGACACTTTAAACTTTGTCTTATGCAGAAACAGGTGGAATAAACTGTTAAAAGCATCATAAGCAGGAAAAATTATGAAGTTGCCAGATGGAGCAATGTTATGAAAAAGGAATATGCGTGAGGACATAACCAAAGTGTTTCAGCTACCCTATTTCAAGGTGCTTGACAGCCCAAAAGAATATCTGTTCTTTGCTTAAAGTACCATGACATAATAACTAAACCGACACCGGTTTATGAATCTGCGTCAGCTCGGCTCGAAGGTTGTGGATCATCCTGCTCCCTCTCCTCTTCATTCTCATCCAGCAGCTGGAAGTCAGGGGTTGCCCAATTGATCTTTGTCAGCGCTTGGAAAACTGCCTCATCAGTTATGAGTTCGGACGGTTCAACGTCAGGGGCATAAGTATGCTTACGGACGGGCGGGATGAGATCTTCCACCTCGTAGATCAGAGTGTTGACCCGGCAGTTGTCAGCGTCATAACCCGGATGATAACGGGACAGATCAGCTTCGTCAGCTAGTTTGCTAGCCAAAGGCCACATTTCTCTTGTCAGAGCACGCAAATCGGTGTCTATGAACTCTGATCCGTCCTCCTTCATGCTAGGATAGCCATTCATCACATCTGCCGGATCAAGATCAGGCACCCAAGCTTTCGCTCGAGTTAGTGCCATCAAAGCACACGCCCTTGCAGATGATTTCTTCAGCTCTCCAAGACGGGCAGGTAGCACGGATAACTTCTCCAAAGTGCCTTTGATCGACGTGGGAGCCGGTTTATTATGAGAAGTAGTGCAGACAATCCTTTGAGCGCTGGTATACAACTGCTCTATAAGAGTGTATGCGGCCTTCAGCTTCTTCCGCATGTCAGTGCCGAGATGAGCAATACGTTTTCCTGCATCCATAGAGATTGAGTTAAACCGGAGAGTGCAGAACTATCATACTCAAAATTATGTTAAGCATACTTACCAAAGACGGCAGTAGTCATAGCATCTATCTGCTGTTTTAAACCAGTCAATTCTTCTGATACTGGTGTATGGGCATATTTCTCCCTAAGTAGTTTGGGTGATTGATGACAATGCATTTGCGGACTAATCGTGTGCTCTAAGCTCCTACAGGTATATCTCACTTAGGCACAAGACGATTGATTACCCCTCGGATTCGATGGAAGACGGTCTTTTCTTTTTGCTCCCTATCGGTGGCTTTGAGTAATAGGAAAGCCGTACTATTAAGAGGGGGTCCGCTTCGGAAAGGTTTGGGTGGAATCAACACGTACACATCTTCTCTCACACCACCTTTCCCTTGCTTCTCTGGAGTTCCAACCGTTTATTATCGTATATGCAAACAACGACTTCTTAACTAAATCATCTGCCTGGCAAGCGGTAGTACCGCTCCATAAAGCGGTAGTACCGCACAGCCACACGGTAGTACCGCCTGAAGACACGGTAGTACCGCACCAGCGGTAGTACCGCGGCTCCAGAGCGGTAGTACCATGTATCTGGCCCGGCACTGATTCTAAGTGCAGAAGTAGGTGCGGAAGTAATTTTTTACTTCCGCATCCTATGCAGTAGTACCGCTTACTCCAAGCGGTAGTACCGTGTCGCGTTTTGCTACTAGCGTTTTCTCTGCGGATGTAGCCGCGGATGTAATTTATTTCATCCGTGGTTGTCAATCATCTCACATGTTTTTGCCTAGCGGTAGTACCGCTCCCAGAGCGGTAGTACCGCTCAGCCAGCGGTAGTACCGCAACTTACGTGCGGTACTACCGCGCTCTGCGGGTTGAAAATGCACATAACCGTTGGATTTTCTCTCCCACTATATATAGGGGGTCTTCTTCCCCAAGAAGACTTACCTCTTCCCCCACTACTCCATTGTTGCTCCTAAAGCTCCATTTCCGCCCGATCTCTCTCCCTAGCCAATCAAACTTGTTGATTTGCTCGGGATTGCTTGAGGAGGCATCGATCTACACTTCCACCAAGAGATATTTGATTCTCCCCACTAATCCCTTGCGGATCTTGTTACTCTTGGGTGTTTGAGCACCCTAGACGGTTGAGGTCACCTCGAAGCCATATTCCATTGTGGTGAAGCTTCGTGGTTTTGTTGGGAGCCTCCAAGTTGTGGAGATAGCCCCAACCTTGTTTGTAAAGGTTCGGTCGCCGCCTTCAAGGGCACCACTAGTGGAATCACGACACGTTGCATTGTGTGAGGGCGTGAGGAGAATACGGTGGCCCTAGTGGCTTCTTGGGGAGCATTGTGCCTCCACACCGCTCCAACGGAGACGTACTTCCCCTCAAAGGGAAGGAACTTCGGCAACACATCCTCGTCTCCTCCGGTTCCACTTGTGGTTATCTCTTACCTTTACTTGTGCATGCTTTACTTGTTTAATTCCTATAGCATGCTTGTGTAGTTGTTATCCTTCTTTCCTTTAGTTGTCATTGTAGTAAAATATCTAGACAACTTACTTTGAAGTTTAATTTAAAGTGGTTAAGAAAAGCTAAAAATTGTTAGTTGCCTATTCACCCCCCCTCTAGTCAACCATATCGATCCTTTCAATTGGTATCAGAGCCTCGTCACTTTTTAAGGACTTTACCGTCCAAAGAGTATGGGTGACAACGTAGTCGAGACGGAGGACCATTCCGGTGGAACTCCGTCCTTGCCTACGTCAGATGGGGGAGCCTCGGTCTCTCGTGAGGAGTTCAATGTGGCTTTGACCACATTGAAAGAATCACTAGCGAGCGAGGTTAAAGGCATGTTTAAAGATTTGCTTGAGGGGCTTAAATTATCCACCACACCGTTGGAAGTGGCTCGTCCCGCTACCAACGTGTCTGAGGCTAATCCCGACAAGGGAGAAGCTAGTAGTGAACAAGCCCCTGTTACTAAGAATGGGAGTGGGAAATTTGCCCAATCTGCTCCTCCTACTCACTATGGAGGACCCGTTCCCACACCGCATTTAAATTCCGTTGGGCCCCCTCCCAAGTTTATCAAAAATTCTGATTTTGCTACTTGGGTGTTTCGTTTCAAACGTCATATTAATCATTGTTCTACTAACCTTTGGAGAATCATTGAGCAAGGTTTTTGTCCGCATGATCCCGACAACATGACTCCAAGAGAAACTGCGGATCATCAGTTCAATGAGTCCGCTCTTTGCATTCTTCAAGATTCCATCCCTCCTGAAGACATTGCACACCTTCGACCCTTCACTGTGGCCAAGGAAGCTTGGGAGCATGTTGGCATAATGTACAAGGGAAGCACCAGTATTCAACGCTCCAACTATGAAGTGGTGCAAGATGAAGCTGATGAGTTTGCTATGATCGAAGATGAAGATCCTCGTGAACTTTATCGAAGATTGACTATCCTTGCGGTCTCTCTTCGAGATCATGGCAGTAAGGATACGGATGATAATTGGATCAAGTGCAAGTTCCTCAAGGCCATGATGCCCTACCATAAGGCCATGTCCTCTGTCATACGTCAGAGACCGGACTTCCACCACTTATCCTCAAATGAAGTGTTGGATGAGTTTGTTGCCATGAGGATCTTGGACGTGACCGCCGACAATGCGGTCTTAAGAGCTCAACGATCAAAGAAGCCTAATCTTGCCCTGAAGGCCAAGGCTTGTGTGGAAGAGGAGGAGATGGAAGATGATGATGAGTGTAGCCCCGATGACACCAAATATGCCTATCATGAGCACATGGCTCTTGCTTCAAGGCAATTCTGGGGCCAGAAGAACACAAGACCCAACTTCAACAGGAACAACTCTAGTGGGAACAAGGGGAAGCAACGAGTGAGGACATGCTTCAACTGTGGAAATGTAAGTCACTTCGTTGTGGATTGCCCATATGAGAAGAGAGAAGACTTTGTGGGCAAGCTTATTCGGAAGGACAAGTCAAAGTCCTACCCCAACAAGAACAACTTCAACAAGAAGACTCCTCCGAAAGTGTTGGTGGCCCAAGAAGAATATGTTGAGGATGATGATAATGATGAAGACGATGAGGTGACCACCATGGCCACAATTGCAATTGCTACTACTCCGCACTCATCCCTCTTCGACTCACCAAATGAGAACATCACAACCAAGTGTCTCATGGCCAAGGCCACAAACAAGGTAACCCCAAACATCAATACTACTCTCTCTTCTAATCCTTCATTGACGAATTGTATTGATGAGAGTGAGGGTGCTAAGGAGGGAGAAAATTAATTTGAGTTGTTCATGAAAAATCTCAAGGGCAAACCCAAGAAGCATTTTGTTGCTCTCCTGGAACAACTCGGTGAGGCCAATGACATGATCGAGGCTCACGAGGAAACCATTACTAAAATGGAAGGTCATAGTCGAGACTATGCAGATGAGATATCGGATCTCTCTAACGCCCTAGTGGAAGAGTGTGGTCTTCGTTTGGCTCTTGAGGAGTCACACAACGATGGCCATGCTAAATTAAAGAAAGATCTTGATCATGCTTTAGTTGTCTCTCGTGTCCTTAATTCCGAGAAGGCAAAAACTTGAGGTTGACCATGCTAAACTCAAAGATGAGTTTGACATACTTGACAAGGCTCACAAGGCCTTGAAAGGTATGCATGCTACTCTCAAGGAGTCTTATGATCAACTCCAAGTTTCACTAACCAAGGAAAAGGCTATCTTTCCTCGCATGGTTTTAATTGATAATGCAAATGCTACTAACCCGTGTTGCGAGCATGTGCATCTTGTTGAAGAGAATGCCGAGTTGAAGAAGCAAGTTGAGAAAGGCCTTGTGACTTGCATACAAGGTGAGAAGAACCTCAACACCCTTTTGAGCAATCAAAAGGAGGTTGTGGCAAAGGAAGGAATTGGGTTTGTTCCTAAGCCCAAGATGAAGAAGAATGACAAGACCAAGCAACCACCCCCTCTCCGACAATCGTTTGTGAAAGAAGGAGAGGGCACGTCAAAGAAGAAGAAAAGTGGCGGTGCCAAGAAAAACTCCACCATACCATCAAACATGGCCGGCAACTTTAATCCTTCATATGTTTTATGCCGTGCTAGTGATGGTCATGTGTTTGCTAAATTTGTTGGTTCTTCCTATGAATACATTGAATGGTCCATTTGGGTTCCTAAGACCCTTGTTACTAACCTCAAAGGACCCATTACCAAATGGGTACCTAAATCCAAGCATTGATCTATTGTAGGAGTTTGCTTCCGGTGGGGGATCATGGTTGCTCGATAGCGGAGCCACAAATCATATGACCGGAAGCAAAGACTTGGTGGTGGACGTGCATCTCGGTTCATCTATGGCCACCAACGTCGAATGGGGTGATGCTTCATCTTCTAAGGTATTGGGACTTGGCAAGGTTGTTGTCTCTCATGATCTCACGATCGAGAAAGTCATGCTTGTTGAGTCCCTTGCATACAATTTACTTTCTGTTCGCCAACTTGCACTCATGGGCTTTACTACATTATTTGATATTGATACCGTGGCCCTCTTGTGGAGCAAGACTCTTAAAGTAGCCTATGTTGGGCATGTTGAGAACGACCTTTATGTGGTTAACTTCTCGAAGTAACACACTAAGGTCGCGACATGCCTAATGGCTAAAGTTGATGTGGGATGGCTTTGGCATCGCCGTTTGGCCCATGTCAATATGAGATCTTTGCAAAGTCTTCTCAAGGGGGACCATGTCCGAGGACTAACAAATGTTAGCTTTGCCAAAGATCGTGCTTGCAGGGCTTGCATTGAAGGAAAGTTACATGAGAAGGCTCACCCTCCCACGACTATCGTCTATTCAAAGAGACCCCTAGAGCGCCTCCACATGGACCTCTTTGGGCCTCCATCTTTTGATAGCCTTGGGGGTAGAAAGTACTGCTTGGTGATTGTGGATGATTACTCAAGATACACCTGGGTATACTTCTTCAAGAAGAAGAGTGAGACCCAACAAACCGTCATCAACTTTGCAAATGAAGCTCAACGACAACATGAAGCAAAGATTTTGATGATCAGAAGTGACAACGGCACCGAGTTCAAGAACTACACCTTGGATGAGTTTCTTGGTGATGAGGGGATCAAACATCAATATGCAGCTCCATATACCCCTCAACAAAACGGTGTAGCGGAGAGAAATAACTGAACTCTAATGGATGCGGCAAGAACCATGATGGCTGAATTCAAATCTCCATACAACTTTTGGGCCGAAGCCATCAACACCGCTTGCCATGCATCAAATCGTCTCTATCTCCGCAAAGGCTTGAACAAAACTCCGTATGAGATTCTTACCGGTAACAAGCCCAATCTCAAGTACTTCCGGGTATTCGGGTGTAAGTGTTTCATTCTCAAGAAAGGTGTTCGCTTGTCTAAATTTGAATCTAGAGCTCACGAGGGCATATTTGTTGGTTATGCTACAAACTCTCATGCTTACCGTGTCCTCAACAAGTCCAATGGACTCATTGAGGAGACGAGTAACGTAGAGTTTGATGAAAATAACGGCTCCCAAGTGGAGCAAAGTGGTACTTGTGATGCAGGTGATGAAATTCCTCCTCAAGCCATAAGAAGAATGGGTGTTGGATACATCCTACCCATTGAGGAACCCCTTGTGGCCGAAGGAGAAGGACAATGTTCCACTCAAGTGGAACCATCGCCAACCCAAGACCCACACGCTTCCGAAGAACAAAGTGAAGGCCCTCAACCTGATGAACAAGGCCAAGTGCAAGATCAATCACAAGATGGTGGAGAGCCACCAAATGATGCACAAGGCCAAGTTCTGTCCTCCTAGCAAGATCAAGATCAAGAGGAAGCTCAAGATCAAGATCTAGCTCCTGACGACGCTCAAGATGATCAACTCAGTGCTCCTCAGTTAACTCTTGAATAGCAATTAGAGCGTCGGGCTGCAAAAGTTGCCTCCAGGCTTGCTTCCAACGAACATCACATGGAGAACATTCTAGGAAGCATCAAAAGGGGGGTAAGCACTCGTAGACAATTAGCAAACTATTGTGCTCATCAAGCTTTTGTCTCCTGTGTTGAACCTCAGAAGGTTTATGAGGCGCTCGAAGACCCTGATTGGCTCAATGCCATGCATGAAGAACTCCATAACTTCGAGCGCAACAAGGTGTGGCGTCTGGTGCCAAGGCCAAAGGAGAACCATAATGTCATTGGAACCAAATGGATCTTTAAGAACAAGCAAGATGCTCATGGCATTGTCATCCGCAACAAGGCGCGTCTGGTGGCTCCAGGCTACTCCCAAGTCGAGGGTATCGACTACGGTGAAACCTTTGCCTCCTTTGCTCGTCTTGAATCCATTCGTTTGTTGCTTGCCTATGCTTCCCATCATAACTTTAAATTGCAACAAATGGATGTGAAAAGTGCATTTCTTAATGGTCCTATTAATGAGTTGGTGTATGTTAAACAACCCCCGGGGTTTGAGGATCCTAAGTTCCCCAATCACGTGTACCAACTCGATAAGGCACTATATGGCCTTAAGCAAGCCCCACGTGCATGGTATGAGCATCTTACCGAGTTGTTACAAGATCATGGGTTTGAAATTGGGAAAATCGACCCCACTCTTTTTACTAAGAAGGTCAAAGGGGAGTTGTTTGTATGCCAACTATATGTTGATGATATTATCTTTGGTTCTCCTAACAAAGCTTTCAATGATGAGTTCGCCGCACTCATGACCACTCATTTTGAGATGTCCATGATGGGAGAGTTGAAGTATTTCCTTGGGTTTGAGATCAAACAAAGAAGAGAAGGCATCTTCATCAAACAATCCAAGTATACTCAAGACATGCTCAAGAGGTTCAATCTAAGTGATGTCAAGCCGGCTACTACTCCAATGCCAACCAAATGCCAACTTGACATTGATCCCAATGGTAAAGCGGTGGATCAAAAGGTATATCGCTCTATGATCGGATCCTTGCTTTACCTTTGTGCATCTAGACCAAATATTATGTTGAGTGTAGGAATTTGTGCATGGTTTCAAGCCTCACCTAAGAAAAGTCACTTTGTGGCTGTCAAGCGAATCTTTCGATATTTGGCTCATACCCCAAACTTTGGCTTATGGTACTCGAGAGGAGCAAACTTCAACCTTGTAGGTTTCTCTGATTCTGACTGGGCGGGATACAAAGTGGATAGGAAGTCCACTTCGGGAGGGTGCCAATTTCTTGGTTGCTCTCTTATTAGTTGGTCTTCCAAAAAGCAAAGTTGTGTATCTCTCTCGTCCACCGAAGCAGAGTATTTTGCTGCTGGCAGCTGTTGTGCTCAACTCTTATGGATGAGGCAAACTTTAAAGGATTACGGTGTCACTTGTGACAAAGTGCCTCTTTGGTGTGATAATGAAAGTGCCATCAAGATTTCTCTCAACCCGGTGCTACACTTCAAGACGAAGCATATTGAGATTCGGTATCACTTCATCCGGGATCACATAAGGCAAGGAGAGATCGAGCTTCACTACGTCAACACTCATGATAACCTTGCAGATATCTTCACGAAGCCATTGGATGAAGCAAGATTTCGCGAGTTAAGGCATGAGCTAAATATCATCGATTTGAGCAATGTGGCTTGAGTCTTTGCACACACTCCTCACACTCAATATAGCTATCTTGTCTAGATGTAGGCATGGACATAGGGGGAGTATTTTTCTCTCAATGAACCATTCCTCCCCCCATTATGCATAAACTGATCAAGTCTTTATCATTTACCATACATAGTTGGTTTAAGTGCTTCAAGACGAGTATTGGTCATGGGCTCAAGGATAATTCTTCGCGGTGCCATACCAACAAACTCAAACATAGGTGGCCTCGGCCACCGCCCTCCTCTGTGGAATTGTGTTATTTGCCTTGCTTGTGCGTTCGTTTGCTTTTCTCTCTTCTTTGCTAAAAAGCCTCATGTTTTAACGTGCTTGTTCTTAGAGGAGCGGTACTACCGTGCAAGGTTACGGTACTACCGCAAAGGAGGTTACGGTACTACCGCACGTCCAGCACGGCAGTATTTATTTACTGCCGCTGGTAGAGCGGTACTACCGCTTGGCGAGCGGTACTACCGCCCAAGCGGTACTACCGCGATAACCGCGGTACTACCGCCCAAGCGGTACTACCGCGATGACCGCGGTACTACCACACATATTCGAACGGGTGGGGGTTATAAGCAGGCAGGGGGAGTTCCAACTCCCCCATACCCATTCACTCCTAACCCCCACGTCGTCCCTCTCTCTCCCTCTCAAGAACGCCGCCGGAGGACCTCGCCGGATGTCCTCCCTCGGCCACTCTCCTCGCATTCCGACCGGTGGGATCGCTCCCCACCTCGTCCTCTTGCCATGGATGAAGGTTTCTTCCCTTTTCCCCTCTTCTTGTTGCCTTGTTGTTGTTTTTAGGGTTAGGGGAGATGCTTAGTATTCTTGTGTTCTTCGTGTTCTTATCCATGGAAGTTTAGGATGTAGGAGAGTGTTCTTGCTCTAGAAATGCTAGTATGTATGTTGCTACCAAGTTGCTATGATCAGCCGTAGTACCGTTGTTCGATCTACATGGCCTCATCTAGATCCGCACTGTTCAGATCTGTTCCGTGCGGTACTACCGCTGGTGAACCGCGGTACTACCGCCCGATCTGGTCCAGATCCGTTTTCAGATCTGACCAGAGCGGTACTACCGCTCTAGAGCGGAAGTAAAATTTTACTACTGCTTACCGAGCGGTACTACCGCAATCCCAGCACGGTACTACCGCTCCGTACGCAGTACTAGTTTTTTACTTCCGCTACTGTTCACGGAAGTAAATTTTTACTACCGCAGAGTGTGCGGTACTACCGCTTACTCCAAGCGGTACTACCACTCACTAAGCGGTACTAATTTTTTACTTCCGCGTCAGTCAGGCAGTACTACCGCTTTGGTCATAGTTCCTTCGTACCATGTACATATTTCCATCTCTACTCGTTTCTCGTGCTTTTTGAGGCTTTCTGCATTGATTCTCTTTATGCTTTTGTCGTGTTCTTGTGTTTGTGTGTTAAGTGGTGGCTCCGGTTTCGATGCTCGTCGTACCAATCCAGTCCGCGACACCGGGTCCAAGCGTCTGCGCAACCCCAGTGATGTGCCAGAGGGCTCCAATCCCCAGCGCAGGTTCAAGACCGCCGCCAAGAAGCAAAAGGAATCCTCGATGACTATGGAAGAAATGCCAGCTAATGAGTTCATGGCACGAAGGAAGCACAACCCCTATGGAGAACCCTGTGCTCAGTTTCCTAGAGATGAGCTTTTCTGGACCAGGCAGCAGTATCGCATCTACCAGGAGGTGCTCAAGAGCAAGACCAACCTGTACGTGGATGCTCACTGGGTGGATGTGGCCCACATGCGGAAGGACACCAACCGGGCCTACTTTGCCGAGGCTCTGGATCTGGTCGAGCAGCTTGGACTTGAGCACATCATGACCTTTCAGCATGATTTTGATCCGGAGATTATTGCTCAGTTCTATGCGTCAGTCCACTTCCACACCAAGGATGATCGCCCAATGACACGGATGACCAATGGTCACAAGATGACTTCATCTTGGAAGGATTTCATGGATCTTCTCCAGATTCCTGACGAGGGACTCCACAATCCAGTTGGAGCCCGGCCTCACGCCAATCCAGAATCTGCCAACAAAGACAAGCTGCTACCATTCTATGTGGAGAAGACTCTTGCTAGTGGCAAGAAGACATGGGTGTTGAACCCATTTTTGGACATCATGTATCGGATCTTTCGCAACTCTCTGTTTCCTCGCGTTGGAGACAAGGACAAGGTCCATGCATACCTGGTTGACATGCTGCTGATGTGTGAAGAGGCTCGCACGACGCAGACTCCACCACTTGACATATCCAATATCATGTGGTGTGAGCTCCGTTTTGCGATCTACACTCGCAAGGTACCCATCTATGGTCCATTCTTGTTTCTGCTGATCTCCAAGACTTGGGAGAAGCTATACCCTGATGAGGAGTTCGAGGCCGACTGTATCCGTCATGATCCCATCCGTCTTCGCATCAAGACTCGATGGGCCAACACCACCACTCGTGCGCAAGCTGCTGCAGCTCAGATGGGCACTAATGAGGAGCCTGTGGAGGAGGCTGATGAGGAAGGCCCTGGAAGATTTGCTCCTTCTTCCTCCTCAGAGCCTTCTTGGGCTAAAAAGCTTAAGCAAAAGATGAAGGCCCTCTTCTGCATGCAGGCTAAAGGTCAATACAAGGCTCATGTGACTGACAAGAAGACTCGCCAGCGTGACAAGAAGCTCTTGGCGGTCTATGGAGAGGACGTGTCTAACGGGTCTGAGGATAACATCACCCCTGAGGCAACTTGGATGGCCCGTCAGGGGTACAAGTGGTCAGAGTCTGACGAGGAGCGTCAGGAGGAGCAGCAGGGGTCTGATGACGAGTACGATGATTGAGTTTCTCCGAGGCTGCCACCCTTCTTAGTATCCTCTTTTCCCTTTGTGGTGTCTCGATGACAAAGTGGGAGAGAGTGATTTGCGTCTTGTGCCAGTTGTTTCTTTCCGTTGGTTGAACTCTGTTTATTTGCATGCTTTTGTGTCGTGTGCGTGAGACTATCGTATGGTGTAAGACATATGCTTCTCTATCGTTGAACTCGTCGTTATGTCTTTATTATTGTATCGTGAGCAGTTAGTTTACTTTCCCTTGTTTATGTGCTCTGTGGTATATAAGGAGTATATTATGTGTAGAATATAGGGGGAGCACTGAACCTTGTATGTGTGTTGTGCAGTCCAAAGCACAATCTTGTGTAGGCACACATCCAGGGGGAGCTCACCTATATTCTAGTTTTAGGTTTGCATACTCTCTTATTTTATCCCTGTGCAAATCATGTATTGTCATCAATCCACCAAAAAGGGATTGTAAGGGCATATTTCTCCCTAAGTAGTTTTGGTGATTGATGACAATGCACTTGCGGACTAATCGTGTGCTCTAAGCTCCTACAGGTATATCTCACTTAGGCACAAGATGATTGATTGCCCCTCGGATTCGATGGAAGACGGTGTTTTCTTTTTGCTCCCTGTCAGTGGCTTTGAGTAATAGGAAAGCCGTACTATTAAGAGGGGGTCCGCTTCGGAAAGGTTTGGGTGGAATCAACACGTACACATCTTCTCTCACACCACCTTTCCCTTGCTTCTCTGGAGTTCCAACCGTTTATTATCGTATATGCAAACAACGACTTCTTCACTAAATCATCTGCCCGGCAAGCGGTAGTACCGCTCCATAAAGCGGTAGTACCGCACATCCACACAGTAGTACCGCCTGAAGACACGATAGTACCGCACCAGCGGTAGTACCGCGACTCTAGAGCGGTAGTACCGTGTATCTGGCCCGGCACTGATTCTAAGTGCAGAAGTAGGTGCGGAAGTAATTTTTTACTTCCGCATCCTATGCGGTAGTACCGCTTACTCCAAGCGGTAGTACCGTGTCGCGTTTTGCTACTACCGTTTTCTCTGCGGATGTAGCCGCGGATGTAATTTATTTCATCCGTGGTTGTCAATCATCTCGCATGTTTTTGCCTAGCGGTAGTACTGCTCCCAGAGCGGTAGTACCGCTCAGCCAGCGGTAGTACCGCAACTTACGTGCGGTACTACCGCGCCCTGCGGGCTGAAAACGCACATAACGGTTGGATTTGCTCTCCCACTATATATAGGGGGTCTTCTTCCCCAAGAAGACTTACCTCTTCCCCCACTACTCCATTGTTGCTCCTAAAGCTCCATTTCCGCCGGATCTCTCTCCCTAGCCAATCAAACTTGTTGATTTGCTCGGGATTGCTTGAGGAGGCATCGATCTACACTTCCACCAAGAGATATTTGATTCTCCCCACTAATCCCTTGCGGATCTTGTTACTCTTGGGTGTTTGAGCACCCTAGACGGTTGAGGTCACCTCGAAGGCATATTCCATTGTGGTGAAGCTTCGTGGTTTTGTTGGGAGCCTCCAAGTTGTGGAGATAGCCCCAACCTTGTTTGTAAAGGTTCGGTCGCCGCCTTCAAGGGCACCACTAGTGGAATCACTGCACCTTGCATTGTGTGAGGGCGTGAGGAGAATACGGTGGCCCTAGTGGCTTCTTGGGGAGCATTGTGCCTCCACACCGCTCCAACGGAGATGTACTTCCCCTCAAAGGGAAGGAACTTCGGCAACACATCCTCGTCTCCTCCGGTTCCACTTGTGGTTATTTCTTACCTTTACTTGTGCATGCTTTACTTGTTTAATTCCTATAGCATGCTTGTGTAGTTGTTATCCTTCTTTCCTTTAGTTGTCATCGTAGTAAAATATCTAGACAACTTACTTTGAAGTTTAATTTAAAGTGGTTAAGAAAAGCTAAAAATTGTTAGTTGCCTATTCACCCCCCCTCTAGTCAACCATATCGATCCTTTCAACTGGATTGAGCGCGTTTTCTGCATCTACTGCCCTTTTTTTCCAAGGGGGCTCTTTCAGCATCCCAATCTGACCGTTCCTTATGGAATCCTTCTTCAACTTTTCCATGTTTGCTAAAGTAAGGGTCAGCTCATCTTTGACTTTGGAAGCAGCGGTTTGTTGAAACTTCAGAGTATCTTGGAGCTCGGCCACTTGAGAGTCTTTCCGGTTTAAATCAGCCTGTCAAGAGAAGAACATATTATACATTGATGAAGCATATTGAAAGTCCCAAGCACATAACAAGTTATACACTTGGCACTTGGGGGCTAATGCGTATTTGCAGTTATGAGACATTTCAATAAAGTCCCAAGCACATAACAAGTTATATACTCGGCGCTTGGGGGCTAATGCGTCATTGTTCAGAAAAGATTACAAAGTAAAGTCCCGGTTCATCCTGAAGAGATAAACCGGCCCTTGGGGGCTACGATGGAATAAAGGCAAGTTTCAAGACTTAAGCATGAATAAAGTTAAAAGAAAATTAAGCAGAAGTTTACCTCATAATGCTCCTTCATAAGATTCACTAAACCGGCTTCATGATCACGACTTGTGTACAACCGGTTCAGATAGCCGGAATGAAGATCTTGAGCACTAAGTTGAGCATAGTTGGACAAATCAGCATTCCATTTGCCTTTGTCCTTGCCAGAGGCTTCATCTTTTGCAGTGTGTTTAAATAAGGCAACTAGTTCACTAGGAGCAGTATAACCGAAGACAATAATTTGAATATCCTCTGTTGAAGCGGCAGAAGGCTTACCAGGGCTAGCACGAGTAGTGCTGGCCCAGACCGGACTGGCCGGATTAGCGTCAAGATCCATTGGGGCAGTTTCTTGATCGATAAAGACTTCATGATCCATTGGAGGAGGATCATCATGCAAAGCATCAACATTCTCTTCGGCAGGCTCAGGATCCTTTGCCGGTTCAAGAATCGCATCATCACCTGCCGGTTTATTCAGTTTAGCCTTTTTACTAGGCTTGGGCTTACTGCAAAAGATAAAGGTGACGATAGTGAGAGGAGTGAAAGAAAAAAGGGTAACAGGAAAATGAAAAACTTACCCATGAACAATCTTAAGTGGAGGAAGCTGCGTAGCAGTTGATTCGCCGAATGATGAACGAGGAGTATCCTGATAATTGGAATCAGACGGGTTAAGAGGCTGGCAAATATGACCCGCTTTGGGATAAAGAGCATCTGGAGTTTGTAAAACCTCTGATCGACGTTTCCCGGCTGGGGTATGTGGTAAACCGATGGACTCAATGGCTTGACCGCTATGCCGCGTGGTGCGGCGAACTTCATGTTGCTTTGTCTTCAAAATAAAGTTTGAATCCAAGTAAGCGAAAGGGTGAGAAAATTGTACTTTCCGGCTTGCTCGACGAATTTTTGGTTTTGGCAGAGGTTCTGAACCGGAAGAAAGGGTAATTACCTCGACATCATGTGCCTTGCTGCCTTCAGCATTTTCTTGAGTACAATCATTGTTAATAAGATGCAAGAAAAGGGAGCCAAGAGAGTCAAGTGATACCTCTGAGGCCGGTTCATCATCCTCAAGATTGGTTTCAGATACGTCAGTGGCCTTTTTCCTGACGTTTTTCTTAACGGCCTTGGTTTTCTGGCGAGGTACCTTCGCCGGTTTATCCTGGACTTTCTTCTTCCAGAATGGGTCATTACCCTGTTGAAAATTGCGAAATCATTCAGAAAGAATACTAAAGACAGATTGAAGTAGAACATACAAGATAAAGAAAGATTTACCGATGGCGGTTTGTTAAGCCCGCAGAAAGGAGCCAATCCGGTTTGGCTGCAAGCTTCTACCGGTTCATTCATCAGTTTCTTAACAGCCTCATTGATCTCATTTTCTGCTAACACAGCTTCAGTATGGCGCAGAGGATCTTTGGGATTTCCGGCATATTCACACATTAAACCAGAGCGCCGGCTTAGCGGAAGAATGCTCCAGGAAATCCAACAGCGAACGAAATCGGTACCTGTTAAACCATCTGCGGTGAAGGCTCTAAGTTTTGAAAGCTGAGGGGCATATTGGGCTCGTTCTTGAGCACTTAGCCATTGAGGAAATGGGTGGTTCTCAGAAAGTCGATGAGGACGGTAACCTGGCAGAGGATTCTCATCTTCTGGAGTAGTGTCTAGACAATAGAACCAAGTTTGATTCCAATCTTTAGCATGGCTGTGATGATTGGTGTGAGGAAAACTGACATCCTTTCTCTTCTGAATGGACATTCCGCCAAGTTCAGTGTTTGGACCGTCAGAAAACTCCGTGCGACGGTTTAAATGAAAGAAATCCCTGAATAGTTCAACTGACGGCTCTTCTTACAGATAAGCTTCACAAAATACTTGAAAGTTGCAGATGTTGGACACAGAATTGGGCCCAATATCTTAAGGATGGAGCTGAAAGTCAGCTAGCACATCACGAAAGAACTTTGACCCGGGAGGACTGAATCTCTAGGCTAAATGATCAATAATTACAATGACTTCTCCGTCTTTGGGATCTGGAGGACACGCCGGTCCAGGGACTCTCCAGCGAAGGACATTTTTTGGGCCTAAAGCGCCAATCTCAGCCCGGTTCTACAACTCTTCCTTAGTAACCCGGGACTGGACCCAGTTGCAGGAAGTAAACTGCTTGGCTTGCTTTGCCATTTTGGAAGGGAAAAGCTGGAAATACAACGAAGGATCGGTTTATGATTTATGCAAGGATAAACCGGCCGTGTTTCAAAGGTATTTGCAAGCGGCGGTTTAAGCAGGGGCCTAATGGTATCTACCGGTTTACGATCTCTTTTTAAAAAGCTAAACTGCCAATGAGAATATGAAAGATGCAGATCTGAAGTTATGGAAAAACAAGTTTTGTAAAATCAGTGATGAAATTACGGATCTACAACATGCTAGAAATTCGGAAATATTCATGGTCTATATTCAACGGATGCAACAATGGCTCCAACAAACGCAGTCTAAACTAGTACCTTGGGGAAGAATAAAGGCACACTAAGGAAGTGGAGTTACTACTACGGCTGTGAAGCAGGAGGATAAGATCTACCTTAGTTATCGAAGCACGATGAAGAACATCGAAGAACGACGCTGAAAGTGCAACTAATCCCCGGGTGGTTTTGGTAATTAATAACAACATATATATCATTGAACTAATAGCTACTTAAGAATCATTTCAGAGAAGTTCGATGATATGGGTATGGAAATGTCTGAAGAAGTGGACCCCTCAAAATGCTAAGACAAGCATTGGCAAAAGCTCAAGACTCCATTTTTGGTTTAGTGATCGAAGATCACATTGAGTCCATAGGAAAAGCCAATACTATTAAAAGGGGATGAGGTTGTGTTGATGATCTGGTTGCTCAAGTGCTTAGTGATTTAGCTCCTTCAACTATCAGCAATTTTCACTACTTAACACACTCATAAGTAATCTCGGACAAACCGATTCTTCCAACTCAGTCCCACCGAGATGAACCACCTCAGTTATTTTCCAAACCCTAGAAATTTCGGTCCATCCGATTTTGAGTTCGGTCTCACCGAAACTGGACTGCCAACCTTCTGTAACCGTTTGTCATCATTTCGGAATATCCGAGTTGTTGATTTTGGTCCCACCGATTCTGGCAAGTTCCTACCTTTGACTCATATCGGACACACCGAGATGGTATTTTCGGTCCCACCGAAAACCCCAATGTTCACTATATTTGAACTTTCGGTCTGACCGAGTTTTCACTTCGGTCTCACCGAGATTGCTCAATTATGTGTGTAACGGTTGGATTTTGTGTGGAGGCTATATATACCCCTCCACCCCCTCTTCATTCGTGGAGAGAGCCATCAGAAAGTACTACCACTCCTACCTTACACTTTTTCTGAGAAGAGAACCACCTACCCTTGTGTTGAGATCAAGTCATTCCATTCCTACCATATGAAACTTGATTTCTAGCCTTCCCAAGTTGCTTTCCACTCAATCCTTTCTTCCACCACAGCCATATCAGTGAGGAGAGTTGAGTGTTGGGGAGATTATCATTTGAAGCACAAGAGCAAGGAGTTCATCATCATCAACAACATCTATTACCTTTTGGAGGGTGGTGCCTCCTAGATTGGTTAGGTGTCGCTTGGGAGCCTCCGTCTTCGAGATGTGGAGTTGAACCAAGAAGTTTGTAAGGGCAAGGAGATCGCCTACTTCGTGAAGATCTACCCCGAGTAAGGCTAGTCCTCCGTGGGCGTAGGCCATGATGGAATAGACAAGGTTGCTTCTTCGTGGACCCTTCGTGGGTGGAGCCCTCCGTGGACTCGCGCAGCCGTTACCCTCCGTGGGTTGAAGTCTCCATCAACGTGGATGTACGATAGCACCACCTATCGGAACCACGAGAAAAATCTCCGTGTCTCCAAATTGCGTTTGATCTTCTCCACCTCTCTTTACTACATGTGCAATTTACTTTCCGCTGCTTATACTCTAGAATTGCATGTGTAGGGTGATACATGAATTGATCATAATTGTGAAACTGCCTAAAACTGTTCATGATCAAAAGGCAGAATTTTTATATTGTCAAGTAGTCTAATCACCCCCCCTCTAGACATACTTTCGATCCTACAAGTGGTATCAGAGCTTTGGTCTCCATTGTTTTGGTTTCCATTGCATTGGACTCCATAAGCTTGGTTTCACAACCTAGGAGAGTATGGCGTCTAGTGAGGGTAATTATCGTAGAGGTCCTTACTTTGATGGTACAAATTTTGCTAGTTGGAAGCATAAAATGAAAATGCATATTCTTGGTCATAACCCAGCCGCATGGGGCATTATTTGTGTTGGTATGCAAGGTGAATTCTTCGAGGAAGGAAAAGTTCCGGATCGCGAAGCTACACCGGAAGAGTTGCGGATGTTGCAAAACAATGCTCAAGCTTGTGACATTCTCTTCAATGCTTTGTGTCCCGAGGAGTTCAACAAAATCAGCCGTCTTGAGAATGCTAAAGAGATTTGGGATACTTTGGTTGAAATGCACGAAGGTACTGAATCTGTGAAGGAATCAAAGCTAGATATTCTTCAAGGTCAACTTGACAAGTTCAAGATGAAGGATGGTGAAGGAGTCGCTGAAATGTACTCTAGGCTTGCTCTCATCACAAATGAGATTTCCGGCTTAGGAAGCGAAGAAATGACCGATCGTTTCATCATCAAGAAGATTCTAAGAGCTTTGGATGGAAAATATGACACCGTGTGCACTTTGATCCAAATGATGCCAAACTACAAGACTCTCAAGCCAACTGAAGTCATTGGAAGAATTGTTGCTCATGAGATGACACTTAAGGATAAGGAAGAGCTTCACAACAAGTCAAGTGGTGCTTACAAAGCTACAAGTGATGCTCCCACAACCTCAAGTGACAAGTTAATTTCCAATGAAGAGATAAGCCTAATGGTTAAGAACTTCAACAAGTTCTACAAGAATAGAGGCAAAGAAAGAAGCTCAAAGTCTAGATCATATGATGAAAAGAGATCTTCTAGTCGTGATCGAAACTGCTACAATTGTGGAAGACCCGGACACTTCTCAAATGAGTGTACGGCTCCCCACAAGAGAAGAGAAGAATCTCCAAGAAGAAGAGCAAGAGATGAGTCACCTCGGAGAGAGAGAAGGAGTAGAGATGATCGTTATGAACGAAGACCCTCTCAGAGAAGCAAGGATTCGGAGAGGAAAGACAAGTCATCAAGGAGCTACACAAGAAGAAGACATCAAGCTCATGTAGGTGAATGGGTCTCCGGCTCCGACTCCGACAATCAATCCGATGGAAGCTATCACTCCGACTCCGACTACAGTCAAGATGAAGGTGTTGCCGGACTTGCACTCGTATCCTCCAACTCCAACTCCAACGACTTATTTGATTCACCAAATGAGGGAATTGGAAGATGCTTCATGGCTAAAGGCCCCAAGGTAACACACCCTAAATTCATTGACTTTGATAGTGATGAGGATGACTTGCTTGGTGAAGATGAGCTCTTGCATGATAAATCTAGTGAGCTTAGTAATGATGAAAATGCTAGTAGTCTTTATAGTCGAGAAGAGTCGAATGACAATGCTATGAAGGAGATTGAGCGTCTAACTAAAGAACTAAACACTCTTAAGTTAGCTCATGAAACAACTCAAGAAGATCATAGAGAGCTCCTAAGATCTCATGAGAAGCTACGCTTCGAGAAGCTCACTCTAGAGCAAGAACATGAGTTTCTAAAAGCGATCAATGATGATCTTCGAAAGAAGAGTTCTTCATATCTTGCCAAACGACTTCTCTTATCTAATTTCTTGCCACCTATTAAGACTAAGCATGACAAGCATAAGAAAAGTTCTTCCTCTAGTAGTAACAATAACAATGTTAAATCCAATATTGTTACTTCTAGTAGTTCTCTTGATTCCACTAACAATGTTTCAAGCCAAGTTACACTTGAGCAAGAAAATAGCTTATTGAAGGAAATCATAGAGAAAGGTGTCTACAAGAGTCTTGCCGGAAGCAAGAACTTTGAGGAAATTGTTCGCAAACAAGGAAGGCACCGGAAGAATCAAGGGATTGGTTTTGAGCGAAAGTTCAACGCCAAAGGTGTTGAGTGGGAAGAAGGTCAATACCCTACTCCACAGTTTGTTTCACAAAAGGAGAAGTATGATCCTACTTCTTCCAATGTGGAACAAGCTCAAGATGACCTTCCACCACAAGACCACAAGCTAAAGGCCAAGGACAAGCTTCAAAAGGAGATTGATGCATTCATTGAAGCACCTCAAGCCATGGTCAAGTGGGTCCCCAAGGACACATCAAGTTCTACTTCGTCAAGCTCAACTACAACCCCAAGGATTCCCATCAAGATGATGTGGATCCCAAAGAAGAAGAACTAGAAGGTTCTTGAGGGTGACTCCGCCAACATACTTCACTCATATTCATTTTGGCAAGAACTTGTGCAATCAACTTCCACATCATGCACTAGTTCATGGAGTCACAAACCCTCTTGTTGGTAAGTCAAGGGACAAGGTAATCATTGCTTTCATGGACATCATCTTTTGTGAACTTCAATCTATGTCTATGGATATCCTTGTTTGTTCCTTGTGGGACTAACCCATGTAGGTATTGAAAGTGCCCTAATCCAAAGGATAGCTCCCAACTCTTGATGATCTACATCAACATTGAGCATCCACATCTTCAACATCTACATGAAGTCTTCTACGACAACCCAAGGTTAGTTTGACCCTTTAAAAGGGGTTCTCACATCTAGGGGGAGCTTTGCTCTAAAAATTGAGCTAAAGCATCTTCAAATGATGTGAACACATCAATGCTTTATGTAAAAGTGGTAACCCCACTTGTGCTTCAACGATGAGTATGACCTATGATCAAATGTACTCATTTGACTCCTAAGTCAAAATACTCATATATAGATGACCTAGTCATCGACAAATTGTGTGCTAGTAGCTAGAGTGTTGGTTGTGCATGTTTGACACATATTTCAGTTGCTATCTTATTGTGTGAGCATGTTTAATGCATGATTTCATTCATTCAAGGACATCCATTTGTTGTTTTGATTGTTTTGACTTTTCTGGCCAAATGGATGGACAAGAATGCCTAAGCACCTTCCCTAGCTATCTATGCTTTCTTGTCTCAAATTCCATTCATGCTCATATCACAACTTTGAACAAGTCATTTTCGGACCCTCCGAGTGAGGAGCACTCGGAGCCACCGATCCGTCTAAGGCTGACTTCCAAGACCTTCTAAGTCCATTTCGGTCTGACCAACTTTTCCATCTCGGTCCAACCGAAACGCTTAGACTGATCTAGGTTTCATCTCGGTGAAACCGAGTTCAAAATCTCGGCGTGACCGATATGCGTAACTGCACAACAGTTATACATTTCGGTGTCACCGAGTTTTTCAACTCGGTCCCACCGACAGCATGGGGATATATATACTGAGGGCAGCGCGCGATTAATTCTTCAAACCGTTTCGCCCCCAAGTCCCCTGCTGCCGTCGCCCTAGTCTTCGGATCGTCGCCGTCGTCGCCTGTGCGCCCTCGCCGCAGGTCTCCGCCGCCGTCAACGGTATTCTTCTCCGCGCCGTTGCCGCCGTAGAGGGACTCCACCAAGTTAGGGTGAGTCCCGATCCCTCTCGTGCTCCCCATCTGATTCTTGCACGATTGGTTTGCCATGTATCTATCCACGTTTGAAATATTCCTTAAACATCAGATCAGATCCTTTTAGTTTCGAGCGAAATTCTTAGGTTTAGGTTTCCACGGAACACATCTCGGTAAAACCGATTTTGAAAACTCAGAATGACCGATTTGGCCTCTGGCCATTGCACTGCACCGTTCGGTCTAACCGATTCGTGCAAATCGGTGTGACCGATGTAGAGTCTCAGTGAAACCCTAGTGTTTCGGTAGGACCGAAACCCATTTCGGTCTGACCGAAAGTGGTGTGTAGGTTTCTGTTATACACTTCGGATTCACCGAAACTGAAAATCGGTTTGACCGAAATGCATTCTGTGAAAACTCAAAACTAAGATTTGAACTCATTTTTTTTGCAAAAACCTCTGCAGTTGTGATAACTCTTCTACTCTGCCTATACCTTATCTTTTCACAGGTTGTCAGCCATGTCAGATGTCAGTGATAGCCAGAACAGGTCTGAGTCACCTTTTGCAGAGATCCCTGAGGCAGATACTAGTCCTGAGGCTAGTAGTTCCAGTGATGATGGTGAGAGGAGCACCCCTAGTGGTTTGCCTCCTGCAGCCACCAGAACCAGAAAGAAGAGAAATTCTGATGATGAGGACTCTGACTTCGTTGCTGAGGAAGTTACCTCCAAGCCCAAGAGGAAAGTTGTTGCCAAAGAGCACGAAGGGCAGCAGTCAAAGAAAGGCACCAGCAAGGTCAAGCAGTCAGCTGTTGCAAAGAAGCTAAACTTGGAAGAGCCAGCTCCAAGTAAGGTGAAGAAAACTTCCAAGAGGAAGAGGGTAGTATATGCTGAACCTCATGTTGATGCAGCTGCTGAAGAAGAAGAAGAAGATGCACCCCAGCCTCCTCCTCAGAAGGCTAAGTTCATGGGTGATGCTATTAGGGCTCAAGCCTCTTCTAAGCCCAAGAAGCCTGCTCAAGCCAAGGCAGCTCCAGCCAAGCCCAAGAGGACAACCAGGAACATTCCAGCCTCTGAGAAGAACAAAGGTGAGATGCCACCGTCTGAGTCTGATGAAGAACATGTGTTGCTGAAGCTCCGTCCTAAGTTGCCACTCCACAACGATGCTCATCCTCAAGCCGAGGATATGAAGGCAAGGAAGGATAGAGGTCTCAGGCTATGGAGACAGTCTGATCCATATGCCGTGAGGAGAAGGACTGCTGTGGACCCCAGATTCCACACCAGAGAGCAGCATGACTTCTATGAGACCGTGCTGATGGATAAGAAGCCTATTGTTGCAGACACCAGGTATGTTGACTGGAAGTACATTGACAGTGAAGAGCACCGAGACTTCTTTCCCCATGTGCATGAGAGCTTCACTGCATGTGGAGTTGATGAGTTCGTGGGTCAGAAGCTGACAGATTGGAATGACGAGATGATCATGCAGTTCTACGCCACAGCCCACTTCTATCCTGATGGCAAGATCACCTGGATGACTGAAGGTCAAAGGTTTTCTTCGTCTGTTGAAGAATGGGCAGAACTTCTGAATGCTCCAGTGCAGAGAGAGGACGACATTGATGTCTATGGGATTCCTAAGAAGAGCCATGATTCCATGAAGAACATGTACAAGGAAATCCCCGCTGCTGATTTGGAAGGGTGGAAGCTTGGCTCAGTGTACTATCTCCAGGCAGGTCTGACCACCACAAACACTATTTTGAGGCATACATTGATGCCCAAGTCTGGAGACCACCGCATGATTCGAGGCTATTCTATCAACATGCTACACATTCTTGATGAGAAGGCACCTTTTAAGGTGATGGACTTAATGGTAGAGACCATTAAGAGGACTGCAGCTGACCAGAAGAGGTCGTGTGGATTTGCCCCACAAATTCAGATGCTCATCAATGCCAAGTTTGGCACGGGCAAATTCATGTTGGATAGGAAGCACTTGCCACTGCAGCCAAAGCATGAAGATAACATTGTTGTGATGGATGAGGAGGATCCAACCTTAGTTGAAGGTCAAGCCAAAATTGAAGCTGCGAAGAAAGCCAAAGCTGATAAAGAGGCAGCAGCAGTAGCAGCTAAACCAAAGAGCTTCGGAGAGCAGATTCTTGAAGCTACCCAGAGGATTGAACAACGCCTGGCCAGCATTGAACAATCTCAGGAAAGCCTAGAGAGGATTGTTGAAGACAAGATCCACGCTCTGGACGTGAAGCTGACAGAGATTCAGGTGACCGTCAACAAGCTTGAGGCGGACATGGAGGAAGCAAGGCAGGAGAGAGCAGAGCTCATGCAGGATGATCTAGTCCAGGACTCTCATCGCCAGACTGCTCAGGTTCCCAGAGGATCCCGATCTGCAGCTATCCCAGTGACTGACTCCAGGGCTACCACTTCAGCACCAGCTACAGCTCCAGCAGTTACTCCAGCTCCAGCTCCAGCATCCACTCCTCCAGCGCAGACATCAGCTGAAGTCTTCGCCGATGCCGTCATTTCTACTCCGACATCTACCCAGATGGGAGCCGCCAGCAGAGCCCACAGTGACGCTTAGTTCTATGCTTTTTCGAACTTTTTGGTAACTTGTTGCCAAAGGGGGAGAAATTGTATAGATCATAGGGCTTCGAGAGAGAGAGTGCTCTTTCGTTCTTTTGCCGGTTTTCTTTGAGATACATTTGGTTCTTTTGGTTCTTGATACTTTCAGTGTGCTTGCTACTACGTTTGATGCTACCTTAATGAGTGCTTGGTCATACTATGCTTTAATGTGTGCTTAATGCTTATCATATGCTATTCCTTCTTGTATGATCATTTACTCATGTCTTGGTGATTGAGTGCATGTTATTCATTCTTATCATTTTGTGCGCTCCACCAAGATGTATGTGACATGGAAGAGTGACCCATAATCCTAATCGATTGTGCATTTGCATTCAAACGCAAATTTTAAATAATGCACAAATTTAGGGGGACCTCTTGTTTATCACATACTTCTCAAAGCGACGATATTATTCATTGATTATATCTTTTGTCGAAGCTTTGATCTATATGTTGTCATCAATTACCAAAAAGGGGGAGATTGAAAGTGCAACTAATCCCCGGGTGGTTTTGGTAATTAATAACAACATATATATCATTGAACTAATAGCAACTTAAGAATCATTTCAGAGAAGTTCGATGATATGGGTATGGAAATGTCTGAAGAAGTGGACCCCTCAAAATGCTAAGACAAGCATTGGCAAAAGCTCAAGACTCCATTTTTGGTTTAGTGATCGAAGATCACATTGAGTCCATAGGAAAAGCCAATACTATTAAAAGGGGATGAGGTTGTGTTGATGATCTGGTTGCTCAAGTGCTTAGTGATTTAGCTCCTTCAACTATCAGCAATTTTCACTACTTAACACACTCATAAGTAATCTCGGACAAACCGATTCTTCCAACTCAGTCCCACCGGGATGAACCACCTCAGTTATTTTCCAAACCCTAGAAATTTCGGTCCATCCGATTTTGAGTTCGGTCTCACCGAAACTGGACTGCCAACCTTCTGTAACCGTTTGTCATCATTTCGGAATATCCGAGTTGTTGATTTCGGTCCCACCGATTCTGGCAAGTTCCTACCTTTGACTCATATCGGACACACCGAGATGGTATTTTCGGTCCCACCGAAAACCCCAACGTTCAGTATATTTGAACTTTCGGTCTGACCGAGTTTTCACTTCGGTCTCACCGAGATTGCTCAATTATGTGTGTAACGGTTGGATTTTGTGTGGAGGCTATATATACCCCTCCACCCCCTCTTCATTCGTGGAGAGAGCCATCAGAAAGTACTACCACTCCTACCTTACACTTTCTGAGAAGAGAACCACCTACCCTTGTGTTGAGATCAAGTCATTCCATTCCTACCATATGAAACTTGATTTCTAGCCTTCCCAAGTTGCTTTCCACTCAATCCTTTCTTCCACCACAGCCATATCAGTGAGGAGAGTTGAGTGTTGGGGAGATTATCATTTGAAGCACAAGAGCAAGGAGTTCATCATCATCAACAACATCTATTACCTTTTGGAGGGTGGTGCCTCCTAGATTGGTTAGGTGTCGCTTGGGAGCCTCCGTCTTCGAGATGTGGAGTTGAACCAAGAAGTTTGTAAGGGCAAGGAGATCGCCTACTTCGTGAAGATCTACCCCGAGTAAGGCTAGTCCTCCGTGGGCGTAGGCCATGATGGAATAGACAAGGTTGCTTCTTCGTGGACCCTTCGTGGGTGGAGCCCTCCGTGGACTCGCGCAGCCGTTACCCTCCGTGGGTTGAAGTCTCCATCAACGTGGATGTACGATAGCACCACCTATCGGAACCACGAGAAAAATCTCCTTGTCTCCAAATTGCGTTTGATCTTCTCCACCTCTCTTTACTACATGTGCAATTTACTTTCCGCTGCTTATACTCTAGAATTGCATGTGTAGGGTGATACTTGAATTGATCATAATTGTGAAACTGCCTAAAACTGTTCATGATCAAAAGGCAGAATTTTTATATTGTCAAGTAGTCTAATCACCCCCCCTCTAGACATACTTTCGATCCTACAGGCGCCTACCCGTGAACTCACAGGAGGAAAAAACCCTAATGAGATCTAGATAAGGCGGAAGGAAATAACTTACCCGAGTCAACGGGTGCGGAGGTGCGCTGATGATTCTTTGGTACGAACAGGTTGATGCAGTGACCAAACTTGATGAAGATGCAGGGGTCGACGGTAGCAGCAGAGCTTGAGCACGAGCGGGCGCGAGGAAGAAGAAGAGGCAAAGGAGCAAGGGGAAAAAAGAGATGCCCCTCTGCCCTATTTATAAGCCGAAAAATGAAACGGCAGACGCGAGAATCGAGGAGCCAGAAAAATGGATATGGGACGATACTGTCGCCTCGATCTTCAAAGCTTTTAATGAGTAACAAAATAAAAGAGGTACAAGCATTGACTAAGCAGATGATGTCACGGCGGTTCAATGTGATTCAGGAAGATGATGTCACGTCGATTTATGAGGTATTTGAAGTCATGAAGGGTGAAACTTTTACAAGACGTTGAAGATTGACATGAATAAGATTCAAATCAATCTGGGGCCTAATGTCAGGGATATTACTACTAAGTATAAACCGCCCAGGCGGGGCCGGTTTATGCCTATCAAGATTACTTCTACTAAAGCCCAGCAAGACATGGAGCATGGCGCTTTATTCCAGAAGACCGGAGATCCAAGGCCCAAGAGGCGTTAGGGCCCGTGATGTGTAAACCGCCATACAGTGTGTAACTTGTATTGTAAGATAGGAAAGATAGAGACCGAGTCGGACACGTTTATGAGCCGGCCTCGGGATTCTGTAAACCGGACCGGGCGTCACCTCGTGTATATAAAGGGACGACCCGGCGACGGTTCAGGGGGAGAAAACAACAACTCGAGACAGAGGCAAGTGGATTCGCTCCCTGGTCATCGAAACCCTAGCAATACTACACCAAACTAGACGTAGGCTTTTACCTTCATTAAAGGGGCCGAACTAGTATAAACCCTTGCATCCTTGTCCGCTTTAACCCCTTTAAGCTAACACGTAGCCATGGCTCCACGACTAAGTCCTTTTGCTAGGACATCTGCCGTGACAAAACCACGACACTAACCATATCATGAAACAACTGGATCCAAATCAACCCCTTACGAAGCAACGCATAAACTAGGGTTTAAGCTTCTGTCACTCTAGCAACCCATCATCTACTTATTACTTCCCAATGCCTTCCTCTAGGTCCAAACAATGATGAAGTGTCATGTAGTCGATGTTCACATGACACCACTAGAGGAAAGACAACATACATCTCATCAAAATATCGAACAAATACCAAATTCACATGACTACTTATAAAAAGACTTCTCCCATGTCCTCAGGAACAAACGTAACTACTCACAAAGCATATTATTGTTCATAATCAGAGGGGTATTAATGTGCATAATGGATCTGAACATAGATCTTCCACCAAGTAAACCAACTAGCATCAACTGCAAGGAGTAATCAACACTACTGGTAACCTACATGTACCAATCTGAGGTTTTGGTACAAAGATTGGATACAAGAGATGAACTAGGGTTTGAGAGGAGATGGTGTTGGTGAAGATAACCCTCCCCAAGGTGGGAGAGTTGTTGGTGATGACGGCGGTGACGATTTCCCCCTCCCGGAGGGAAGTATCCCCGGCAGAACATCTCCGCCGGAGCCCAAGATTGGTTCCGCCAAGGTTCTACCTCGAGACGGCGGCGTTTTGTCCCGAAAGCCTCCTTATGATTTTTTCCAGGTCAAAACACCACATATAGGAGAATATGGGCATCGGGGGGGTCACCGGCTGGCCCATGAGGCAGGGGGCGCGCCCCCACCCTCGTGGACAGGTGGTGGCCCCCCTGGCAGATCTCTTTCGCCAGATATTTTTTATATTTTCTGAAACGGTGTTTCGTGGAGTTTCGGAGCTTTGTGAGTTGTGCAAAATAGGTCTCCAATGTTTGCTCCTTTTCCAACCTAGAATTCCAGCTGCCGGCATTCTCCCTCTTCATGTAAACCTTGTGTAGTGACCACGATCCGAATGTACCGAAGTCTCTGTGTTCTGTGTCATCCCTGGATCGGTAATGCTGACACACACAGTACTTGAAGGATTTATAACAGAGTGGCAATCACACACTTATTACATCGAATGTCTCAAAAGAGAACTTATTACAAAATAATATGGCATAAGGCCATCTAACACGATAACAGCGGAAGGCTTGGAAGATAAGTGAGTCCATCAACTCCAACGGCATAGCTGAGTGCATGACAAACGACCTAGCGCAACTTAATCTTCTTCTGAAAAGTCTGCAACATGATATGTTGCAGCCCGAAACGGGTCAGCACATGGAATATGCTGGCAAGATAACACAATAGAGCAAGTAACAGAATAAAGGCTAACACTACATGCATATATGGATGGTGGAGGCTCTAAGGTTAAAGTTTTTTCATAAAGCCAATTTTCCCCTACAACAAAGGAATACCTTTTAAATTAACTATCATGGTAGTTGAAACATCATTGAGAAGGTGCCTCCTACTCAGTCCCAATTAAAGTAGTCATCATTAACCCAGCAAATTAGTTTCAAAGTGACGAGATCAACCAATAATTCAAGTACCAGATACTCAAGATGTCCCTAACCAGGGACACGACTAATCATGATTAGTTTGTACACTCTGCAGAGGTTTGCGCACTTTTCCCCACAAGACTCGATCTCCTCTGGTGGATTTCTCGCACTTCATGGTGTTTGAGAAACGGATGACCGAGACACAGTCTTTCAGAATGGATTTACTCTTTACCCCGGGTGGACCCGTACACCTACTTTCCCCTACATCTGCTAGTACACCACTGAAAGAGCTCACACAACATACTCAACTATGCCAGAGCCCATAATGGCATTGTGGCTGCACACGTAAGTTTCTAGCATGAATAGTTTTATGATCCCTTTGAGCCTGGGTGGCATTCCATAGAAAAAATCACACCGTACCGCTGGGATTTCCTAGGACAACACTAGATTCTCCAGGTGCCCTGCAACCAATCCACCCAGATGTGTATTAAAGTTGCCACCTTAAGTTGAACCAATAATTAACAATCTCACATCTGTCAGGGATGCTTTCAAACCCAATCCACGTCTACGAGCATAGCATGGCAACCTAAGCATAACGTAGAAGTAACTCCTAAGGGTTTGAAATTAATGCAGATAATAGGTTCTACCTCAATCTACTTCCCAGACCCACAAGTCAAGAGATCCTACTAATGCAATGTGTGAGGGTTTGATCTAATGCATGGGTAATAAAGGGGTATGATCAAAGTGTTACTTGCCTTGCTGATGATTCGCAAATCCTAGGGACTCATAGTAGCACGCTTCGCACTCCGGGAATTCTATCGCAAGCAAACAATAGCACACATAAGCAACAAGCAAAGATGCACGGGTAAAACTCAAATAAGAAGATCTAACCAGAAAGTTCAACTGAAGAACTCCGGTTTGGAAAAAGAATGAAATCAAACGGAGCAACGAAACTCAAACTACGAAAGAAACAAGATCCATTTACTAGATTGAACTAAAGTCAAATTTTACAGTACCAAAACCTTGTTCATGTTGGTTAAACGGAAAGAGGGCTTCGAGACGAAGATCTAGGCGCTTGAATCGCCTGATTCCGACTTACGAGCGAAAAGAAAAACTAAAAAGAAGATCAGGGCAGAATCACGATCGAAAATAACCGCGGAAAAACCCTGAAAAGGAAAAACTGACGAACAGGCTAACGAACGAACGTTCATTGTCTGTGACTAACGGGCGAATAACGTTAGTTAAAACGAATGTACGGACGAACATCCGCTATTTAACTAAACCGAGAAAAAACAAACGAATCGATCTAACTAAAGAAAAACAGATCTAGGGTATCGAAAAAAACCCGATCGGTTTTCTTCGAAAAACCGACGGCGGCGGTGGTTCGGCGACGACGGCTACCTCGGCGACGGCGACGGTGGTGCTCCGGCGGGGCGGCGGCGCGGCGGGCTGGCGGCGGCTAGGGTTTTTTGGTGACGGGGCTGGCGGGCTGAGGGGGGCGCCGGCTCGGGTTTTAAAGGCCCCCCGGGCGGAGTCCTAGCCGGACACGGCCCAGGTAAGTCGGTTCACTTTTTTTTCTAAACAGTCCTGACGCAGCAAAACAGACAAAAAAAACTAAACTGACTCGAAAAATTCCAAAATAAATTTTCACCGTCCTCTAATAATATTTAGGACAAAGTGAACATTTTTCCTGGACCTAAATGCAATTTTGAAAAACGCATATTTTTCATATGCAAATAAAATTGCAAATAAATCCAAATAAAATACCGAAATTGATTTTAATATTTTTCCTCCAATATTTCTTTTATTTTGGAGAAGTCATATTATCTCCGCTCATATATTTTGTTACAAAATATTTTTCAGGGAGAAAAAATTTTAAAACCAAAGTGATCCTCGCACCGGTATTTGAGAAAAACTCAAATATGAAAACGGTAAAATCCCCAACTCTCTCCGTGGGTCCTTGAGTTGCTTAGAATTTCGAGGATCGCAACAAACGAATGCAATAAAAATATGATATGCAAGATGACCTATGTATAACATTCCAAATTGAAAAATTTGGGATGTTACAAACCTACCCCCCTTAGAATGAATCTCGCCCTCGCGATTCGGGTTTGCTAGAGAATAGGTGTGGGTTGTCCTTGCATAGATCATCCTCTTGTTCCCAGGTGGCTTCATCTTTGGTATGGTGACTCCACTGAACTTTACAAAACTTGATAACCTTGCTGCGGGTGACTCTGCTTGCATGCTCGAGGATCTTGACTGGTTTCTCCTCGTAAGTTAGATCACTATCCAACTAAATTGCTTCTAGGGGCACTGTGTCTCTCAGAGGAATATCAGCCATCTCAGCATGGCACTTCTTAAGCTGGGAAACGTGAAACACGTCATGAACTCGTGACAATGCTTCGGGTAACTCTAACTTGTAGGCAACCTCTCCCATGCGTTCCAAAACAAGGTATGGTCCCACAAATCTCGGGGCTAACTTTCCCTTAACACTGAAACGTTTAACTCCTCGCAGAGGCGATACCTCAGGTACACTCAGTCTCTGATTTCATAGACTACTTCCTTACGCTTCGAGTCTGCATAACTCTTCTGCCTGGACTGAGCTACCTTCAATCTATCTCGAATCAGCTTAACCTTCTCTTCTGACTCTTTGATCACATCTGGTCCGAATAACTGACGGTCTCCGAGTTCATCCCACATCAATGGCGTTCGGCATCTCCTCCCATACAATGCTTCGAACGGTGCCATCTTCAAACTGGCCTGGTAACTATTGGTGTACGAAAACTCCGCGTAGGGCAAGTTGTCATCCCAACTAGATCCATAATCTAGCGCACAAGCTCTCAACATGTCCTCCAGAATATGATTGGCTCTCTCGGTCTATCCATCCGTCTACGGGTGAAAGGCTGTACTGAACTCTAGCCTGGTTCCCAAAGTCTGGTTCAACTGATGCCAAAACTTTGAAGTAAACTTAGTTCCTCTATCAGATACGATGGTCCTCGAAACTCCGTGCAGACATATGATTCTGGTCATGTATATCTTGGCCAACTTCGCACTGGTATAGGTGGTTTTCACGGGGATAAAGTGGCCTACTTTGGTCAAGCGATCCACTACTACCCAGATTGAGTCATATCCCGATCGAGTCATGGGTAATCCGGTGATAAGTCCATGCCAAGCTTATCCCACTTCCATTCGGGTATCGACATAGGCTGCAGTAATCCTGCTGGCTTCTAATGCTCTGCCTTCACTCTCTCACTTACATCGCATACGACTACATACTCGACAATGTCCTTCTTCATTCCCGTCCACCAGAAACGGGTTTCTCGAAGAAGATGATGGAGAAGCGGAGTCAGCGAAGAGTGAAATGATGGTTGCTTCGTCTGTGCTTTGTGATTTGATGCCTCACTGCTTTGTGATTTGTGATAGAAGTGATAGGGGAGTAGACTCTGTCCTCTATACTGTACATGCGTCCAAGCACGGGCGAAAGAGGAGAGACGTTGCATTTTTCTATTCCTTCAATCAATCAATCAGGGAGCTTTGGTTCCATCCTTTTGGCTTTGGCAACACCGTCCAGAATGGTTCCCACGATGCCAAAAGCTATTTTCACATTTGGCTACACATTGTGGATGCCCTTAACCGTACCACTTGGTTTTGCTCCTATGTGCTATCTATACAAATCTCAATTATATTAATCTAAAAAATTATAGAATGAAGATTAGTAAAAATGAGGTGATTTTGCCGCGTGGATGGCGGGGGAGATCTCTTATTTTTAGAGGACGTTGTCCTGGCGGTTTGCTAACATGCGGTCCCATGTGTCAGTGCTTCACCAAGCCGATCCGCTTCCCACATGAGGCAGAACAACGGCAGAAGCACCACGTGGTTAACTTGAAGAAGATGAGGGAGAAGCGGATTTAGCAACGAGTGAAATGATGGCTGCTTCGTCCCTCCAACTTCTTCTTTTTTAGCATTATTACTTCGTCCCTCCAACTTAACTACGGGAAAGGTGCAACTTTGTGATTTGACGCCTCATTGGTCATTACTACGCCGACACCATGACTGGGTGCTTCACCCTGGCTGCTCTGCACTGTATTCCGGTATGGCACGTGGACCCGATAGCTTGATGCCCCACATGTTGGCGAAAGGGACTAGAAGATTTATGAAAGCGAGCGCTCCACTCTTACGACGGAGGAGTACATGACACGACGGCCCAGTGAACTGTCACTTGTATTGTATATAGTACTATAGTTTTGTTGTTTCGCACGATCCATCAATACAAACCCGATTAAAACAGGAAAGGGCGGGATTTTTCCTGCGCGGTATATGATACTGGCCATACAGTTCAAAGGCAATTTTAATGTATGCAAACTGAATAATTAAGTAACAATATTATATCTAGTAAAACTAAAAACACATATGATTTATTATGTTAGAGTGTAGTAGTAGTGATGTATTGCATAGTTGTTAGATGTAACATGCGAGAACGTGTAGAGATGTAGTTTTGGAGGCCCTACAGAGAGAAAAGCGTAATACATTCACCGAACTTCAGAATAAGCTGATTACGGTCACTATATACGTTTTGCGGTGATTATACGGTCACTTGCTCACGGTTCGGCATTGGATTGCACTACGTTGACCGGCCAAATAGTCTACGTGGCACCATGTTGACTAGTTAAATTGAAAACGTTCCTAGTGGGTCCCACCTATCAGTTCGCATAGGGAAAAGGTCAGATAAACACAAATTTATGCAGGCACGACAAGACTCCACCTCGTGCGCGGGAATCACCTGGTTGTGTATGTGTCTATCAGGGCCTGATGTGTGCGCATGCACGTATAGGTTGAGCACTTGAGCGTGAGAGTGTGTGTTGG
This sequence comes from Secale cereale, assembly GCA_902687465.1. NCBI lineage: Eukaryota > Viridiplantae > Streptophyta > Magnoliopsida > Poales > Poaceae > Secale > Secale cereale. The sequence goes on along the minus strand of LR738710.1, from coordinate 90,632,743 downwards.
TCGTGCGGTGTACTGGTGTGTGCATGCATGCGTGCGTGTGTGCGTGTGAGTGTTGCGTGCGTGCGTGGCTGCGTGTGCACGTGTGAGTGTTGCGTGCGTGCGTGGGTGCATGTGTTCGTGTGAGTGTTGCGTGCATGCAGTTCGTGTGCATGCGTGCGTGTGTGTATAATCACCACACCAGCTCCTGTGTGTTAAAACAGACGACTCAGCATACCAATACAAGGCCACCTTGCCCGTTTTGCCCGTGGTCATGACTTCGAACCACCGTCCAATATTTTTTTGTCGTTTGTTTTCATTCTTACTAGCAAGATGCCCGTGCGTTGCACGTAACATCAAGATGCATTTGTATGACTAGTTTATCTTGTGAGAGAAAAGGATGAATGAGGGAAGGCCTTATTTGCAAATGTGGAGAGGTGTGTGGGTACCTTTTTGCAAAATTGTCATAGTTTCTTTACTATCCGTCAGATATAAATCGGACGTCCTATATTGCAGGATGGCAGGCACACCATCATCACCAACTCTATTTTTATAAGAGTGTATTTTATCCCCACTCTTATAAAAAGCATAGTCAGTGATGATCGTGTGCCTGCCATCCTGCGATATAGGCCGTCCGATCTATATCTGACGGATTGGAAGGAAACTATGGCAATTTTGCAAAAAGATACCCACACCCCTCTCCACACTTGCAAATAAGGCCTTCCCTTGTTTCTCCTTTTCTCACACAAGATAAACTACTCATACAAATGCATCTTGATGTTCCGTGCAACGCATGGGCATCTTGCTAGTATTTTATAAGAGTGTAGATGTAGAGTAGATACAAGCCGACAGGTGGGCCCGATGGCAGTGAGATAATGTGATGCAACACTAGAGGTGCCACATGGAGCATTTAACTGGTCAACTAGTCGTGTCTTGAGCAAATACAGAGTTGTACGGTGAGCCCATGACTGTATAATAACCACAAAACGTAAATGGTGACCGTAATGAGTGGATTCTGAAGTCCAATGTACGTATCGTGCTTTCGCTTCAAATACAATGATCGTCACTGTATATATCGCGAGAGAAAGATGAAACATGCGTGAATGTGCTCGGGGCTTACTTTTAGAGGACCTAGAGATAGTTTGTGTGCGTACGTGAAAGGGGCGTAGAGGGGGGGGGGTATGCGATGGAGAGAGAGATGCTCTTCGTTTCTCTTTATTATGAGTAACTTTATATATAGTATAAAAATATACAAATTCATAGTGCGGAATAAATATAATTGTGGGCACCATGCAATGCAAGCGTTCATACTCCTCCATATAACTTTGTAATGTTGTATATATTTAGAAATTCTAAAATCTTTTTTTGGCCACACTTTATTCAAAAGGAATGTTGTATGCGAAATAAACGTGAAGAGAGGGCTTTTTAGATCAATGTGGTACGTGATGTAACATGTGTGAATGTGTAGTTGATGCATTTGGCAGGGCCTAGAGAGGTATGTGTGTGTATTACGTAGGCATGGATAGAGGGGCCTGCAGGGGGGGGGGCGTGGGAGAGATAGCACAAGAAATGAGAGTGGTCTAAAGAGAGAGAGAGAGAGACAAATATGACGTCACGGCGAGATATTCCCTTGAGTGTGTATATGCAAGGGGGAGTGGATAGAGGCACCAGGAGCATTTTTTGTGTGTGGTGTCTGTGTTGGTATGTGTGGGTGTGAGAAGATAACGAGACGTGGGGCAGGGGGTGTGTCACCGCGTGAGGTCCGGTGGGTCGAGGTGAGGCCCTTCGTTTGGTTCCGTCCTGCGCCACATTGGTCGACCTGTGACGCATTTAGGGAGACCCATGGATGACTAGTCGTACAAGACAAATATAACATAATTGTGAAGGACTCTATGTCCACTGAAAAAGCCGGCTAGGATTTGTAACCCTAGGTTCTCGGACTAAGGTAACCCCTTTATCTCTGATATTACTATTCATCCAACCTAACTTTAAGGGGCATCCTACAGAATAGGAAGAGAGGTGTGAGACAATGAGTGAGAGACATGCCTAAAGATAATGTGCGTACAGGAGACACATAGGCATGTCTATGTATGTAGAAAGGGCCGATGGGGATTGTGCGTGTGTATGCTTGCGAGAGGGCGAGTGCTTGCGATAAAGGTTAGTGAAAACAGTCATAAATGGTTACGAGAGGGAGGGGGGTTATATCGAGAGCATGTGTGTGAGAAAAACACCTCGGGAGAGAGTGTGTGAGCATGTGTGAGAGACCACCGATGGAGAGTGAAACTACACGTACAAGACTGCTGTACACATTGATTAAAGATATAAATTGTATCCAAATATTAGGATGGGATCATGATATTTGCAATTCACATAAGGAACGGTCATTGCTCCATCAGACATCTAGATTCTATCGAATTTGAGCATGTCTATGTTATTATTCGACACAATTGATCCACATAGTTAGTATTTTGAACTCCAGACAATGCATCGCTTTAGCAATCGAATATAAACGTGAGTATAGTTCATGTTGTGCGTGTAAAACACATTATACATACAAAAGTTACACAATGAACATTATAAATAGCTACCTATGAACTAGCATACATTTGAATTCAACTTAAGGTGGTTTAAAAAATAGAATTCAACATAAAGTCCATTCAATTATTTGAATTTTATATCATGGCATTTGTAAATCATACCTAAATTATGGGGGCACCGATCTTTGCTCTGATTTTGTACATAATAGCATATGTAGTCGTGTACAAAATAGATTCTAATTTAGCTCCTCCATTCCAAAATAATCGTAGTTATAGGATTTTCAAGTGTCAAAATTTCAAAAAGAAGCGGATAATTTAATGAGGTTTTCAAACATACAAGGTCAAATTTAACGTTGCCTATTTAGGTCAATCCTTTAAGTTCAAGAGTACTCTAAACATGGATGCTTGTGTTTCAAAATTTCGAACGAAGCGCCAAAAGAGCCTCTACTCGCCCGAAACCGCGTGAGACCAATGTTTGGTAGTACAAGGAAATTACTTTTCTAATAACGCCGACCCGTGAAACCAACCGGCCCGACGTCAAAAGGTCTAAACCGGGGTAGGTTCGTAGCTTCATCTAGACGCCACACAACCGCCTCCGAAAAACATTCATAAACAATGGCCACCTAAGCACACATGCTCGCGGCCGAAATCGCTCCCGCCCACTATTTGGGACACATGGGATTACCATCCTACCCCGACCCGCAGTAGGCCTGGAATTTAAGAGGGGGCATAGTTTGTACTTTCCCTAAATTTCAAACAAGCGTGTCCCATCTTCTGTTCAAAAAAGCCAAAAACAAGCGCATCCCAGACCCGAAACATGGTTCTACCCCCCGCCCACCCATCCGATTCCCCATTCGTACTCCGTGGGCGCGAAAACTACCTCTCCACCAGCCGCGAAACCCCGGCGTCCTCCGTCCGCCACCCCATTCCACCCATCAATCGCCGCCCTCCTCCATCACGCCGGAGCCGATACCCTGTCGTCGTCGTCCACCGCAACCTCAACCGCAACGCCCTCGACGGCTAGTAGTTGAAGCCGAGGCCGAGCCGTCCGTACCCGAGCCAGTTCAACCACGCCGTCCTGCGCCTCACCGCTGCCGCTCCAACTTCCCCACCCTCCACCACACCGGAGTTGTTCCTACTATGCCTTCCTTCGCCGCCTCGGATCTGCTTACCCTCCGCTGACATACGGCCACGACAACACAGTCAACAATTTGGCCATGGGTTCCTCCAAGCCTGCACCCTCCTCCAGAACATTTGTTTCCCCGGCAAAAAGAAGAAGATCATCGCGACATGTGGAGGCGACCACACCGGCAACCGAAAATGGTACTCCTCTTCCCTTATTCGTGCAAATCTTACATGTATGCTTGCATGGTATTCATCCCACAGAAGACACTAGTTGACCGCTTCTTATTGATACTAGATGTTCCTAGTAACTCATGATGCACAAGGTTTCTCCTCATATACTATTTCGCCTTAGCTAGAGGTCCGTCGCCCCCCTGAATTTCAATTCCTGGTCAATTTATTCCCAATTAACGGAAGCATTCCCCGACGTAACAGGCGCTAGTCCGCCTATTACGCCGGGGAAGCAGCGCCTCGGTGTTTATCTTAGGGGCGTGTGGGGCCTAGAGCTACTGGCGCCCGATCTGGAGGTCGGCCGGGATTAAAGGGATGGCCTGGGGGCGCTGCCAAGCACGGCGGTGGTGTGAGGTCGAGGGGAGGGCGGGGCGACGAAGGCAGGGGTCCGGGCCGGTAGTCGTTGGCGGTTTGAGAAAGATCGTCAACAGTGACTGGTGGGAGGTTGACGAAGGCCATCTGCCCGTTCCTTATAGATCAGACGGTTCATTAAAAAAATCGACTGACCTATTTATTTTCAGTCGACTGTTATCTTGATATCACCACATGTGGTGGTGTGCTGGAGGAGTACCTGCATTTCCTGTGCTCATATATTACAAAATCATACGGAGTAGAATCTAATTTTGTTTGCCATGCAATGTTGTAGAGCTATCATATGTCTCCTGTCATTTATTTTTCAGCCACCTACTATCTGCTACTTTTACAGTGCACTAGTTATGCACACATTTCACCCATACTCTCACTATTGTGTTTTTATGCAAGGGTATTTCAGACTCTGCTGCTATGAGAGAAGCAAAAAAAGAAAAGAGAGAAGTCGCTCCAGCGTCTTACGCGGATAGGCCAGACACGTTTAAGCCTTATAAAATGTGCAGTGTCAGCAGATGGAGATGGTAAACGTAGCTCTGAAGTTGATGACCTCGCTCGCAATGAACCACCATCCCAGGTGCTTGCTTTAACTTCGCGGTGTCATATGTGGTTGCATGTTCCATATGGTGTCTAGCTTGTATTCAAAAGGCCGAAGTCAGTCTTTATTAAGATAAGGAAAGCTTTTTTTTACATGAACCATCATCCGGTGAGCACCAGAAGATAAATAGCTAGTCAGGGCACTAGCCGAGCCAGTGACAAGCCCAGCAAAGAGAGGCATCACCTGGAAGCCAACTAAAAAGCCGCGATGGTGGCGAAGCAGCCCGCCTCCCAACAGGCTCTCAGGTCCTAGATGATCATGCTCACCATTCCATCCGGATGTCTAGCTTGTATTGCTTCCAATTTGGTTAAATTGCATTTGCTTAGCTTACACATTATACCTTTGAATATGACATGCCTTTCTGTTTTTGGTACATACTAGTACATCTGTGAATTAATCATGTTCTTACATCAAACTAATGTTCTTGTGTATCCCTCATCAATCACTTATGATGAGGCAGTCAGGCAAGTCGATTACTCCTCATTTAAAGAATGCAGCGTCAGCCTCCCGACATGATTCTCAAGAAACAGCAAGGTTAGATGAAGGTAGTGAACGTAGCTCTGTAGTTGATTATCGCATTTCTCCTACACTAGCATCACAGTTGCTTGCTCTAACTTGGCAGCATGATATGTGGTTGCATGTTGCATATGGTGTCTAGATTGTAATTTATCCAATCTGGTTAAACTGCATGTGCTATGCTTCTTAGCTTATACATTATACCTGTTAATGTGACATGCCTTCCTGTATTTAGTACATAGTACATCTGTCTATTAAGCATGTCCTCACATAAAACTATTGTTTTTTTTGTATCCCGCATAAATCAATATGACGAGACACCTTCAGTATATGCAGTGTGATATTAGTTGCATCTTTGATATGATTTATAGCATGCGCTGCTTCTAATTTGCTGAAATGCCATTTATGATGGGACACTTTTAACTTGGCAGAGTCATATTGGTTGCATCTTTCATGTGGTGTCTAGCTTGCATTGCTTCTTATTTGGTGAAATGGTTTCTGCTTAGTTTACACAAACAGTTGTGAATATGCCACGCTGTCTTGTTTTTCGTATTATTCCATCCTGGAATCATGTGTTTGCCTTACATCAAAGTAGTGATTGCCAGTATCATGCACGAATGAGTTCTGAAGAGTGATTTTTATTGCTTTTTCTTGTCGGTTTTACTTGACAATTCAAAATCAATAAAGCGGAAGGAAGTTAGCAAGGCAGCGGATGAAGGTGCTCCTTCCAAATGGAGGGCCTCTACAGATTCTACTTGTCACATCCCCAGCTTCACCTTGCATTAGGATAGCACCTGTCTGTTGCATCATGTTTATTTTCAAAGGAAACCTGAAATGGGGATGACTAAACCCTAGTACCAAATCAAAGCAATTAGGTTTAACCTAAAAATATTTTCAATAAACCCAAAAATTGCCTTCAGTAATGTTTGATAATTTTGGCAAGGGTTTTGGTCCAAACCAAAAATATTGAACATTTATGGGGAATTGTTTGGGCTTTGATTTAATTCACTAATGTATTTGAGTTGGAGCAACTAAATCCTATAATTATTTTTAATGCTCCAATTATTCTGAAAACATTTTGTGGAGTTTTGGAATAATCCATATTGCTTCCACAAATAATTTCAGAAGCAACAAAAATGGTTTAGTATTAGTACTAAATCAAAATAGAGCAAAACAAATAGAAAACATTAATTAAAATAGAAAGCAGAGAGGAAGAGAAGTACCTGGGCCTTCTTACCTGGCTGGCCCATGAGGAGGCCCAGCTCCTGTTTAGGCCCAGCCCACCAGGGGCAAGGTTGTCTTCAACCTCGTGCCCATTGGCAGCCAGCGCACGCATCGACCGCGCCACCTCCTGCTTCACCGTGTTGCGCTCCCCTTCGACCCAATCCAAGCGCCAAGAGACGTGGACGAAGCCCCCGCGGCGATTCCCTCCTTCTCTGGTCACCTCCCCTTTCTCCCCGCTCGCTTTCGAGCTCGGCCGAACGAGCTTGTCGCCGCCGTCCACCGCTTGCATGGCCACCGGCCACCACACGCCTCGCCAAAGCATCGGGAAGCTCCGCCACCCCTTACCTAACCTCCTCACTGAGCCACGCGCCTTGGGAAGCCCCGTGTCGTCTTCACCGTCGCCGTCTTCAACCTGCGGCCGTGGAGATCACCGGCGACCGTGCGCCCGCTCCGACGCGTCCCCGAGCTCGCTGACGACGCCATCGAGATCACCGTGAGCTCCTCCTTCTTTCCCCCCTGTCCCCTCACTTCTACGTGTGCTCTAGCCCCGATCCCCTCAGAGATCGTGAGCTCACCGCCGCCGGCCATGTCCCTGCCGTGGCCAGGGCCACCTCAGCCCGCGCTCGAGCGCGTCAACACACTCACCACACCCGCAGGAAGTCGTAGCACCCCTCTGCGCCTCCTCCCATGCACCGAATCATCATCCTCGCCGATGCCCGAGCTCCGGCCGCCGCCTCGCTCGTCGCCGGCACCGTTTCCGGCCACCCCAGGTCAGGAGACCACCACCATCCAACGTAGCTCATCGCCAGCGTCCCATTTATGCCCTCAGCGCATCGATCCGAGCCCCGTGGAGGTTTTCCGAGCACCTCCAGCATCTCGGGCCTCGCCGCCGGCGAGTCGCCGACAGGTTTGACCTCCGCCGTTGACTAGTTTTGACCCCTGTGAGGCAATGACATGTGGGGCCAGCCCTTACTAATTTTAGTTTAGGGTTTTAATTAAGTTTTATTTGCTGTCATTAACTTAATTAGACACTGACATGTGGGCCCCATGTCTGTTTAGTTTAGTTTTAAACTTTTAGTTAGTGCTGAGAGACTGACCAGTGGGACCCACTGGTCAGGTTTGACCTGGACCCGCCTGTTGCTTGCTGACGTCACATAGACGTCATGATGACGGAGTGAAGCTTTTCTGGAATTTATATAAATCTAAATGATTTATTTATTCTCAGAAAATGCCTTAAACTTCTAAAAATCATATAAAACCAACCGTAGCTCAGATGAAAATAATTTATATATGAAAAATGATCAAAAAAATCCAGGGAATCTGGTTATGGAATTTTCATGCATGTTTGAACAAGTTAAACCTGCTGATCAGGTCAAATCAATTAAAAGGCATTTAAATAATCACATATGGAGTTTGAATTTGAACCTTTGATTCAAACCAACTTCATTTAACATGGTTGCTAGTTGCATTAGCTCAATCAACAGCATATTGCCATGTCATGAGCTTGCATCATATTGTCGCACTGCATTGATTGTGTTCTCTCTTGTTTGCCGATGTTTGTCCCCTCTCAGTAGACGCTGTTCCGACGATGTGATCGATGACACCGATGAAGACTCATTGATATCTTCAGAAGTGCCAGGCAAGCAAAATCCCATTGAGCATTCCGATATAATCCCACTCTCTCGCTCTTGCTCTCTTTTAATGCATTAGGACAACAACGCTTCAACTGTTACCTGCTGCGGTAGTTGAACCCCTTTCCATTGCATGACCTGTCATTGCCACAGTAAATAGTTGAAACCCAGTAGTATGAGTAGGAGTTGTTTGAGCCATGTTGTGCCTACTCATTCATGCTTTCTGGTTATGCCTGCTATTGCTTAGAGTTGTGTCAGGTCTGATTCATCGGGGATGAATTGGAAGGGTGATGAACATGTCCTAACGTGTGTGAGCTAAGTGTGTGAACACGATTTGGTAAAGGTAGCGATGAGAGGCCATGTAGGAGTACATGGTGGGTTGTCTCATTGCAGCCGTCCTCAGGAACTGAGTTCTGTGTTGGTTGGGCCATGAAACAGATACTACCACACATTGGGATCCTTAATTGACTCTCTCGACTTATTAATCAACATGATCTCTGTCCAGGAGTTGCAACTAGTTTCTGGTGTTTGTAGTTTACTGGAGGTCGTGCGCAGCGCTGACCCTCGGGGTGGGCTGTGATGCGGCAGGTACGTGGCACGGTGTACCGATTGCCCGTTTGGTGATGCGGGAACCCTGTACACATCGTTTGGGGCCGTGAGCGACACCCCGGCCGGATCTCCCCACGGATGGAACCCAAATAGGCGATAAACGTGGACGAGAGACTTGTGTGGTTAGTCAGGTCGTGGCCGACACCCTCGCCGGGCCTCCGCTTGAAGGTTGCCGAGTACATGTCGTGTAAACGGCGGTAAGTGGTGAGAGCGTGTGTGAAGAAGTACACCCCTGCAGGGTTATATATATAATCTATTCGAATAGCCGTGTCCGCGGAAATGGACTTCTGGGTTGCCTATAACAGTTCATAGACAAGTGAAAGTGGATACTCTAAAACGCGCAAGATAAGCATGAGTGCTATGGATGGCCTTCTCGTAGGGAGACGGGAGCGGATCCATAGTGGTGTATTGATTGGTGAATATGTGGACTCGTGTGCACCACCTCAAAAGAGTTACTTGCATTCGTAGTTTAGGATAGCCACCGAGTCAAAGCTGGCTTGCTGCAGTCAAACCCCACCACCCCTTTGTTGATACTGATGCATATGTAGCTAGTTCTGATGTAAGTCTTGCTGAGTACCTTTGTACTCACGTTTGCTTAATTATGTTTTTGCAGAGAGACTTCAGTCTCGCTAGTGGTTCCGCGTGGACTTCGACGTTTAGCTTGTTACCTCAGCTACGATCTTGTACCCTTGGGAGGGTCTTGTAGATAGTCAGGCTTTTCAGCCTTTTCATTTGTAGTTGTCTGTACTCAGACATGTTATGCTTCCGTTGCCTGTATGCTCTGTATGTTGGGTCATGTGACCTCTGTTTGTAATAAATGCTATGATGGCTCTTCTGGGCCTTATCTATATGAGTTGTTGAGTTATGTTGTGATGCCATGTTGTACAGCACATACTTGCATGTTATGCGTACGTGTAATGTGTATTGCTATGTGTGGGATCCGACACCTAGTTGTTTATCTTTGGTAGCCTATCTTACAGGGAAATATCTCCTAGTGCTTCCACCGAGCCTTGGTAGCTCGCTACTGCTCCGGAACACTTAGGCTGGTCGGCATGTGTCCTTCTTCGTTCTTGTGTCTGTCCCTTAGGGGAAATGTCACGCGTTGTTCCTTTAAGTCCTTGTAGCTTGCTACGACTTGGGTTCATACGTTGATGACCGACACGTTTGTTGCTGGGTCATGTATGCCTGTCTCTGTAATTTAGTGCCACTTTTGGTTTATAACTAGTCATGTCGGCCCGGGTTCTCTGTCATATGGATGCTAGCGACACTATCATATACGTGTGCCAAAATGCGCAAACGGTCCCGGGCCAGGTAAGGTGGCACCCGTGGGGATACCGTGCGTGAGGCCGCAAAGTGATATGATATGTTACAGGCTAGACCTGTGTGACTTAGGATCGGGGTCCTGACAACTTTGGTATCAGAGCCTGACTGCCTGTAGGATTAGTAAGCCAAACTGGTCGAAGTTGTGTCTAGAAATTCTTTAGTTATGTAAGGGAATTGATTGTGGAAGGGAACGTAAGGCTCTTTTTACTCCTTTACCTTATGACCTTCTGATCTGAGTCACCTTCTTATTTCTACGGGGATTAAGAACTAGGATTCTCATTCTATTTATCAGGATCACGTTATTGTGGTTTCAACCCTCAGTTCAGTTTCTACTACTTCTGTTTGTTCAACTGTTGGTCTCAGAACCTTGACATTATGATGTTAAGTGGATATGCTACCCTTTTTGCTTGGATCTCGAAAGTATTTTCGAGCATTTGTAGCCGTTATGCTGTCCGAGTCATCCCAGGTCTCTAAACAATCTGATGCATTTGCAAATCATTCCTACCTGTTCTTAATGTCCTTTTAGGCCAGATTAACCACACTAGACGGCGAGTTGTGGTACTCTGTTACCTCGACACATATGTTGGAGTTATTATTATGACCCTAAGTATCTTAGAAGATCACCCAGTAATCCAGCAATGTTTTATATTCCAGTGAGATGATTTTGGCCATCATTCTCGAAAGCATCCCGTGATGCTATTTAGTTGGTAGGTATTCTATTCCTGGGTTCTTGAACCCGAGCTTCACCCTACTTACTTCATGTTGATAGTATTTGCTCGTTCCTTTAGGATATTAGTAACCTTGTGATAGTCCTCGAGGTCCGTGGTTATCTTCTTCCAATACCATGAACCATCTTGGCAGAAGTTCTCCCGAACCAAAAGATCACAACCAGAGTGCTCCTGAGTGGTACTCCATTCATATTATGACTCTGCCAGTCCTACCTTTCTGCATGGGTTATCCGGAAGAAATATGTGGAACTCGTTCGACATACTAACCTATGCATCCACAACTCAGAAAGATATATGTTCCTTTGAGTTGTCCCTTTTCAGTTGTTTTATGACCTTCGTCTATCAGTTGATAGTCAGGAGTAGTCGTGCACTTGTGTTCATCGATGCCTTTTACTCTTGTGGTCCGTCAAGCCATTCTATTCTGGAATGACTAGGAGAAACAAACTCCAGTACCTTATCCATATCCAGGATTGGGTCAAAGAAGTTGTACTTCGCAGATGAAGAACGCTAATCCAGCTTCTAAACTGTTCTATCCTGGAGTATTACCATCTTTATGTCAAGAATGTCATGAGAATTGCACCACCTCCTATGAACTTTTGATAAGGTGATACTTCTCGCCATTATCGTTCATTCCTCGGTCTCCATGTTATCGTAGCCGGAATACCGACAAGTGAATTGTGATGTGTGAAATCAATACCCCTAGCAATCTCGTTGCTTGGCGGTTAAAGGACAACAATTTCATTCTTAGTGTGTTGGTTACTAATCACCATTCTAAGATTGACCGTGCTACCTAGTCCATTTTTTTGGTGCACTCGTTGATCAATGAGTTAGGATTGCATAAATCCCTCATCCTTTTGATCATATCATCTTGTCCTGAAAAGCAAGATTGTTCTCGAGCTTAATAACATGTCGGTGGTTCGTGATTTTCCGAATATCTTATCGGAAGTATTATAGGGTTGTTCCCTGACTGTTATGTTGAGCTCGTGATCAAGTTGGTTTCTTATAAACCACCACTTCTCCAAGAATCTGTGTTGGATACCCCGAACTAGTTGGTTAAGCTAAACAACAACTTGGAGAGTTGGAAGATAAAAGCTTAACCCACATAGCTCACTCCAAAGGGATATCTTGTGTGTGTATTGAAGATAGATGATATCTTCTCCAATTGATCCCTGTGATCATTTGTGGATCTATTGTCTTGTCCAAACTTTGATTTGAGTATGGGTTATCGTCAAGTCAAATCAGAACCAACGATATTCGTAATGTTGTCTTACTCATGGTCGTTCCCTTGAGCATACACCATTATATCTTTTGGGTCTGACCAATGCTATCACTTTGTCCACATTGTCATGGAATTCCATCTATATGGAAACCTGGATGAATTGTTGTTGAGCCCATCAGCAACATTGTTGTCTTCTCCATGATCTATGTTGAACATCCAGCTAGTATTGGAAACTTTTATAAGCATTATCTTCATGACCCGTTCGTGAAGCATATGTACAGAAGAAAGAAGTGACTTCCTCTAATTCATGTGCATTTGATGCAAGTTGCCGCCGCGAATTCGAGAAAGCATGTTTTTACCTCCTCTGGAGTCATCCCAAGTCAGTAATGCATACGTGCGAAGTATTCTATGGTCTGATAGACTGATCATCTTCATTCTGTATGTATCCCTAGCACACCAAGCCACTGATTGATTTGTTCAAAGAAAAGAAGTTCAAATGCTATTCCCAAAGGGCCCGGACGGACATTCACAAGACTTCGTTATCTCCAATGATGATTCCCAATCTGAACTCGATAGTATTTTATTATAAGACTACTATCTCGTCACGTTTGTCTGGGACAACGTGTTCACAGGTACGTAGCAGAACTAGCTCATGTTTTGGAGCTTGCTATCGTAGTTCACTCCCCGAGAATTTCGCAACGCCATCTCGTCAATTTGTGTTGCAAACTTTCGTTTCCAGACATGACGTCTGGAATATCCTGACACCAACCAGAACTAAATCTCAGGCAGCTATGATGGTTGGAGCATTTTCCAAGAACTATAATATTGGTCTCTCGATTACCGGTAAAGTGAATGTCGTGGCCAACACACCTAGCCGGAAGACCTATTGTTGTAGTATCTTGATTGAAGAAATTGGCCACCTCCCCATAGGGACTTCGTAGGAATTACTCCCTAGTTGTTCCTTTTGGACTTTTTGTGCTCCCGAAGTCCGACCTTTACTTGATGGCCATGTTGATGCTTTTAAGCATTGACCGTGGTACCTAGTACACCAAGGAGAACATTAGAAGCGGAGTGCTAAATGTCTCTCGGTCGATCATCCAGATTTTGCCCCTTGACTCCGCTAGGGTGAAATCTGAGAAGTGTTATCTTCCTTTGCATCTGCACTATCCATCATTATTCATCATGTAGTATGTTGTGTTGCCAGGATCCTTGACACGGATATTGGTAAAACCTTGATGAATATGGGAATGCTCAAGTTCTTGAGAGCACGCACAAGCACTAGGTGTTATCCTCGACACTAACCAGGATTGCTCCCAGTGTTCTTGGTTATGTTGTAACCTCTCAAAGAGCAATTTACTCTACTGTTGGGTTTCTTCCCAGTTACTAGAATCATTCCCAGCATTTGCATTTTGTTCCCAACTTGCACCGCCAATGTGCCATTTTACCATGGATCCCATCCATTTCCGGTGATAAGCAAAATCAACCTTGGCATTGTCCTTTACAAGGTAGTCCACATCATCCATTCTGGCCCGAGAATGTCATTATCTCGAACTCCGTCAAATGATCGATTGTGTTTGCCTTAGGCTGGTAAAGGGAATTTCAATGATCTCTATATCAAAAGTAATTCTTTTTGCCACTTAAGGGAGTAACTCTACGAGTCACCTTCTCTAAGGTACCCAGCCTGGTGACATCGATCACCCTCTTCTTAGGTGTGGAATTATTGCCATTAGGTGAACCTTCATCATTTATTTCACTACATCCCTCTGGAGGTGTACTCCGTGTCTCAGCTCAAGAGATGTTTCAACGTCTCACTCCATGAGTTGATCTTGAGTTGCTCGATCTTTCGGAAGATCAATTTTGTAGAGTTTCTCTCATCATCACCGTTTGGACGAAGATCTCGAAAGCAAGGATGCTAGGATCAACATGAGGCAAGCAATCAACACTTATACGGAGGACACTTGGATCATGAAGTTTGTGTTAGTTAGTGTCCCCTCTGATTTCTTATCTCACGTCCTGAATCTCGGGACGAGATTCTTGTTTAGTGGGGGTGAGTTGTCACATCCCCAGCTTCACCTTGCATTAGGATAGCACCTGTCTGTTGCATCATGTTTATTTTCAAAGGAAACCTGAAATGGGGATGACTAAACCCTAGCACCAAATCAAAGCAATTAGGTTTAACCTAAAAATATTTTCAATAAACCCAAAAATTGCCTTTAGTAATGTTTGATAATATTGGCAAGGGTTTTGGTCCAAACCAAAAATATTGAACATTTATGGGGAATTGTTTGGGCTTTGATTTAATTCACTAATGTATTTGAGTTGGAGCAACTAAATCCTATAATTATTTTTAATGCTCCAATTATTCTGAAAACATTTTGTGGAGTTTTGGAATAATCCATATTGCTTCCACAAATAATTTCAGAAGCAACAAAAATGGTTTAGTATTAGTACTAAATCAAAATAGAGCAAAACAAATAGAAAACAATAATTAAAATAGAAAGCAGAGAGGAAGAGAAGTACCTAGGCCTTCTTACCTGGCTGGCCCATGAGGAGGCCCAGCTCCTGTTTAGGCCCAGCCCACCAGGGGCAAGGTTGTCTTCAACCTTGTACCCACTGGCAGCCAGCGCACGCATCGACCGCGCCACCTCCCGCTTCACCGTGTCGCGCTCCCCTTCGACCCAATCCAGGCGCCAAGAGACGTGGACGAAGCCCCTGCGGCGATTCCCTCCTTCTCTGGTCACCTCCCCTTTCTCCCCGCTCGCTTTCGAGCTCGGCCGAATGAGCTTATCGCCGCCGTCCACCGCTTGCATGGTCACCGGCCACCACACGCCTCGCCGAAGTGTCGGGAAGCTCCGCCACCCCTTACCTAACCTCCTCACTGAGCCACGCGCCTTGGGAAGCCCCGTGTCGTCTTCACCGTCGCCGTCTTCAACCTGTGGCCGTGGAGATCACCGGCGACCGTGCGCCCGCTCCGACGCGTCCCCGAGCTCGCTGACGATGCCATCGAGATCGCCGTGAGCTCCTCCTTCCTTCCCCCCTGTCCCCTCACTTCTGCGTGTGCTCTAGCCCCGATCCCCTTAGAGACCGTGAGCTCACCGCCGCCGGCCATATCAATGCCGTGGCCAGGGCCACCACAGCCCACGCTCGAGCGCGTCAACACACTCACCACACCTGCAGGAAGTCGTAGCACCCCTCTGCGCCTCCTCCCATGCAGTGAATAATCATCCTCGCCGATGCCCGAGCTCCGACCGCCGCCTCGCTCGTCGCCGGCACCGTTTCCGGCCACCCCAGGTCAGGAGACCACCACCATCCAACGCAGCTCATCGCCAGCGTCCCATTTATGCCCTCAGCGCATCGATCCGAGCCCCGTGGAGGTTTTCCGAGCACCTCCAGCATCTCGGGCCTCGCCGCCGGCGAGTCGCCGGCAGGTTTGACCTCCGCCGTTGACTAGTTTTGACCCCTGTGAGGCAATGACATGTGGGGCCAGCCCTGACTAATTTTAGTTTAGGGTTTTAATTAAGTTTTATTTGCTGTCATTAACTTAATTATACACTAACATGTGGGCCCCGTGTCTGTTTTGTTTAGTTTTAAACTTTTAGTTAGTGCTGAGAGACTGACCAGTGGGACCCACTGGTCAGGTTTGACCTGGACCCGCCCGTTGACTTGCTGACGTCACATAGACGTCATGCTGACGCAGTAAAGCTTTTCTGGAATTTATATAAATCTAAATGATTTATTTATTCTCAGAAAATGCCTTAAACTTCTAAAAATCATATAAAATCAACCATAGCTCAGATGAAAATAATTTATATATGAAAAATGATCAGAAAAATCCAAGGAATCTGGTTATGGCATTTTCATGCATGTTTGAACAAGTTAAACCTGCTGATCAGGTAAAATTAATTAAATGGCATTTAAATAATCACATATGGAGTTTGAATTTGAACCTTTGATTCAAACCAACTTCATTTAACATGGTTGCTAGTTGCATTAGCTCAATCAACAGCATATTTCCATGTCATGAGCATGCATCATATTGTCGCATTGCATTGATTGTGTTCTCTCTTGTTTGCCGATGTTTGTCCCCTCTCAGTAGACGCTGTTCCGACGATGTGATCGATGACACCGATGAAGACTCATTGATATCTTCAGAAGTGCCAGGCAAGCAAAATCCCATTGAGCATTCCGATATAATCCCACTCTCTCGCTCTTGCTCTCTTTTAATGCATTAGGACAGCAACGCTTCAACTGTTACCTGCTGCGGTAGCTGAACCCCTTTCCATTGCATGACCTGTCATTGCCACAGTAAATAGTTGAAACCCACTAGTATGAGTAGGAGTTGTTTGAGCCATGTTGTGCCTACTCATTCATGCTTTCTGGTTATGCCTGCTATTGCTTAGAGTTGTGTCAGGTCTGATTCATCGGGGATGAATTGGAAGGGTGATGAACATGTCCTAACGTGTGTGAGCTAAGTGTGTGAACACGATTTGGTAAAGGTAGCGATGAGAGGCCATGTAGGAGTACATGGTGGGTTGTCTCATTGCAGCCGTCCTCAGGAACTGAGTTCTGTGTTGGTTGGGCCATGAAACAGCTACTACCACACATTGGGATCCTTAATTGACTCTCTCGACTTATTAATCAATATGATCTCTGTCCAGGAGTTGCAACTAGTTTCTGGTGTTTGTAGTTTACTGGAGGTCGTGCGCAGCGCTGACCCTCGGGGTGGGCTGTGACACAGCAGGTACGTGGCACGGTGTACCGATTGCCCGTTTGGTGATGTGGGAACCCTGTACACATCGTTTGGGGCCGTGAGCGACACCCCGGCCGGATCTCCCCACGGATGGAACCCAAATAGGCGATAAACGTGGACGAGAGACTTGTGTGGTTAGTCAGGTCGTGGCCGACACCCTCGCTGGGCCTCCGCTTGAAGGTTGCCGAGTACATGTCGTGTAAACGGCGGTAAGTGGTGAGAGCGTGTGTGAAGAAGTACACCCCTGCAGGGTTATATATATAATCTATTCGAATAGCCGTGTCCGCGGAAATGGACTTCTGGGTTGCCTATAACAGTTCATAGACAAGTGAAAGTGGATACTCTAAAACGCGCAAGATAAGCGTGAGTGCTATGGATGGCCTTCTCGTAGGGAGACGGGAGCGGATCCATAGTGGTGTATTGTGAATATGTGGACTCGTGTGCACCACCTCAAAAGAGTTAATTGCAGTCGTAGTTTAGGATAGCCACCGAGTCAAAGCTGGCTTGCTGCAGTCAAACCCCACCACCCCTTTGTTGATACTGATGCATATGTAGCTAGTTCTGATGTAAGTCTTGCTGAGTACCTTTGTACTCACGTTTGCTTAATTATGTTTTTGCAGAGAGACTTCAGTCTCGCTAGTGGTTCCGCGTGGACTTCAACGTTTAGCTTGTTACCTCAGCTACGATCTTGTACCCTTGGGAGGGTCTTGTAGATAGTCAGGCTTTTCAGCCTTTTTCATTTGTAGTTGTCTGTACTCAGACATGTTATGCTTCCGTTGCCTGTATGCTCTGTATGTTGGGTCATGTGACCTCTGTTTGTAATAAATGCTATGATGGCTCTTCTGGGCCTTATCTATATGAGTTGTTGAGTTATGTTGTGATGCCATGTTGTACATCACATACTTGCATGTTATGCATACGTGTAATGTGTATTGCTATGTGTGGGATCTGACACCTAGTTGTTTATCTTTGGTAGCCTATCTTACAGGGAAATGTTTCCTAGTGCTTCCACCGAGCCTTGGTAGCTCGCTACTGCTCCGGAACACTTAGGCTGGCCGGCATGTGTCCTTCTTCGTTCCTATGTCTGTCCCTTAGGGGAAATGTCACGCGTTGTTCCTTTAAGTCCTTGTAGCTTGCTACGACTTGGGTTCATACGTTGATGACCGACACGTTCGTTGCTGGGTCATGTATGCCTGTCTCTGTAATTTAGTGCCACTTTTGGTTTATAACTAGTCATGTCGGCCCGGGTTCTCTGTCATATGGATGCTAGCGACACTATCATATACGTGTGCCAAAATGCGCAAACGGTCCCGGGCCAGGTAAGGTGGCACCCGTGGGGATACCGTGCATGAGGCCGCAAAGTGATATGATGTGTTACAGGCTAGACCTGTGTGACTTAGTATCGGGGTCCTGACACTACTCCTCCACCCCCCCAAGATGATTTCCAAGACAACACATGCATAGACACTCAACGTAGCTGTGTTGGTGATGAGCACGTCTCCCCTAGTGCTCCATCACAGGTGCTCCCTCTAACTTGGCACTATTATATGTGGTTGCATGTTATGTATGATGTCTAGCTTGTATTGCTTCTAATTTTGTTGAATTTCATCTGCTTACTATACACATTATACTTGTGACTAAGACACATGTTCCTGTTTCTAGAACATACAATATCTGTCTATCACACCATGTTATTACATCAAAGTACATTTGTTCTGAAGAACTAAATTGATATTCTTTTTTCTTATGAGCTTGACTTAACATGGCATAGAGCAAGAGGAAGCAAGACAGAACAACAGGGAAACGGAAGCGGAACAATCCTGCAGATTCTGCTGGTACTGATGGTGCAATAGAAGGTCAAAGTCCAGCGGAAAATTGTACCTACAGGGTATTCCGTGCTACATGAGCTACAGAACAAGCCAAACAGAAACAAATAGCTGCCACCAAACAAGCAGAGACAACCCTAGTTGTTGCAACACCTTCCATAGTACCACCAGCTGCACGATTTACTCGTTGGTCAACTCAGCTAGCACCACATTCCAAGCTCCCTTGCCACCTGACACTACTTCCGAAGCACTCTTGACACAAGATGAGGTGGCAAGATCATATGAACTTTGTGAGCTTCAACAGCAAGAAGGTAGTTGCCGGAGTCAAGTTACAGTTGCATGCTTCTTTGTATGTAGTCTCACAGTCTGATGTATACTAACACTTCCTATGTTTGTTGTTGGACTAGCACCTAGGCGCAAGAGGAAACAAACATCAGGGATAATGCTCGATATGTTAACTAAATCTAGAGGAGGAAGGATGGAGATCCGTTTTGAGGCAGGTTTAAAAAGGCCACGTGATGCTACAGAGTCAGCCAAGTTAGTATCAGAGGCAGCGGTTGCTGTTAGGTGTCATGTACGTATCCTCCCAACATGGATTCAGTACAGGAATGACAAAGACGAAACCCATTTCAACACCTTCCTCGACCATTTATCTGTAAGTATGGTTATGTATGGAAACTAGTAATATCGTCTTGCTCTGTCCAATACTTTCTAGGTTGCTGATGATGAGATTCCCAAAATTTTCAACATATGAGGTTCAAGTTGGATAGCCAAGATGATGCAACCAGACAAGCTTGCACCCGTATTTTCAAATCTGCTCTGCGACAGTATTGGTATAACTTGAGGAAAACTCACTTTGAAGGCAAGGCTAATAGTGAACTTGCCCAAACATCTCCAGTGGAAAATATATCTGATGAAGACTGGAGAGGCCTCGTTAAACACTGGTCCGATCCGAAGTATCAGGTACATTATATATATGTGATCGGATCACATGTTGAAGTCCTATTTACGCATGTGCCACACAAATCTATCTTCTTGTAGGCGAACTGTTCACAGAACAAGACCAACCGTACGACAGTGAAATTCCAACAGACGATAGGATCTCGTAGCTATATTGCACACTGCGAGGCTCTTGTAATTAGCTGTTGTTTTACTCTTTTCGTTGTACCATATTATCAGATCTATATTGACTTGTTCCAAATGCAGAGGAAAGCCCGCAAGGACCGAAAAGTACCTGAACCAAATGATGTGGAAATCTTCAAGGATTGTCACACCAGCAAGAAGAAGGGCATTACTACACCAGTCAAAGCCGCTGTTGTAAGTCCTTAATCCTCATGTCTTTTAACTACTACTTACTCTGACTTGTGCCTTGAACTGCATGGTTTGAAGCCAATGTCTATTACTCGTTTCAATTTTATACACAATTGTCTTAGCGTATCATTGCACCTTACAAGGTTTAAAAGAGAGGAGTGATGTTCCTTTGATCTTGACCTATAATCTAGTTCCGTGCTGGACTTGCCCACACAACGTTACAATTGCATGTTTGTCTGTTCTCAGTTGTTTTGTGATATGAATGATGTCATACTATGCTTACCGTATTATAAACTTTGTCTCTTTATCCTTAGCCCTCAATACAATGTGAAGAAATAGACAATACATTAGCGATGGTACATGGTCATATGTTTGGAACATGGTTTTATTATGTACTTTGCAATAAAATACAACTATTATTTTACATGGGTTCACCAGAAAAAGTTCTGTATATAGACCAAATCTATTTTGTTTGGTTTTGCTGCCTCCTTAATATCTTTTGTTCTGGTACTACTAATGTAAAACCTCAAATTTTCAGCGAGCTATGAAAAAAATGGTGGAACCACCACCTTCTGATGGTGGCAAGGCAACTATAACCGTAATGTCAGCTCTTGCTGCAGTGGGTCAGTACCTGTCCACTAACAATGCCAAAAGCACATTCCTGCGTAATACTGGCTTGGTTGTTAAGGCAATCTCGTCCAAATTGCCTCATGATCAAGATATGCAAGCTCAAAACAATGTTGTATCTGCGCTCCAGACACAAGTCCATTCCCTAACAGAGACCCTTTGTGAAACAAGGAGAGACATTGTTCGATGTTGTCAAGATATGCATGGTTTTGAAACCATACTATCAGACATTTTCTATGTTGTTCAGGAGCCTAGGAGAACTGAAGGCGAAGGTTATGGTGCTCCATCGGACAATACAACATGAAAACATAACAGTCAGGTCAAATGAACTGAGCTTCTGAACTTTTGGTGGTGCATTTATCTGCTAGAGTGCTAACTTTTATGCCAACCTTCATTTTGTTTTATAGTTGTAATTTCTTTTGGTGCGATACAAAATTTGTTCTTAACGTGCAGCCACCGGCTGAAGAAAACAGCAAGCCATTTTTGTATAGTGTAGGGTGTTCCCTATATTTGCACTGGTGGCGAACTTTGATGCCCACCGGCTGTAGTCAACATGGGCCTCCTACGGGCCGTAGAAACAATGGGCCTTCTAAGGGCAGTAGAAACAATGGGCCTTCTTTCTTTCAAAAAAAAACAATGGGCCTTCTACGTGGCGTAGAAACAATGTGCCTTATACGGGCTGTAGACACAATGGGCCTTCTATGGGTCGTATCGTCAATGGGCCTTCTACGGGCTATATGATCGGTTGGCCAAACATGGGCCAATAACAGACCACATTATGGCCGTAAATGGGCTAGAGTTGAAATCGTCCGTTCATGGGCCGACCATAACGGGCCGTCGTTAATAGGTCGTACTTTGATGACGCTATGAAAATGGCCCAATGTACTAACGGGCCACAAACGGGCCGACTATAACCACGGGCTGAATTTGGCCCACAAGCAGAAGATGACATTAACGGACCGTAAGTAAACGAATGTGGAAATGAGCCCAAGAATAAATGGGCCCCGAGAAGGCCGAAAGATAACATGGGCTGGAAATGGCCCAACGAAATAATGGACCGTTAATGGGTATAAAGTGATACACTGTTCATTATGGGCCAGTTTCACCACGTGCCGTTAATGGGTATAAAGTGATACACTGTTCATTACGGGCCAGTTTTACCACGGGCCATTAATGGGCCGAGAGTAATAAGGGCCTCATATGGGCCGAAAGACATCATGGGCCATACATGGGCCGGAAGTTAAAATGGGCTAGAATTATATTGGACGGCCCAGATGACGCTACTAGGCCTAATTCGGATAGGCCGTAAACGGGCCCTGGGTTAGCGGGCTGTAAATGGGCTATATGCGAACATGCCGTTAACAAGCTTGCCATGGGCGAGCCCGCCACCTTTTGACCAAGTCAAACGAGCCGGCCTTTTCACAGGAGTGGGCCTCTGTTGGGCCGTGCCACGTGTCAGCGTATCACAGGTGCTTTGGGTCCAATGAGTGGATGGCATCTGTCCCAACGGTGAGCCGACACGTCTTTCCTCCAGCCAATGATGATTTTACACGTGGAAAATCCCCATTGGTCGGGGCTGTTAGCGGGTTATCGGATCCAAAACCAGACCCGATAGCTTAACGACGTTCCGTTATGGTGGATGCCACGTGTCGGTCACCCTTGACGAAAGCACTTCTGTGATGCGTGATTTATCGTCATGGAAGTGGACACTTCCGTGATGATAATTTTGGTAATGTCATGGAACACTTCTACGACAGCACATGTATGCCTATCTTGATTCTGTCATAAAATTTTCATTGATGTACATGCATGACAAAAAACGTGACCTACTATGACAAACACGTATCATCACGGAAGTGTATTTTTTTTGTAGTGCATGTACACGTCATATGAGGAAGTGGCTGTCCAGCGTCCGATGAATGGCGGGTTTCGGGCCTGCTCCTCTCCGGCATCGTCGTCTATACCATCGATGTCTTCGGAGGCGTAGTCGAGCATGTCAGTTAGATCCTAGATAGTGGCTATGAAGTGGGTGGCGGGTGGGAAGGAAAGTTCCCTATTTTCAGCCCCTAGTCCAGGCTGGGCGCAATTCGGAAGCGGTTCCTCTATAATGGCGAGGGATCGCATTAAGTCCAGAGCCTCGTTTAAGAGCGAGGTTTGGATGGGGACCAAAGTTCCCTGGCAGAGTTCACAAAACATGGACTCCGAGGGTTCAGAGCTAGTGTCCGAAGAAGAGTCCGGCTTTGTGATAACTGCCTGTGGCGCTATCCTATCTGGTTCTCCAGTGTTGAGCTTTATAGCCGCAGATACTTTGGCAGGCTCTAGACTCCCGTCTTCGGACCTGGTGACGCGCTCCGGATCTAAGGCCGTAGTGGTGGTTGGAGCCACGAACCCTTAGAAGATCAAGTCTCCTCGGATATCAGCGACATAGTTCAGATTTCCAAAACTGATCAGGTGACCAGGTGTGTAGCTGTCGATCTGCTCCACGTGGCCAAGCGAGTTGGCACGCAGTGCAAAGCCGCCAAATACGAAGATCATTTCGGGGCGAAAGGTCTCCTTCCCGGCAGCATTGTCGTAGATGATTGATGAAGCCATCGAGCCTTTCGACGGTGGCATAGTGGAACTCTCAATGAAAGCACCAATGTTGGTGTCAAAACCGGCAGATCTCTGGTAGGGGGTCCCGAACTGTGCGTCTAAGGATCGAAGGTAACAGGAGGCGGGGGACACAATGTTTACCCAGCTTTGGGCCCTCTTGATGGAGGTAATACCTGATAACCCACAAGTGTAGGGGATCAGTTGTAGCCTCTTTTGATAAGTAAGAGTGTCGAACCCAACGAGGAGTTAAAGGTAGAACAAATTTTCCCTCAAGTTCTATCGACCACCAATACAACTCTACGCACGCTTGACGTTTACTTTACCTAGAACAAGTATGAAACTAGAAGTACTTTGTAGTTTTTGTGGGATAGGTTTGCAAGAATATAAAGAGCACGTAAATATAAACTAGGGGCTGTTTAGGTAAAGAAGTAATAAAGTTAATATAGCGAGTGTGGAAAAGTGGTGGTAGGAGTTGCGAAATTGTCCCTAAGCAATTGACTACGTTACTAGTCCGATATCAAGTTTTATGTGGGAGAGGCCACTGCTAGCATGTCATCCCCGACTTGAAATTCTATGCACTTATGATTGGAACTATTAGCAAGCATCCGCAACTACTAACGTTCATTAAGGTAAAACCCAACCATAGCATTAAGATATATTGGCCCCCTTCAATCCCGTATGCATCAATTTCTATGCTAGGTTGAAGCTTCTGTCACTCTTGCCCTCCAATACATAGTCCTATCAACATACAACTAACCCTATGGTGTGATCCACACGCGCGCTCATATGATGGGCACCAAAGGACGGCAATATAACCACAAGCAAATTAAACCAATCATAGCAATTCACCAATTACCGATAGGACAACGAAAATCTACTCAGACATCATAGGATGGCGACACATCATTGTATAATAATATGAAGTATTAAGCACCATGTTCAAGTAGAGGGTACAGCGGGTTGCGGGAGAGTGGACCAATGTAGATAGATGGGGGAAGGTGATGAAGATGTTGGTGAAGATGACAGAGGTGTTGGTGTAGATCGCCGTCACATGATGATGGCCCCGGCGGCGTTCCGGCGCCACCGGGAGAGAGGGGGAGAGAGCCCCCTCCTCCTCCTTCTTCTTCTTCTTCTTCTTCTTCTTCTTCTTCTTCTTCTTCTTCTTCTTCTTCTTCTTCTTCTTCTTCCTTGACCTTCTCCCTAGATGGGAGAAGGGTTTCCCCTCTGGTCCATGGCCTCCATGGCGGCGGAGGGGCGAGAGCTCCTCCAAGATTGGATTTGTCTCTCCGTCTCTCTCTGTTTCTGCGTTCTCAGATTCTGGCCTTTCACCGTTTCTTATATTCCCGGAGATCCGTAACTCCGATTGGGCTGAATTTTTGACAAGATTTTTATCTAGATATTAGCTTTCTTGTGGTGAAAGAAGGGCACCAACCGCCTTACGGGGTGGCCACAAGGGTCAGGGGCACGCCTGACCCCCTCGGGCGCGCCCCCTGCCTCGTGGCCCCCTCGAGCATCGTCTCGCGTTGATTCTTCTTCCCAGAATTCATAAATATTCCAAAAAAAATCTCCGTCCGTTTTTATCCCGTTTGGACTCCGTTTCATATGGATATTCTATGAAACAAAAATACATCCAACAAACAAGAACTGACACTGGGCACTCGATCAATAAGTTAGTCCCAAAAATAGTATAAAAAGTTGCCAAAAGTATATGAAAGTTGTATAATATTGGCATGGAACAATAAAAAAAATATAGATACGATGGAGACGTATCAGTATCCCCAAGCTTAATTCCTGCTCGTCCTCGAGTAGGTAAATGATAAAAAAGATATTTTTTGATGTGGAATGCTACCTAGCATAATCTTGATCATGTAATCTAATCATGGCATGAATATTAAGACACGAGTGATTCAAAGCAATAGTCTATCATTTGATATAAAAGAATTTAATACTCGGGCATCCCAACAAACAATCAAGTCTTACAAAATATCAATGCTAAAGAACGTTATCCCTACAAAATCATATAGTATTTTATGCTCCCTTTTCTTAACACAAGGTACCCCTCATGCCCATCCCGGTGTCAGCCAAGCAATTATTTTCATACTTTACCTTTTTGAACCTTTTCAACTCTTCACGCAATACATGAGCGTGAGCCATGGAGATAGCACTATGGGTGGAATAGAAGGTGGTATAGACAAAAGTAGGGAGAAAGTCTCACATCGACTAGTAAAATTAATGGACTATGGAGATGTCCATAAATTGATATCAATGTGAGTGAGTAGGGATTGCCATGTAACGGATGCACTAGAGCTATAAGTGTATGAAAGCTCACAAGAAAACTAGTGGGTGTGCATCAACTTGCTTGCTCATGAAGACCTAGGGCATTTGAGGAAGCCCGTCTTTGGAATATAGAAGCCAAGTTCTATAATGAAAAATTCCCACTAGTATATGGAAGTGACAACATAGGCGTCGGTGTACTAAGATAGGGGTACCCTAGTATCCCAACTTGTGCACGGGCAGTAGCAGCTTCCCGCGGCAGGGTTTACCACGTGCTCGCCGGAAACCTTTTCGGTCCCTATGAAGCCACTCAAAAACAAAGTATACAAGACAGAAGATCAAGACCCCGGCAAGTGGAGCTTGCCGGGAAGGCCGTCCCAGGCTCGAGGCTATCACATTAACACAAGACCCTGGCAAGAGGAGCTTGCCAGGAAGACCAGAAGACTGCATCCCAGAAGACATGCCTCGGCGCGCCCTGCGCCCCGGCAGGACCCGGGGAGCGACAAGCTTCCGGGCCCGGCAAGATCAAGACCCCGGCAAGGCGCTTGCCGGGGGAAGCCTGCGCTGTGTGCCCGCGCTCCAGCTCATCGGCCCACGCGTCGCCCTGGGGCCCTTCCAGGGACGCGTGGCGGATGGCTGTGCAGCCTGGGGGACACGGTCGCACGCCACGGTGACGAGGCTACCGCCGTGGCGAACGGAGACGCATGGACGGGTGCTTTTGGGGTCGACGGTGACGGGCATTTAAGGCCCTTGTCCCCCACTGTCAAAGTTAGGTGAAGACCACTGTTCATCCACTGTTCATGCACTGTTCTCACACTATTACAACTACCACCAAAATTACATTTTTACCCTCCTCTACGTTGACACCTGTCGGTGACCCCTTGAGCTATAAAAGGAGGCCCATGCACAACGTAGAAAGGGTTCGAATCCTTAGCAACTCTCACGCTCGGTGTAGCTAGTACTGTAGCTCTTCAAGCTCCCGAGCTCAATACAACCAAGGCAGGAGTAGGGTTTTACGCGTTCGCGCGGCCCGAACCTAGGTAAACTGCCCGCGTGCTCTCCTCGATCTGCTCTTCGTGCTCCCTCCGCTCCCTTACCGCAACGTAAAAGGGGCTCCGGTCCCATAGGTGCTCGTGGTGGACAGTTTCCCCCGACATCTTTGGCGCGCCAGGTAGGGGGCGTCGAGGTTGTGCGAACCTGATCCGGCGCTCACGCGGGCGCATTCTTCATTAACCTCTCCATCTTCACCAACTTCAACAGCAACAGCATGGCCCCGAAGAAGAAAGCTTCGGAGGTCGCAGGTCCGTCTGCATCGATCCCGCCACCACCAGAACCAACGGTTGGTGGAGGAGATGCTGGCGGAAGGGTGGTCGCCGGCGAGGAAACTCGCGGCGTCACCAAATCCAAGGACAAGACGGACGACCGAGCCTCGGTGTCCGTAGACGCGCCACGTCCATCTCAGCAAACGACAGGCCAGCAACGCCGTGGTACAGGAGGTACCATCCGCTTGCTGGGCCAAGGACAAGCCAGAGGCTCGCGGGATGCTCAAGGCCATCGTCCTGGCACGAGCAAGGCGCGGTCGCCGGGGCGAGAGGCTGCTCCTTCTAACCCTGTTAGAAGTCTGAGCATATCTCGCTCCTCGCACCGCTCGCCGCCGCTCCCCTCCTCTCCAGCAGAAGCTCTCGCAAGAGCGCAACTACTCCTCGACTTCCCTCCAGCGGCAGACAAGGCCGAGGACTGGAGGGCGACGATCCAAAGCCTGATCGCCTTCGCCAACAACGACACGCCGCAGCAGCCGGCGACATCGCGGCCACGGCAAGTCGACCAGACGAAGGCCGATGGCGACAAGACCGCCGGGGGTGCAACCACCGTGCACTCCCCGCCGCGGAAGCAGAAGACGCCTCCCCGCCGGATCAACATCGACGACGACTCCACGGCGTCATCGGATCCGCGGGCTCGTCGGGACCAGCGCCAAGTCCTTGACGATCGGCGGCAAGAGGATGCTCGGACAACAATCGAGCGCCGACGAGAAGCCCGGCGACAATCGGATCAGCGTGCTGGGACCGCTGTCGACACGCACGCGCCCGGTGAACCAGGCGACTTGCCGTACGCGGCAGGTTGCCCATGCGTTCACCCGTGAGCTGCGGCGCGTCCAGTGGCCCAGCATGAAAAACTTCAAACCGAACGTACCCGAGAAGTACGACGGCAAGACGCACCCCTCGGAGTTCCTCAGCATCTACACCATCGCGGTGCAGGCTGCCGGGGGGCGTGACGAGAAGATATTGGCCAACTACTTCCTGCTGGTGCTTAAGCCAAACGTTCGTTCCTGGCTTATGCACTTGCCGGAAGGCTCCATTTCTTCGTGGGCAGATTTGTGCCACCAATTTGTTGGCGCCTTCACGGGCGGCCACAAACCCCACGGCCAGGAGAGTGATCTCCACATCTTGGCCCAGAAGGAAGGAGAACCCCTGCGCAAGTACATCCAACGATTCAGCCGCGTGCAACACAACATTCCCGACGTTCACCCCGCCGCGGTTATCAGCGCGTTCCACCAGAACGTACGTAACCGCCGCATGCGGGAGGAGATGGCCATGACCAAGATACGGGATGTCAGCGAGCTCTACGCTCTGGCTGACAAGTGCATGCGCGCCGAAGAGGGGAGGAGACTCCCCGGGGAGGAGGCTGGCGCAGGGGGAAGCGACAGCGAGGATGCCGCCCCGGCAAAGAAGAGCCGGCGGCGGAACAATAGAAAGAAGAAGAGCAAGGAAGTGCTAGTCGTCGAGCAGTCCGGCAAGGAGGCTCCCGCCAAAAAGTCACAGGCTGGCGGCTCCGGCAAGGAGCCTGCCCCTGTAGCGGCAGCCGACAAGCAGGACGGCTCCGACAAGCAATATTGCAAGATCCACCGCACCAAGGGTCATGACCTTTCGAACTGCAAGCGAGTCGAGTACCTCGTAGAGCAGCAGAAAGCTGAATACGAGCGACGCGACAAGGAGAAGGCCCAAGGTGGCGGGGGAGAGCCAAGCAAGAAGCGGCCATTTAATGGCCGGGGAGGACGCCGCGGCAAGGCCAAGCAGCGGCAAGGTGATCGACCTCCCCGGGGCCGCGACAAGGATGAGGAGGAAGACGACGACGACGACGACATGGAGGAAGGTGATAACAGCGAGCAGGAGTTCCAGAAGGCCACAGAATTTCTGTGTGTCGACGGAGGCGCCTCTCTGCATGCTTCCCACCGCCAACTCAAGCAGTGGGTGCGGGAAGTAAATGCAGCTGAGCCGCCCGTTGAGTCACGCAGGCTCCTGAAGTGGTCCAGCACGCCCATCATCTCTTGAGGATCACCCTGACCGCACAACTGCGGTCGGGTGCTTGCCGATGTTGGTCTCACCCACCATCCGCAACCTCAAGGTCACCAAAATGTTGGTTGATGGCGGGGCCGGCCTGAACTTGATCTCCTCGGCTGTGATCAAGAAACTCCAGATCCCAGACGGCGAGCTCGAAGAGACCGGTTCGTTCCAAGGAATAAACCCGGGAAGGAGCAAGCCCAAGGGGAAGATCACTCTGCCAGTGACCTTTGGCGGGGAACTCAACTTCAGGACGGAGAGGATAACCTTCGATGTTGCCGATATCCCATTGCCATACAATGGGATACTTGGACGTCCTGCCCTCGCCAAGTTCATGGCAGCTTCCCACTACGCCTACAACATACTCAAGATGCCGGGGCCGATAAGCGTCATCT
Source organism: Secale cereale (assembly GCA_902687465.1). Taxonomy (NCBI): domain Eukaryota; kingdom Viridiplantae; phylum Streptophyta; class Magnoliopsida; order Poales; family Poaceae; genus Secale; species Secale cereale. Next base: position 90,603,550 of record LR738710.1, on the reverse strand, counting down.
CTGTCCCTGGCGACAAGAAGGATGCGCTTATCTGCGCCGACAAGATATACCGGGATGCAGCCGCCGCAGCGGAGAGCAACACACTTGCCGCTAAAGCTCCCGGGGGGAAGAAGACCAAGACCAAGTCCGGCAAGAGCTCTGGGGCCCACTCCGGCAAACGCACCTCTTCGGAGTGCTGCGCTGCCGTCGAGGGCGTTCCATCGAGCTCCACCGGCAAGTGCAAGAAAGGGATGCCGCTCCACCGGCAACCAAGAAGGTGTCCGCCAAGGAGGACGGCACTGGTGGTACCTTGACCATCAGTGCTACGCTTGATAACAAATAGGAAAGCGCGCTCGTTGCCTTCCTGCGGGCGAATGTTGATGTGTTTGCGTGGCAACCATCTGACATCCCCGGCGTTCCCAGGAAGGTGATTGAGCACAAGCTTGCTGTTTGTCCTCATGCGCGGCCCGTCAAGCAGAAGGTCAGGAAGCAAGCCGTGGAGCGCCAAGAATTCATCGCCGAAGAAATCAAGAAGCTAGAAGCAGCAGGCCTGGTTAGAGGCGTAATCCATCCCACGTGGTTAGCAAATCCAGTTGTCGTGCGTAAGGCCAACGGGAAGTGGAGACTGTGTATAGACTTCACTGATGTGAATAAAGCATGTCCCAAGGATCCATTTCCCTTGCCGCGCATTGACCAGATTGTTGACTCCACCGCTGGATGTGAGCTGCTTTCCTTCCTTGATGCATACTCAGGCTACCACCAGATTTTCATGGCCAAGGAAGATGAAGAGAAAACTGCATTTATCACTCCATGTGGCACGTATTGCTTCATACGCATGCCTTTTGGATTGAAGAATGCAGGCTCAACATTTGCAAGGGTGGTGCACACTGCTTTTGAGCCACAGATACACAGAAATGTGGAAGCCTACATGGATGACATAGTGGTCAAAAGCAAGAGCAAAGATACCCTGATCCAAGACTTAGAAGAAACATTTGCAAATCTGCGCAAGATCCAGCTCAAGTTGAACCCCAAGAAGTGCGTCTTCGGAGTCCCCTCCGGCAAGCTTCTTGGGTTCTTTGTGTCCCAGAGGGGGATTGAAGCCAATCCCGACAAGATAAAAGCCATCAAGCAGATTGAAGCCCCGAAGCGCGTCAAGGACGTAAGGAGACTTGCTGGTTGTGTGGCTGCCCTCAGCAGGTTCATTTCAAAATCCGCGGAACGCGCCCTGCCTTTCTTTAAAATTTTGAAGAAGGCAGGTCCTATGAAATGGACTCCGGAAGCGGAGGCAGCGCTGCAGGATTTGAAAGGATACCTGTCCTCCACTCCAATACTTGTCGCACCTAAGCCACAAGAGAAGTTGCTGCTGTACCTAGCGGCAACCAATCAAGTGGTTAGTGCTGCGTTGGTAGCGGAAAGGGAGGCAGAGGAAGAGCCCACACCTCCGGCGAGCGAATCCAGCGACAAGCAGGAAGCTCCACCGGCAAGCTCTGGCCCCGACAAGGACAACTCTGCGCAGGAGCAAGGAGAAGTGCGAAAGAAGATGGTGCAGCGCCCGGTCTATTTTGTGAGTTCCCTCTTGCAGGGGGCTAGATCAAGATACTTCGGGGTGCAGAAGTTGCTTTTCGGTCTCCTCATGGCCTCGTGAAAGCTGCGCCATTACTTCCAAGCACACGAGATAACAGTGGTCACTCGCTTTCCGTTGAAGAGGATATTGCAGAATCCCGAAGCAACAGGCAGGATCGTCGAGTGGGCACTGGAACTGTCAAGCTTTGGTCTCAAGTTTGAGAGTACTTCAACCATACAGAGCAGAGCTTTGGCAGAGTTCATAGCTGAATGGACCCCAACGCCGGATGAAGAAGTTCCAGAGACAAGCGTCCCCGTACAAGAGGCGACAAGCGAGTGGGTAATGTACTTTGATGGTGCCTTCTCGCTGCAAGGCGCCGGTGCCGGCGTGGTACTCATAGCGCCCACCGGAGAGCACCTCAAGTATGTTATCCAGATGCACTTTCCCAAGGAACAAGCGACAAACAATACTGCTGAGTATGAAGGCTTGCTTGCCGGCCTCAGAATTGCAGCCGAACTTGGGACCAAGAAGTTGATTGTGCGGGGAGATTCTCAGTTGGTGGTCCGACAAGTAAACAAGAGTTATCAGAGCCCTTTGATGGAAGCTTATGTAGATGAAGTGAGGAAGCTTGAAGAGCACTTTGAAGGTCTGCAAATGGAGCACATTCCAAGAGCTCAGAATGATATAGCAGATGGCCTCTCAAAGTGTGCTGCAATGAAGTTACCTGTGGAACCAGGGACCTTCCTGCTCAAGCTAACTCAGCCATCCGTTACACCATCAATTGGACAAAGTAAGAAGAGAAAGTTGGTCTCCGGCGACTACTTGCCCGCGGATCTTCCAGAAGCCGCCGCCAAGGTCCCCAAGATCAACAACCAGAACGCTGAGGAACAGTTTGCTCCTGCAGATCCAAGGGTCTGTACAGTTGAAGCAAGCGTTCCCGACAAGCCTTGCCCCGGCAGGCTTGCCGGGGAACCATCAGCTCCGGCAGAGCCAGAGGTTCTTGCCGCAGAAGCTGAGGTTCCCGCAACGGCCCTCATGCCTTTAGTCCTTGCCGTTGAGCCTCGGGCTCCGGCATGGGCGCAGCAAATCGTCCGTTTTCTGCAAATTGGAGAACTTCCCGACGACCCAGAAGAGATAGAGAAAATAACCAGGCAATCAAGTATGTACCAGTTCGATGACAATGAACTGTACAGAAGAAGACTCAATGGTGCCAGGTTGAAGTGCATCTCCAGAGAAGATGGACAGAAGCTGTTGGCAGAGATACATGGAGGCATATGTGGCCACCACATTGGCGCAAGGGCACTTGCCGGAAAGGCGTTCCGGCAAGGGTTCTTTTGGCAAGAAGCCCTCCAAGATGCAACTGCACAAGTAACCAAGTGTGAAGCATGCCAGTTCCATGCCAAGCAAATTCATCAGCCAGCTCAAGCTCTCCAGACGATCCCTTTGTCCTGGCCCTTCTCGGTCTGGGGGCTCGATATCCTCGGCCCCTTCCCCCGCGCTGTCGGGGGCTTTGAGTACTTGTACGTTGCAATCGACAAGTTCACAAAGTGGCCAGAAGTGGAACCGGTGAGAAAGGTGACAGCACAGTCAGCAGTCAGGTTCTTCAGGTCAATTGTTTGCCGTTTCGGAATCCCCAACAGGATCATCACCGACAACGGTACACAATTTACTAGTCGCACCTTCATGCAATACGTCCAAGACCTTGGCGCCAAGGTCTGCTTCGCTTCTGTTGCTCACTGGAGGAGCAATGGTCAAGCGGAGAGGGCAAATGCTGAAGTGCTGCGCGGACTCAAGACAAGAACCTTCGACAGGCTGCGCAGGTGCGGAAGAAACTGGATAGAGGAGTTGCCGGCGGCTCTTTGGTCAATCAGAACGACACCAAGTCGAGCCACCGGACAGACACCCTTTGCTCTTGTCTATGGAGCAGAGGCAGTTCTCCCCACGGAACTCGTATACGGATATCCTCGAGTGCTCGCTTATGATGAGCTCGAGCAAGAGCAACTGCGACAAGATGACGCATTGCTCCTTGAGGAGGAACGTCTCCAGGCTGCTGTACGAGCTGCTCGGTACCAGCAAGCCTTGCGTCGCTATCATAGCCGCAAGGTTAGGGCCAGGAGTCTCGAGGAAGGCGACCTTGTTCTTCGGCGTGTTCAGTCCGCCAAGAATTCCAACAAGTTGACGCCGAAGTGGGAAGGCCCTTATCGGGTGAGACAAGTCACAAGGCCCGGCGCTGTCCGGCTTGAGACCGAAGAAGGCTTACCGGTGAGCAATTCCTGGAACATAGAGCATCTTCGCAAGTTTCACCCATAAGGTGCGGTTGCCGTGATCAGCTCCGGCAACCACCTTTTGTACGAGTCTTGCCGCTGTTGCATGTAAACCTTTGTACAAAGCCGGGCGCAGATCCCGTGCATCAGTAAATCGTTTATGTTTCGCACTATTTGCCTTTTCCATGCTTTTCTTCGATTATTTGCATGCATTGTTTGGCATCTTGTGCAACACGCATACCCGGTAAGCATTAGCACACCGAGAGGCCCTATACTTGTTTTTCCCTCCTCTTTTTCTTTCCCTCTTAAGCAGAAGGAACATTCCTCGCGCACAAGTTTGCCGGGGGGGAAGGAGGTGGAGGGTGAACCAAGTGCTGTTCAAGAAAGAGAAGCTTACCGGAGAACGAACAGATTATGAAAGCTAAGTTACCAGAATTTGAGCAGTTCAAAATTTTAAATTTTAGTTGTCTTCCTTGAACAACCACACTTTGTATGGTAAACCTGTGCGCGGAGGAACCTACCCGTGGCTAGCCGCACCCTTACTTCGTTTTCGAGTACGCTCAACGACTTAAGCGAGCTGCGACAAGTGTCGCGCCCTTGCTTCGTTTTCGAGTTCGCTCAACAAGCTAAGTGCGTTGCGACTAGCTGCGGCAAGGTTACTTGCCGGTAAGGCCTTTGCCGGCAGGCTGCTCAGAGTCCAGCACTCAGCGCTCGCGGCAAGGGCCCCTTGCCGACAAGTTCCCTAAAAGCGTAGGGTAAAAAGCATACAAAGTAAAGGACCAAAGCAAGGGAGATAACACTGCATTGATTGATCAAAATAAGATAATATATTACAGAGATAACTTGTCGCAATGACTAATGGATTCATGTTCATGGCACACTTTGCAGCAGCAAAGGAAATAGAAAGAAAGAGGCCTAATCTACGCGGTCGCCTTCACGCCTGGAGATCTTGTTCACCTTGGCGATGATGTGGGCGACCTGCGCCTTCAGTGCCTCCAGATCTGCGTCGGCCGGCAAGCTGCAGAGGACGTTGACAAGATTGATACCAGGGTTGCGGTAGACTATCTTCGTCAAGACGCGCTCCAAGGTACCCGCGCAGAGCTGACGCGACTCCTCGGCCAGCTGCGCGGGGAGCTTCTCCTGCAGCCGTGCAAGCGCCGGCGCGATTCCCCTGAAGAAGAGACTTAGCTTGGCGCTGTGGGGGAGATTCGGATCCGGAGAGTACACGAGGTGCTCCACCCTCAGCGCCATCAGCTCCTTGTCGATGTTGGCTGCAGAGGCGACCAGGTCGTCGGTCCACTGCTCCACAGCCCGGCTGAAGTTGTTTGCTGAAGTGGCGGCGCTCTCCACCAGGCCTCGTTCCTTGCGGAGCTCGTCCTTCAGCTTCGTTTCACGATCCCGGGCAGCGTCAAGTGAATCAGTCAAAGTGGAGACCTTCAACTCCAAGTCAGCGATTGAATCTTTGGCGGCGGTGAGCTCGTCGCCCTTCTTGGAGAGGCGTACTTGAAGGTCAGAGTTGGTGTGGGCGTCCTTCTCGCGCTCTACGTTGAGCGCGGTGACCCTATCCTCACTCGCCTTCAGGTACCGTTCCAACTGATCAACCTTGAGCTCCAGGTCCCTCTTGGCGGTTTCCGCGGCGGCAGCAGCTTCCTTTGCCTCCTTCAGGGCCCCGCCAAGAGCCTGCTCCCGAGCGGTGAGCTCGTCGTCGTGGGCGTCGAGCTCAACCTTCCGCTGGTTGAGCGCTCCTTCTCGCCGGGACAGCTCTTCACCAGCCAAGCGCTGCTGCTCCTCGGCCTCAGCCTTCTCAAGAAGAAACTCATGCTGCTCTCCGGCAAGCCTTTCGCGCTCCTCCGCCAAGTCGCGGAGGGCCGCCTGGTTGGCGGCACGGAGCTCCGCGACGCGCTTCTCCAAGTCTGCTCCAGCCTTGGCGGTGAGGACTTCCCGGGACTCCAGTTTCGCCTGCCTGGCCCGGTAAAGGGCCAGGAGCTGGCGAAGAAGTTTCTCCTCTTCGGGCTCGTCGCTCCCGCCAGGCGCTTCAACAATCTTCAACCCCGCGGAGGCGAGGACCTCTCCATCAAAGGTCTCTCCCTCCACGGGGGCTCGCGACGAAGACCCCCACGGGACTTGTATGAAGACCCCGTTGGGGGCCTCAAGATAAACGCCCGGCTGCTCCTTAGCGGCGGAGGGATCGGCGGCCGGTGCAGCGCTTGACGCTCCTGCTGCCTCCGGGCCAGCAGTGTGGTCGCCGTCCCCCTCCCCTGCCGCGGCATCTGCGGCCGGGGCGGTCTCCTCAGCAACGGGCTCGTCGGCTCCAGCCATGCCCTCAGTGGAAGTGGCGTTGCCGTCGCCGCCGTGCGCCTCCTCCTCGACGGTGACCTCCGTCTCCATCCGCTCCGGGGGAGGAGGATCTAACAGAAGAAGAAGAAAAGAAACGATCAAGAAAATATCCAAAAAGACAAGTCCAAGAAGAAGAAGCTACAAGGCTCACCTTCGCGGACGTCTTCGACGACAGGCTCCCTCGCCAGGGAGTCCTCCCTTGGCGGTGGAGCGGTGGCCCCTGCTGGTGGAGGGGCGCCCGTGCCCTCCCTTGGCGGGGTGGCCACCCTCGTCGGGCTGCCCGTCCTTGGCGGAGAACTCTCCCTCGCCGGGGAGGGTGGAACCTGCGGCTCGTCGGGAGTAGTCTCCGGGCGCTCCTGCGGCTGCAGCTCAACTTGTACACAAGACAATCAAGACAAACAAGGCAACAAGATATTAGTACAAGCGAAAACCTTAAGCGCGCCCGACGAGCAGGAGGCTCAAGACCATACTTACGCTGGGGGCTGCGCTGGGGGCTGCTCCTCGGAGCAGCGGGTTGATCAGGCAAGTTCGTCGCCGGCGCGTCCCCTGTCGCCGCGACGGGCGAGTCGTCCTCGACCTCAACCACGGGGATCTTGGCCCTCTTCGCCATCCGCTGGGTCAGGGTCCTGTAAGCAAAGCAAGAACAAGATTAGAATCATCAAAGAAAGAATCAAGACAGAATCGAAGAAGTTACAAATTACAAACACTTACTCCTCTTCCTCATCGTCATCGCTGAGGGCGGAGAAATCGAACTCCACCTGAGGTGTTTCCGCGCGAGGAGCAGGAGGAGAAGGCTCCCTCGGGCGCTTGGCGGTCTCCGGGGCTGGGGGCTACGAAGACCCAGCCTCCGTTGACGCCGAGGCCCGGGGAGCAGGCGGAGCAGCCGCTCCGCTCTGGGAGGACCTCCCTCCGCTTGGCGCTGGTGCGCGGGGCGCCTCCGCCATGGCTGGTGCGCGGGGCGCCTCCGTCGCGGCTGGTGCGCGGGGCGCCTCCGTCGCAGCCTGGCTCGCCCTGGTGGCTCGCGTCGCCCGGCGAGCAGGCTGTTGTCGGGGCGCCTGCGTCCTCGTCGCTGTAGCCGCCTTGCGGAGGCGTTTCCTCGGCGCTTGCGTGGGACTTGCCAGCGGCGGGGAGTTCTCTGAGGACGAGGAGGCGTCGTCGTCGAGCTCCAGAGAGCCACCGGTATCTTCATCGGCCTCGACGTCCTCTTCCTCCTCCCCGGCAGGCTCGCTGGGCCCAGCGCCATGCCCGGCAGCCTCGCTCCCTCCGGCGGTCCCGCTTCCTTCGGCGGTCCCGCTTCCTCCGGCGGCTCTGCTCCCTCCGGCACCCTCGCCTCCTGCGGCGGCCTCGCTCACAATCCCGGGAATCCCGGCATGCCTCAGGGAAGGAACCCCGGCAAGCTCGTCGGGCGGAAGCTTGAGCAGTCTGCGGATCTCTGCCTCCTCTGCTTGGCACACCTTGTCCGCGGCCTGCGCCTCGTCGACGGTGAATCCGAAGTCTCCCGCCGCTGCGGCTGCGGCAGCCTCTTCCATCCGGGAAGCGATATAGGCTATATCCCGCTCCGTGGTGGCCCGGGTGAGACCCTTGTTCTCCTCGGTGTTCTTCGGCACCTCGACCAAGTTGTCAAAGAAACTCAGTATCGCGTCCGGCGGAGGCTCTATCCAGGTGGGGTCGACGCCGTGGGAGTCACACGCGGGCATCGCCGCGCGCAAGGAGTCCCGGGCAGTGCTGTTGCACAGCGGCATCACTCCCCGGGGAGATCTAAACCACTCCGGGTGGGCCGGGTCGTGCTTGAAAAGCTCCCGGACCATCCCCTTCAGCTCCAAAGCCGTGAAGTTGAAGTTCAATCCCGGGCGCAGCCTCATAATATCCGCCGCATTGCCAAATTCCCATGCTGGCCTTTTCCTTTCTTGTAAAGGGGCAATGCGGCGACGGAGGAAATCTGCCCCTACTTCTCCAATGGTCAAATTGGCTACCCGGAGGCGAAGTATCCTGATAAGAGCGATGTTGAGCTTGCCGTCCTCCGGGGCCAACTCGCTCCAGTCTCTGCCGCGCACTATGGCTGTTGTGCGCGGCGCAGTAAAAGGCTCCGGCTGGTCCTCCACTACACAACACCAGTCTGCGCGCCATTCTTCCCACTTGCCGCGGAGTTCTCCTTTCAGATATGAGTCCTTCTTATTCAACCGGAAGATCCAGGAGATACCGCCGGAGAGGGGAGCGCCAGCCTCTACTCTAGGCATAAAGAAATGGCGAAAGAGCGCTACATTGGGATGGATCCCCACATAGTTTTCGCACAGATGTGCGAAAACCGCCATCGTAAGGATGGCGTTGGGGGTAAAGTCTAGAAGGTGGAGGCCGTATGTGTTCATAATGTCACAGAAAAACTCCGAGAACGGAGGGCACAAGCCGCAGTGAAAGAAGACAGCAAAGAAGAAATACCCGCCGGGAAACAGATCTCTAGCGACGGCGGGGTAGACTCTGGTGCGGGGATGAGCTTTGGTCTCCTTGGCCCAGAAAAGGTAGTACTTGTTCCACAGCTCCCTCGCGCTGAGCCTCGGCGCGAAGACCATGTTCCTCTTCCGCAGGGCGACAAGCTTCGCCGCCTGCTCGGACTTCTCCCTCTTGGCCTTCTCCGCTTTCGCCTTCTCGCTCTTCGGAGCCATGGCGGAGGCGGCGGGGGAAGGGGCGAGGAGCTCGACAGCGCCGCGGATGCGGAAGACGGCGGAAGAGGGGTGGAGGCAAAGAGCAGCGGAGGATTTCTAGAGGTTGAAGACGCAGTGAAGGCGGAGGAGGGAAACTGCCCCTGCTTCCTCTGCTTTTAAGGGGGAAGTGGGGGACGCTAGGCATTTCCCATTAAAGAACGAGGCCACGATCTCTCCCACGACGCCGCAATCGACGCGTGCCGTTAGGGAGGGGCGCGGCGGATGCGGAAGGGAATTTACGGCTTGCCGTGGGCCGCGTGTGCCCGTGCACTGTTTTGGGCCTGGCCCAACAGCGCTCGGCACCGTGTGTGGCCCAGGCCCGGGGGCTCCTGTCGGTGTACTAATATAGGGGTACCTTAGTATCCCAACTTGTGCACGGGCAGTAGCAGCTTCCCGCGGCAGGGTTTACCACGTGCTCGCCGGAAACCTTTTCGGTCCCTATGAAGCCACTCAAAAACAAAGTATACAAGACAGAAGATCAAGACCCCGGCAAGTGGAGCTTGCCGGGAAGGCCGTCCCAGGCTCGAGGCTATCACATTAACACAAGACCCTGGCAAGAGGAGCTTGCCAGGAAGACCAGAAGACTGCATCCCAGAAGACATGCCTCGGCGCGCCCTGCGCCCCGGCAGGACCCGGGGAGCGACAAGCTTCCGGGCCCGGCAAGATCAAGACCCCGGCAAGGCGCTTGCCGGGGGAAGCCTGCGCTGTGTGCCCGCGCTCCAGCTCATCGGCCCACGCGTCACCTTGGGGCCCTTCCAGGGACGCGTGGCGGATGGCTGTGCAGCCTGGGGGACACGGTCGCACGCCACGGTGACGAGGCTACCGCCGTGGCGAACGGAGACGCATGGACGGGTGCTTTTGGGGTCGACGGTGACGGGCATTTAAGGCCCTTGTCCCCCACTGTCAAAGTTAGGTGAGGACCACTGTTCATCCACTGTTCATGCACTGTTCTCGCACTATTACAATACCACCAAAATTACATTTTTACCCTCCTCTACGTTGACACCTGTCGGTGACCCCTTGAGCTATAAAAGGAGGCCCATGCACAACGTAGAAAGGGTTCGAATCCTTAGCAACTCTCACGCTCGGTGTAGCTAGTACTGTAGCTCTTCAAGCTCCCGAGCTCAATACAACCAAGGCAGGAGTAGGGTTTTACGCGTCCGCGTGGCCCGAACCTGGGTAAACTGCCCGCGTGCTCTCCTCGATCTGCTCTTCGTGCTCCCTCCGCTCCCTTACCGCAACGTAAAAGGGGCTCCGGTCCCATAGGTGCTCGTGGTGGACAGTTTCCCCCGACAATAGGAGACTCTCTATCATGAAGAACATGGTGCTATGATGAAGCACAATTGTGGAAAAAAGATAGTATCATTGTCCCCTTTTTTTCTTTTTCTTTTTCTTTTTTTGGGCCTTCCTTTTTTATTTGGCCTTTCTCCTTTTTTATTTGGCCTTTACTTTTTTGGCCTTTTATCCAAGGGGCAATGCTCTAATAATGATGATCATCACAATTTTATTTAGTTCCAACTCGATATTACAACTCGATGCTAGAAGAAAGTATGACTCTATATGAATGCTTCCGGTGGTGTACCAGGATGTGCAATTGATCTAGAATAGCAATGACATCAAAAAATGGGCAAGCCATGAAAACATCACGCTAGGTGTCTTACGATCATGCAAGGCAATATGAGAATGATGGTGCATGTCATAATAAACGGAACGATGGAGTTACATGGCAATATATCTCGGAATGACTATGGAAATGCCATAATAGGTAGGTATGGTGGCTGTTTTGAGGAAGGGTATAAGGTGGTTTGATGCAGTGGCGAAAATTGCGCGGTACTAGAGGGGCTAGCAAGGTGGATGTCACAGCCCTAGACCAGCCCTTGCCTGCCTTGCTTGGTCTTCATGTGCATCATGTTTAAATTTCTCAGAAACTGGAAATGGGGATGTTCAAACCCTAGCACTAAATGAATTTAACTAGGGTGAAGAATAAAATCACTTCCAATGACCCAAAATTCCTTCATCAATGTTTGATAATTTTGGCAAGGCTTTGATACCAAACCAAAAATAGTGAGCATTTTTGTAGAATATTTTGGGCACTGAATTAAATCATATCTTATTTGCATTTGGGCATTTAAATTTTATATATTATTTTAAATGCTCAAATAATCATAAACTAAAATGTTTACTGTTGGATTTATCCTAAACATTAGCCATGCTTGGTTTCATGATTTTTGAAAATGTTCTGGCATTTTTTATTAAAGCAAAACAAAAGCAGAAAATAGAAAACAGAAGCAATAATTAACAGAGAGAGAGAGAGTAACTCACCTGGGCTAACTTACCTGTGCGGCCCAGCACTGTAGCGGCCCATCCCACCTCCTTACCGCGTCGTCTTCCTCCTGCCAGTCGGAGCAACTCGCTGTCGCGCGCGCGCTCGCCCATGGCCAGCTCCTGCTTGCCACCTCCTGCTTCTCCTCGCGCCTGGAGACGTCCAGGGACTCCCTAGTCTCTCTCTCACTCTCCCTCGCCTCAATTTCCCCCTGGCTCTCTCCCTCGCCTGTTCTTCGCCTTGGCCGAAACCACCACGGCCGCGCCGCCGAGCACCACCGTGGCCACAGCCTCCCCCTCGCCCCTTCGACGAGCCCCCGAGCTCCGCCATGCCTCCCTCTTCCTCTCCTTCAAGTCACGCGGCGCCAGGAGCTCCCCCTCAACCGCAACGCCGTTGTCCCCCTTCTCTGTGTCCGATGACCGCCGTCGACGATTCTCCGCCGCCTGGACCTCCCCGAGCCCGCTGATCTCTTATTCGGCATCGCCGTGAGCTCCTCTTCTCTTCCCCTTACCCCTTGCCCTCGATTTCTTCCCCTAACTAGCTGCCCGCCGGACCCGAGAGCTCATCGCCGCCGGCCACGTCGCCACCGTGGCTGTAGCCACTGGAGCTTCCACCTGAGTGCACCACCGAGCTCCTAATGGCCTCACGAACACGTAGCGCACCTCACCTCGCCTTCCCGTGCCCCCTAGTGGCCGCGCGTGTCACCACCGTACTCCGGCCGCCGCTACTGCAGTCATTGCCGCCGACTCCGGCCATCCCCGGCGAATTCGACTGCACCCCTAGATGCGCGAGAGTCCTAGGAGCACGTAGATGCTCTCCGCTGCTGTTTTGGTCGCCATAGCGCTTTTTCCGAGCCCTCTGCCGCGTCTGTCGCCACCGGCGACGAGCCGCCGGCGCGTTTGACTGGTTTGACCAGTGGGTTGACCCCCCGGGTCACTGATGTATGGTCCCCACGCCCTTAGTCAACCACTAACTCGCTGACAAGTGGGGCCCGCCCTGCTAATTAACCTAGTTTAGTCTTAATTAATCGGTTAGTTAGTTAGCCACTGACATGTGGGCCCTGTCCTGTCTAAGATTAGTTTAGAATTTAGTTAGTGCTAATTAACCCTGTTAATTAGCAGAGCCACTGACGTGTGGACCCCACACGTCAGGTTTGACCTGGACCAGCCTCTGTTGACTGCTGACATCACAGTGACGTCATGCTGACGCAATAAGTGTTTTCTGGAATTTTAAATAAATCAGAAATGGTTTATTTATTTCAGAAAATATTCGAAACTTCTAAAAATCATATAAAATCAACCGTAGCTCAGATGAAAATAATTTATATATGAAAATTGATCAGAAAAATCCAAGGAATCTGTTTATGGCATTTTCATGCATGATTGAGTATCTTACAGCCACTGTTTAGGACAATTTGAATAAATGGCATTTGAATAATCACATATGGAGTTTGAATTTGAACCTTGGTTCAAACCAATTTCATTTAATATGGTTGCTAGTTGCATTAGCTCAATCAACAGCATATTGCCACGTCATGATCATGCATCATATTGTCGCATTGCATTGATTGTGTTTCTTTCTCTGTTGCCGGTGTTTGTTCCCTTTCAGTAGACGTGTTCCGACGATGTGATCGATGACACCGATGAAGACCCAATGTTATCTTCAGAAGTGCCAGGCAAGCAAAACCCTATTGAGCATTCCGATACAATCCCACTCTCTCGCTCTTGCTCTCTTTTACTGCATTAGGACAACAACGCTTCAACTGTTACCTGCTGCGGTAGTTGAACCCCTTTCCACTGCATGACCTGTCATTGCCGCAGTAAATAGTTGAAACCCACTAGTATGAGTAGGAGTTGTTTGAGCCATGTTGTGCCTACTCATCCATGCTTTCTGGTTATGCCTGCTATTGCTTAGAGTTGTGTCAGGTCTGATTCATCGGGGATGAATTGGAAGGGTGATGAACATGTCCTGCAGTGTGTGAGCTAAGTGCGTGAAGACGATTTGGTAAAGGTAGCGATGAGAGGCCATGTAGGAGTACATGGTGGGTTGTCTCATTGCAGCCATCCTCAGGAACTGAGTTCTGTGTTAGTGATCCATGAAACAGCTACTACCATGCATTGGGCCCTGAAATATGACCCCGCTCGACTTCTTAACCACCCTAGTCCTCTGTCGAGGAGTTGTAAGTAGTTTCTGGTGTTTGTAGTATGCTGGAGGCCGTGGGCAACGCTGACCGGAGGGGTGGGCTGTGATGCGGTAGGCACGTGGCCGGGTATACCGGGCGCCCGTTTTGTGTCGCGGAACCCTGTACACATTGTTCGGGGCCGTATGTGGAAACTTCGGCCGGACTCCCTGCGGATGGAACCTGAATAGGCGATAAACCTGGACTAGAGACTCGAGTGTTTAGGTAGGTCGTGGTCTACACCCACGTCGGCTTTCGCTTGAAGTCTGCCGAGCACATGTCGTGTGCAGACGCTAAGTGGTGGAAACATGTATGAAGAAGTACACCCCTGCAGGGTTTTATATATGATCTATTCGAATAGCCGTGTCCGCGGTAATGGACTTCTGGGTTGCCTATAACAGTTCATAGACAAGTGAAAGTGGATACCCTAAAACACGCAAGATAAGCGTGAGTGCTATGGATGGCCTTCTCGTAGGGAGACGGGAGCGGATCCATAGTGGTGTATTGATTGGTGGAATGTGTGGACTCGTGTGATCCACCTCAAAAGAGTTACTTGTAGTCGTAGTTAAGGATAGCCACCGAGTCAAAGCTGGCTTGCTGCAGTCAAACTCCACCACCCCTTTGTTGATACTGATGCATATGTAGCTAGTTTTGATGTAAGTCTTGCTGAGTACCTTTGTACTCACGTTTGCTTAATTTATGTTTTGCAGAGAGACTCCAGTCTCACTAGTCGTTCCATGTGGACTTCGATGTTTAGCTTGTTACCTCAGCTACGATCTTGTACCCTTTGGAGGGTCTTGTAGATAGTCAGGCTTCTCAGCCTTTTTCATTTGTAGTTGTCTATACTCAGACATGTTATGCTTCCGGTGCCTGTATGCTCTGTATGTTGGGTCATGTGACCTCTGTTTGTAATAAATGCTATGATGGCTCTTCTGGGCCTTTATCTATATGAGTTGTTGAGTTATGTTGTGATGCCATGTTGTACAACACATACTTGCATGTTATGCGTACGTGTAATGTGTATTGCTATGTGTGGGATCCGACACCTAGTTGTTTACCCTTGGTAGCCTATCTTACAGGGAAATGTCTCCTAGTGCTTCCACTGAGCCTTGGTAGCTTGCTACTGCTGCGGAACACTTAGGCTGGCCGGCATGTGTCCTTCTTCGTTCCTGTGTCTGTCCCTTAGGGGAAATGTCACGCGTTGTTCCTTTAAGTCCTTGTAGCTTGCTACGACTTGGGTTCATACGTTGATGACCGACACGTTCGTTGCTGGGTCATGTATGCCTGTCTCTGTAGTTAGTGCCACTTTTGGTTTATAACTAGTCATGTCGGCCCGGGTTCTCTGTCATATGGATGCTAGCGACACTATCATATACGTGTGCCAAAATGCGCAAACGGTCCCGGCCCAGGTAAGGTGGCACCCGTGGGGATACCGTGCGTGAGGCTGCAAAGTGATATAATGTGTTACAGGCTAGACCTGTGTGACTTAGGATCGGGGTCCTGACAGCTTTGGTATCAGAGCCTGACTGCCTGTAGGATTAGTAAGCCAAACTGGTCGAAGTCGTGTCTAGAAACTCTTTAGTTATTTAAGGGAATTGATTGTGGAAGGGAACGTAGGGCTCTTTTTACTCCTTTACCCTATGACCGTCTGATCTGAGTCACCTTCTTCTTCTACGGGGATTAAGAACTAGGATTCTCATTCTATTTAATAGGATCACGTTAATGTGGTTTCAACCCTCAGTTAAGTTCCTACTACTTCTGTTTGATAAACTGTTGGTCTCAGAACCTTGACATTATGATGTTGAATGGTTAAGCTATCTTTGTGCATGAATCTCAAGAGTATTTTCGAGCATTTACAGCTGTTATGCTGTCCGAGTCATCCCAGGTTTCTAAATAGTCTGATGCATTTGCAAACCTTTCCTCCCTGTTTCTGATGTCCTTTTAGGCCAGATTAATCACACCAGTTGGTGTGTGGAGGTACTCCATTACCTCGACACATGTGTTGAAGTTATTATTATGACCCTAGTTGTTTTAAAGGATCACCCAGTAATCCAGCAATGCTTTATGTTCCCAGTGTGATGATTCTGGCCATTATCCTCAAAAGCATCCCGTGATGCCATTTAGTTAGTAGGCATTCTAATTCTGGGTTCTTGAACCCAAGATTCATTCTACCCACTTCATGTTGGTAGTGTTTGCTCGTTCCTTTAGGATATTAGTAACTTTGTGATAGTCTTCGAGGTCCATGGTATATCATTCTTCCAATACCATGAACCATCCTTGGCAAAAGTTCTTCTGAACCAAAGATCACAACCAGAGTGCTCTTGAGTAGTACCCCAATCATATTGTGACTCTGCCAGTCCTACCTCTCCGCACGGATTATCCGGAAGAAATTTGTTGAACTTGGTTCGACATACTAATCTATGCATCCACAACTCAGAAAATCATATGTTCCTTTGAGTTGTCTCTTTTAGTGGTATTATGACCCTCATCTATCAGTTGATAGTCAGGAGTAGTTGTGCATTCGTGTTCATCGATGCCTTTTACTCTTGTGGTCCGTCAAGCCATTCTATTCTGGAATGACTAGGAGAAACAAACTCCAGTACCTTATCCATATCCAGGATTGGGTCGAAGAAGTTGTACTTCGCAGGGGAAGAATGCTAATCCAGCTTCTAATCTGTTCTATCCTGGAGTATTACCGTCCTTATGTCAGGAATGTCATGGGAATTGCACCACCTCCTATGAACTTTTGATAAGGTGATACTTCTCGCCATCATCGTTTATTCCTCGGCCTCCGTGTTATTATAACCGGAATGTTGACAAGTGGATTGTGATGTGTGAAATCAATACTCCTAGCAACTTCGTTGCTTGGTAGTTAAAGGACAACAATTTCATTCTTAGCGTGATGATTACTGAATCACCATTCTAAGATTGATCGTGCTACTAGTCCATCTTTCCTGGTGCACTTATCGATCAATGAGTTAGGATTGTGTCAATCTCTCGCTCTTTTGATCATATCGTCTTTCCCTGAAAAGCAAGATTGTTCCCGAGCCTAGAAACATATCGGTGGTTCGTGATTTTCCGGTTATCTTCCCGGAAGTATCACCAGGTTGTTCCCTGACCAATGCGTTGAGCTCGTGATCAAGCTGGTTTCTCTGTAAACTAGCCATTCCCCAAGAATCTGTGTCGGTTACCCCCTGAGCTAATTGGTTAAGCTAAACAATAACTTGGAGAGTTGGAAGATAAAAGCTTGCCAGCTAAGTTCATTTCAAGGGGTATATTTGCGTGTGTTGAAGATAGATGATATCTTCATCGATTGATCCTCGTGATCAATTGTTGGATCTGTTGTCTTGTCCAAACTTTGATTTGAGTGTGGGCTATCCTTAGATCAAATCAGAACCAATGGTATTCGTAATGTTGTCTTACTCGTGGTTGACCCCTCGAGCATACACCGTTACATCTATTGGTCTGACCAATGCTATCACCTTGTTCACATAGTTATGGAATTCCATTTTTATGGAAGCCTCAATGAATTGTTATCAAGTCCACCCGACGACATGTTTATCCTTTCCATGATTCATGTTGAACATTTAAGGTAACATTGGAAACTTTTGTAAGCATCATATTTGTGTTAGCTCATGAAGTAGATGTCTTGATGTAAGAAGTGGCTTCCCCTAATTCACGAGTACTTGATGTAAGTTGCCGCCGTGAATTTGAGAAAGCTTGTTTTACTTCCTCTGGAGTCATCCCAAGTCAGTCATGCAGACGTGCGAAGTATTCTATGGTCTGATTGACTGATCATCTTCATTCTATATGTATCCCTAGCACACCAAGCCATTGATTGATTTCTTCAAGAAAAGAAGTTCATGCGCTAATCCCGAAGGGCCCGGACGGACACGCACAAGACTTCGTTATCTTCAATGATGATTCCTAACCTGAAACTCAGTAGTGTTTTATCATAAGACTACTACGTGGGCATGCTTGTCTGGGACAATGTGTTCATAGGTATGTAGCAGAACTAGCTCATGTTATGGAGCTTGCTATCGTAGTTCACTCCCCGAGAATCTCGCAACGCCATCTCGTCGATTTGTGTTGCAAACTTTCATTTTTTTCTAGACTCGATGAGTCTGGAATATCCTGACACCAACCAGAACTGAATCTCAGGCAGATATGATGGTTGGAGCAGTTCCCAAGATCTATAATATTGGTCTCTCGATAACCGGTAAAGTGGATGTTGTGGCCAACACACCCAGCCGGAAGACCTATTGTTGTAGAATCTTGATTGAAGAAATTGGCCACCTCCTCATAAGGACTTCGTAGGATTTACTCCCTAGTTGTTCCTTATGGATTTTTGTGCTCCCAAAATCCGACCTTTACTTGATGGCCATGTTGATGCTTTAAGCATTGACCATGGTACCTAGTACACCAAGGAGAACATTAGAAGCGGAGTGCTAAATGTCTCTCGGTCGATCATCCAGATTTTGCCCCTTGACACCGCTAAGGTGGAATCTGATAAAGTATTATCTTCCTTTGCATCTGCATCGTCCATCATTACTCATCATGGTAGTATGTGGTGTTGCCAGGATCCTTGACACGGATATTGGCAAAACCTTGATGAATATGGGAATGCTCAAGTTCTTGAGAGCATGCACAAACACTAGGTGTTATCTCTGGCTCTAACCGGGATTGCTCCCAGTGTTCTTGGTTATGCTATAACCCCTCAAAGAGTAGATTCACTCTCTACTGTTGGGTTTTCTCCCAGTTACCAAAATCATTCCCAGCATTTGCATTTTGTTCCCAGCTTGCACCGCCAATGCGCTAATTTTCCATGGGTTGCCCATCTCAGCAACTGTTGTTCTGGATTAATTTTCAGAAGTGGACTTGCCATGGGTCCCATCCATTTCCGATGATAACCAAATCATCCCTTGTGTTGTTTTCAACAAAGTAGTCCACATCATCCATTCTGGCCCGAGAATGTCATTCTTTCGGACTCCGTCAAACGATCGTTTGTGAATACCTTAGGTTGGTATAGAGAATTTCAATGATCTCTATATCAAAAGTAATTCTTTTTGCCACTTAAGGGGATAATTCTACGAGTCACTTCTCTAAGGTGCCCCGTCTGGTGGTATCGATCACCATCTTCTTAGGCGTGGAATTATTGCCACTAAGTGAACCTTCATCGTTTATTTCACTCCATCCCCCTGGCCAGCTCCGTGTCTCAGCTCAAGAAATGTTTCAACGTCTCACACCATGAGTTGATCTCGAGTTGCTCGATCTTTCAGAAGATCAATTTTGTTGAGTTCCTTTCGTCGTCACCGTGTTGGACAAAGACCTCAAAAGCAAGGGTTTCAAGATCAACATGATGCTAGCAATCAACGTTCATATGAAGGGCACTTGGATCATGAAGATTGTGTTAGTTAGTATCCCCTCTGATTTTTTACCCTACGCTTGAATCTCGGGATGAGATTCTTGTTTAGTGGGGGTGAGTTGTCACAGCCCTAGACCAACCCTTGCCTGCCTTGCTTGGTCTTCATGTGCATCATGTTTAAATTTCTCAAAAACTGGAAATGGGGATGTTCAAACCCTAGCACTAAATGAATTCAACTAGGGTCAAGAATAAAATCATTTCCAATGACCCAAAATTCCTTCATCAATGTTTGATAATTTTGGCGAGGCTTTGATACCAAACCAAAAATAGTGAGCATTTTTGTAGAATATTTTGGGCACTGAATTAAATCATATCTTATTTGCATTTGGGCATTTAAATTTGATATATTATTTTAAATGCTCAAATAATCATAAACTAAAATGTTTACTGTTGGATTTATCCTAAACAGTAGCCATGCTTGGTTTCATGATTTTTGAAAATGTTCTGGCATTTTTTATTAAAGCAAAACAAAAGCAGAAAATAGAAAACAGAAGCAATAATTAACATAGAGAGAGAGAGAGAGTAACTCACCTGGGATAACTTACCTATGCGGCCCAGCACTGTAGCGGCCCAGCCCACCTCCTCACCGCGTCGTCTTCCTCCTGCCAGTCGGAGCAGCTCGCTGTCGCGCGCGCGCTCGCCCCTGGCGAGCTCCTGCTTGCCACATCCTGCTTCTCCTCGCGCCTGGAGACGTCCAGGAACTCCCTAGTCTCTCTCTCACTCTCCCTCGCCTCAATTTCCCCCTGGCTCTCTCCCTCGCCTGTTCTTCGCCTTGGCCGAAACCACCACGGCCGCGCCGCCGAGCACCACCATGGACACAACCTCCCCCTCGCCCCTCCGACGAGCCCCCGAGCTCCGCCGTGCCTCCCTCTTCCTCTCCTTCAAGTCACACGGCGCCAGGAGCTCCCCCTCAACCGCAACGCCGTAGTCCCCCTTCTCTGCGTCCGATGACCGCCGTCGACGATTCGCCACCGCCTGGACCTCCTCGAGCCCGCTGATCTCCTATTCGGCATCGCCGTGAGCTCCTCTTCTCTTCCCCTTACTCCTTGCCCTCGATTTCTTCCCCTAACTAGCTGCCCGCCGGACCCGAGAGCTCATCGCCGCCGGCCACGTCGCCGCCGTGGCTGTAGCCACTGGAGCTTCCACCTGAGTGCACCACCGAGCTCCTAATGGCCTCACAAACACATAGCGCACCTCACCTCGCCTTCCCGTGCCCCCTAGTGGCCGCGCGTGTCACCACCGTACTCCGGCCGCCGCTGTTGCAGTCGTTACCGTCGACTCCGGCCATCCCCGGCGAATCCGGCTGCACCCCTAGATGCGCGAGAGTCCCAGGAGCACGTAGATGCTCTCCGCTGCTGTTTTGGTCGCCGGAGCGCTTTTTTCGAGCCCTCCGCCGCGTCTGTCGCCACCGGCGCGTTTGACTGGTTTGACCGGTGGGTTGACCCCCCCGGTCACTGACGTATGGGCCCCACGCCCTTAGTCAACCACTAACTCGTTGACAAGTGGGGCCCGCCCTGATAATTAACCTAGTTTAGTCTTAATTAATCGGTTAGTTAGTTAGCCACTGACGTGTGGGCCCTGTCCTGTCTAAGATTAGTTTGGAATTTAGTTAGTGCTAATTAACCCTGTTAATTAGCAGAGCCATTGACGTGTGGACCCCACACGTTAGGTTTGACCTGGACCAGCCTCTGTTGACCGCTGACATCATAGTGACGTCATGCTGACGCAATAAGTGTTTTCTGGAATTTTAAATAAATCAGAAATGGTTTATTTATTTCAGAAAATATTCGAAACTTCTAAAAATCATATAAAATCAACCGTAGCTCAGATGAAAATAATTTATATATGAAAATTGATCAGAAAAATCCAAGGAATCTGTTTACGGCATTTTCATGCATGATTGAGTAACCTACAGCCACTGTTTAGGACAATTTGAATAAATGGCATTTGAATAATCACATATGGAGTTTGAATTTGAACCTTTGGTTCAAACCAACTTCATTTAATATGGTTGCTAGTTGCATTAGCTCAATCAACAACATATTGCCACGTCATGATCATGCATCATATTGTCGCATTGCATTGATTGTGTTTCTTTCTCTATTGCCGGTGTTTGTTCCCTTTCAGTAGACGTGTTCTGACGATGTGATCGATGACACCGATGAAGACCCAATGTTATCTTCAGAAGTGCCAGGCAAGCAAAACCCCATTGAGCATTCCGATACAATCCCACTCTCTCGCTCTTGCTCTCTTTTACTGCATTAGGACAACAACGCTTCAACTGTTACCTGCTGCGGTAGTTGAACCCCTTTCCACTGCATGACCTGTCATTGCCGCAGTAAATAGTTAAAACCCACTAGTATGAGTAGGAGTTGTTTGAGCCATGTTGTGCCTACTCATCCATGCTTTCTAGTTATGCCTGCTATTGCTTAGAGTTGTGTCAGGTCTGATTCATCGGGGATGAATTGGAAGGGTGATGAACATGTCCTGCGGTGTGTGAGCTAAGTGCGTGAAGACGATTTGGTAAAGGTAGCGATGAGAGGCCATGTAGGAGTACATGGTGGGTTGTCTCATTGCAGCCGTCCTCAGGAACTGAGTTCTGTGTTTGTGATCCATGAAACAGCTACTACCATGCATTGGTCCCTGAAATATGACCCCGCTCGACTTCTTAACCACCCTAGTCCTTTGTCCAGGAGTTGCAAGTAGTTTCTGGTGTTTGTAGTATGCTGGAGGCCGTGGGCAACGCTGACCGGAGGGGTGGGCTGTGATGCGGTAGGCACGTGGCCGGATATACCGGGCGCCCGTTTGGTGTCGTGGAACCCTGTACACATCGTTCGGGGCCGTATGTGGAAACTTCGGCCGGACTCCCTGTGGATGGAACCCGAATAGGCGATAAACCTGGACTAGAGACTCGAGTGTTTAGGTAGGTCGTGGTCTACACCCACGTCGGCTTTCGCTTGAAGTCTGTCGAGCACATGTCGTGTGCAGACGCTAAGTGGTGGAAACATGTATGAAGAAGTACACCCATGCAGGGTTTTATATATGATCTATTCGAATAGCCGTGTCCGCGGTAATGGACTTCTGGGTTGCCTATAACAGTTCATAGACAAGTGAAAGTGGATACCCTAAAACACGCAAGATAAGCGTGAGTGCTATGGATGGCCTTCTCGTAGGGAGACGGGAGCGGATCCATAGTGGTGTATTGATTGGTGGAATGTGTGGACTCATGTGCTCCAGCTCAAAAGAGTTACTTGTAGTCGTAGTTCAGGATAGCCACCGAGTCAAAGCTGGCTTGCTGCAGTCAAACTCCACCACCCCTTTGTTGATACTGATGCATATGTAGCTAGTTCTGATGTAAGTCTTGCTGAGTACCTTTGTACTCACGTTTGCTTAATTTATGTTTTGCAGAGAGACTCCAGTCTCACTAGTGGTTCCGCGTGGACTTCGACGTTTAGCTTGTTACCTCGGCTACGATCTTGTACTCTTTGGAGGGTCTTTTAGATAGTCAGGCTTCTCAGCTGTAATGCCCAGGATGGGACTATATCTCCTACGTGTCGAGGCACGACTTAAAGATATAAGCCCATTCTGGAATGATCGCAAGTTTGGTACCTTTGCACATCTCATGTAAAAATAGGGATGAAAGCGGAAAAGATAGTTGGCTTACACTCGCCACGTCACACAATTCATTACATATCCAAACATCATTCAAATAAACATTACAACCCATCTAAGGGTGAAGATCCAAATGAAAGATACCAAACATAACATTAAACCATAGGTCTGAATCGCCCCTAGTAGAAACCTCTACTGATCGTCGGGATAGTGCACATAGTAACGGCTACGGTCCTCGTCGTACTCCCAGTACAGCTCGGTGCCGTCACTTGAGTAGATCGCCTGAGTACCTGCATCTGGTGTGGTGTAGAATCTATGAGCCACAGAGGACTCAGCAATCCCGTTCCCGGGTAACACAACTATCCGAGCCTTGGGTGTGGAACAAGGCTGAAGAAAGAACAAGAGGTTGCAGCAGCACTAGCACTAGCTTACGTTAAAGAGAGCGAGAAGAGAAGTGCCTCGGACGAAAGATGATCACGAAGTGATCCTAACTAAAGCAAGTCAAACATAACCCCACCCTGTTCATCTCCCGAACCCCTTTCGGAAAATGACCGTCATGGTACTCACGCTGGTAGTGTGTTCTGAACATGGTGTCAAGTTTTCTACAACCGGATATTAACAAATTCCCATCTGCCACATAACCGCGGGCACGACTTTCGAAAGTTCATAACCCTGCAGGGGTGTTCCAACTTGGCCCATGACAAGCCCACGATCCGCGGAGTCGCAACTCCAAGGTGGGAAGGCCCGAGTATCCTCGGAATCCCGTGCTCAAGATACTCCGACTAAGGTAAGGCTAATCCAGCAAATCCTCCCGGCGTGACGACACCCTGATAGTAGCCGCGCGTATCTAGTCTCAGGCCACGACCGGATGAGCGCTACGTACAGATACCGAAGACCCCAGCGAACTGGGTGGCACCGCAAGTGGCTCTAGTTTGGACCAACACTCAAATCGAGCACTGGCCCAGGGGGTTGATTAATTAATCCTCGGGTTAATTACTCCCTCGGTAAGTTTTTAGTTTTTAGGCAAATAGTACCAATGTTGGGACTTGCTGGAAAAGACTTAGCACTTAGCGGTTTATCGAGGGGGTCCCATAACCCCAACCGTGTGAGGAACGCATAATCAAGGAACATAACACCGGTTTATACGGTTCCTAGGGCAGCATGAGTGGAACAAATCACCAAGCAAAAGGCTTAGCCTTCCACCCATTACCAATATATAGATGATTTCATTAAGAGTTAATATAGCGTGATATCCCAACAAGCTTCAACAAGAAGCAAGAATCTTCAATCTTCTCCTGCAGCTAACAATGATATAAGAGGGGCTGAGCGAAGCTTACTTAGCCAATCAAAGGTTTGCATAGGTAGGGTGGTTAGACAGGTTCATGGTTACAATAGGAGGCTGACAGGAAAAACATGGGCATCAAGGCAAAAGCTATAGAGCGAGACTTCTAGCAATAGGCAAAGATAGTAATGATATCCGGGTCAGGTCATCTTGCCTGAAGAGTTGTCGATGGGATCGTAAGTGAGCTCCTCGTTCTCAACCTCAGTAGTAACCTCGTTCTCGTACTCGGTCTCAGCTTCCGGCTCTACTCAACACAAACACACAAGGCACGAAATCAACAAGACGCAATGCACAAAACTACTGGATGCATGGCTGATGCACTATGGAAGCACTACAGATGCACTTAGGAAGCACAGAAAGTCAACATAGGAAGCACAGGGTTACAGCACAAGGAGCATGACAATATGTAACAAGCAAAATACTTCAAATCATGTTAACAATAGGATATTATGAATCTACATGCAAAATCACACAAGTTACATATAGGACTTGCTCAAAACGGAGCAACGGGCTAAAAGATACACCCGAAACAATAAGCATGGCAAAGCTGAAATTAACAGCCACATAGCAACTTCGGAGCAAGAGATAAATAGTCTACAACACTCAAACATCATGGAAATGAGCATGGACATAAAGTAGACATCTCCTACAGCAAACAATTCCATTGGAGCATCTCCAAAGGAGCCATGGATCAATAGCAACAAGCTATAACATTTTAAACTTGACAACAAAATCCTGACAACAGTATTTTATAGCAACTTGGGAGCAAGAGTTAAATATGCTACAGCCACCCAAATAAGCATGTGAGAGCATGAATGGATAGCCAACAATATATACAACAAGGAATCATCAAGAATCACCCCAAAACTGGCATGGATTTGCCTAGAACAACAAGCAAACATGGCATCTGGAAATAACAGATTCCAGACTTGGTGAAATTTCACGAAGTGTTAAAACAGCAGTAATAACATGGCATGTTTGTGAGCAAGTTTAAGTCACCTCAAGGCAATACATGGCAAGTGGTAAGCACCACAGCAAAGTACACATGATGGGGAGTCCAAAACATCTAAGCATGCAACAAGGGGACAACCACATCAATAGCAACGAGCTCCTCAACTAGGCATCTCGTAACAAGCTTAACAACATAACAACCACTAGCACTTTTGCAAAGGAGATAAACATGTTAAGATGAAATCTATCATGCAAGCTAAAGCAACCAACATGTAGAGCATTTCATGATGAACATGTGGACATATCATTTGCTTCATTTGGATAAACATGCAACAAGTTATCACATTGCAAACATGGCATGAAAACAACTACTAACAGCAGTTTATAACAAGTAGCTCTCTTCTCATGAAGATTAAGACATCTAGGTGACCACAAAAATGCATGGCACAAAGGAACAAAACATAGTACAAGTCACCACGATCATTTTGACATATCATATGCTCAAATCGGACATGCACAGTAAAAGTTATCCACCTCGCAAAACAGCATCAGAAACTGAAAAAAAAAAGCTAGGGACTTAGTGAAAAAGAAGCAACCTCAAGTCAGATCTGGGTCAAACGGGCCGAGCGGAGTCAACGGGCGGAGCGGGTCGCGGATCCACCGGGCTGAGTCAACGGGCGCGGACGGGCGGATCCGCCGGGCTAACGGGCTAACGTGCCCGCTAGGGTTTTGACCCTCCTCGCGCTGGATCGGGCGGCCTGGCTCCCGATCGAAGCTGGCTGGCCCCTCGCTCCCTCGAGCGCCCGAGGCGCGGCGGCTGTCGGCGGATCGAGCGGCGGGGTCGGCGCCCTGGCCGGCGGCGGGGTCAGGTGGCCGGGAGGCGGCGAGGGACGGCGGTCGGCGGGGCGCGGCCTGAGGTTCCCGGCCCGGCGAGGCGAGGGGCGGCCGGAGTGGGAGACCGGTGCGGTGGCCGGCAGCGGAGGCGCGGTCGGGCGGCGGTCGGCGGCGGTGCTCCGGCGCTAGGGCCGAGGCGGCGGCGGGAGGAGAATCCGGCGGGGCGGCGAGGAGATTCCGGCGAGGTGGAGCAGAGGTAGAAGACGAAGTCGGAAGCATGCCGCGGCAACTTCGGAAGCACGGCGGCTCGAGTCGGAAGCACAACTCGCTGCGAGGTCAGAAGCACGCCGTGTCAACGGTGGAAGTGCCGCGCTTCAACGATGGAAGCACCAGCGGCGAAATGTGGAAGCATTAGGGTTTCAGACGCGAAATTTGAGGTGGGTGGACGTTTATATAGGCACAAGGAGCTAGGGTTGTCCAAATGAGGAGAGGTTTTCGGCCACGAGATCACAATTGGATGGCCTAGATGAAGGGAGGGGTTTGAGTTGGGTTGGTGGGCTGTTGGAGGGGTTTCTTGGGCCTCAAAGAGGAGGTACTTTTAGCCCACGAGAATAACTGTTGGAGTAGCAAACGAACTCCCAACGCGACGAGATTTGACAGGCGGGTTACACATAACAAAACAACATCGCACGACAAGTCTCACGCCAAACCGGAAATGTTACACGGCCAAACACAAAAGTAGGCCTCGGGGATGCCACAGACATGCGAGAGAACTCCAGAACTCGAAACGGACAACGGGAAGGAACGAGTGGGACCGGATGCAAACGACAACACTAATGCAATGCGATGCACATGACAACATGACATAGATGAATGCACACACGCACACGACAAAAAGACGAAAAACCCGAAAAGTCGAAGAACCCGGAATGGAATTGATGAAGCCAAAGATACATATATTGCCCAAAAGGGAAAGTATTACATCAGTGGCATTACAAACTCTCCTCTACTACAAAAAGATCTCGTCCCGAGATCTAGGACTGGAAGAAGGAAGGGTACTCGGAACAAAGGTGATCTTCTCGTTCCCACGTAGCCTCTCGGTCGGTATGGTGTGACCACTTGACTTTCAAGAATTTGATGGACTTGTTGCGGGTCTTGCGCTCGGTTTCTTCGAGAATAGCAACGGGATGCTCTAGGTAAGACAAGTCTTGTTGAAGATCAATCTCCTCAAACAGAATGGTGCGTTCAGGCGTCTTGAAGCACTGGCGGAGTTGAGACACATGAAACACATCATGAACATTGGCGAAGTTGGAAGGGAGCTCAAGTTGATAGGCTAGATCGCCTCTTTTGCCAAGGATCTTGAAAGGCCCGACGTATCTAGGAGCAAGCTTTCCTTTGATACCGAATCTTTGGGTTCCTTTCATAGGAGAAACATGGAGATAGACATGATGCCCAATGTTGAAAGCCAAATCACGATGCTTGCCGTCATAGTAGCTCTTCTGACGCGACTGAGCGGCCTTGAGATTCTCACGTATGACTTTGCATATTTCTTTGGCTTCTGAGATCAAGTCATTGCCAAGAAGTTGACGTTCACCCGTCTCGGACCAGTTGCGAGGGGTACGTCACTTTCTGCCATAGAGGATTTCAAACGGAGCTTTGCCGGCACTTGCTTGGAAGCTGTTGTTGTAAGAGAACTCGGCAAAAGGAAGGCAATCTTCCCATTTCATGCCAAAAGGTATGACACAGGCTCTGAGCATGTCTTCTAGAATCTGATTCACTCTCTCGACTTGACCACTAGTCCGAGGGTGAAAAGCAGTGCTGAAACGGATCTTAGTGCCCATGGCAGACTGAAAGGAGTCATAGAACTTGGAAGTGAACAAACTTCCACAGTCTGAGGAGATAACTTGAGGAATGCCATGTAATGACACAATTCGGGAAGTGTACAATTCTGCCAGTTGCGCTGCATTGATGGATTCTTTGACTGGAAGGAAGTGAGCGACTTCGGTAAGCTTGTCAATCACCACAAAGATAGAATCATTCCCTCTCTTGGACTTAGGAAAACCAGTGACGAAATCCATTTCAATGTGGTCGAATTTCCACTCGGGAATAGGAGGAGGTTGGAGAAGACCGGCTGGACGTTGATGCTCTGCCTTCACTCTTCTGCAGACATCGCATTCATTCACGAATTGGGCAATCTCCCTTTTCATGCGTGTCCACCAGTAAGATTGCTTGAGGTCTTGGTACATCTTGGAACTACCAGGATGAATCGAAAGGAGGGAATCATGTGCTTCGTCCATTATGAGCTTCCTGAGATCACCTTTGGGAACCACAAGTCTGTCCTCAAACAACAAGGTATCTCTCTCATCAACGCGATAGCACTTGTATTTGGGAGTACCCTTTGCAATACCATGTTTCACTTTCTACACCATAGCATCACTGAGTTGGGCCTCACGGATCTGATCTTCCAAGGTAGGAGCAACTTGAAGATTTGCAAGAAAACCTTGCGGAACAACTTGGAGGTTGAGCTTCCTGAATGCTTCACAAAGCTCAGGCTGGAACGGCTTGATAAGGAGACCGTTGGAATATGCCTTTCTGCTCAAAGCATCTGCAATCACATTCGCCTTTCCAGGTGTGTATTCGATGCTGGGATCATACTCTTGGATCATCTCGACCCAACGAGTCTGGCGGAGGTTCAGGTTCGGCTGTGTGAAGATGTACTTCAAGCTCTTGTGATCGGTGAAGATGTCGACTTTTCTGCCCAACAGAAGGTGTCTCCACGTAATCAAAGCATGTACCACAGCTGCTAGTTCGAGATCATGTGTGGGGTAGTTCTTCTCACTTGGCTTCAATTGACGAGAAGTGTATGCCACAATTTTCTTGTCCTGCATTTGCACACCACCAAGTCCTTGAAGAGAAGCATCACAGAATACTTCGTAGGGCTTGGACTCATCTGGAGGAGTAAGAACTGGAGCAGAGATGAGCTTTTCTTTGAGAGTTTTGAATGCCACTTCACAATCTGGAGACCAGTTGTACTTGACATTCTTCTGCAGCAAGTTGGAAAGAGGCTTGGCAATCTTGGAGAAGTTCTCAACGAACCTTCTGCAATAGCTGGCAAGACCAAGGAAGCTTCGGAGTTGCTTGACGTTCTGAGGAGGTTCCCAGTTGACAATGGCTTCAACTTTCTCGGGGTTGACCGCAATACCGTCAGCGGAGATGATATGGCCCAGATACAAGACCTTATCGAGCCAAAATTCGCACTTGGAGAACTTGGCATAGAACTTATGTTCACGGAGTCTGTCGAGAACCAGACGGAGGTGCTTTTCGTGATCTTCTTCATTCTTGGAGAATACCAAAATGTCATCCAGATACACAAGCACAAACTCGCCGGTGTAGGGGTTGAAAATGTAGTGCATCTTTCTCGAGAAGGTAGGTGGAGCATTGGCGAGACCAAAAGACATGAATGTATACTCATATGAGCCGTAGCTCGTTCTGAAGGCAGTCTTGGGGATATCTTCTTCACGAATGCGAATTTGGTGATAGCCCATTCGGAGATTGAGCTTTGAGAACACTTTGGCTCCTTTGAGCTGCTCGAACAATTCATTGATGTTGGGGAGCGGATACTTATTCTTTATTGTCTTCTTGTTCAATGGTCGGTAATCGACGCAAAGGCGCTCCGTGCCATCCTTCTTCTTGACAAATAAGACACCACAACCCCAAGGAGACGTACTAGGCCTGATCAGACCCATACGCTCCTGTTCATCAAGCTGTTTCTTCAACTCCTTCAACTCTTCAGGAGAGAGCTTGTACGGACGCCGGCGTGCTGGCTCAGTACCAGGCTCGAGTTCAATGACGAATTCCACTTGGCGGTGTGGAGGCATGCCTGGAAGTTCTTCAGGAAAAACGTCTTCGTATTCGTTAACCATCAGAATTTGAGATATGGCATTGATCTCGCCCTTGTCATTGAGAGAGAAAAGCCTGATTGTGTTATCCCGAGAGGCGAAGATAATCACGTCTTCATTAGGATGAGTGATCTTGACTTCCTTATTTGCACAATCAATTTGAGCATCATGCTGAGAAAGCCAATCCATCCCGAGGATGAGGTCAATGTCGGAGTTGCCGAGAACCACCAGATTCGCCAGAAAGCGATAATCACCCATGCGAATAGATACATTCGGAGCAACTGAGTTGGAAGTCATTTGCAAACCCGGAGAAATAATCTTCAAAGGTCTAGGAATGCTCTCCGAAGCCAATTCATGCTTAGCAATAAAAGGTCTTGAAATGAAGGACAATGATGCACCCGAATCAAACAATACTTTAGCAGGAAAAGAGTTAACTGAGAGGTTACCCAATATCACATCAGAAGAATTCTCCGCTTGCGTTGCATTCATCAGATTCACCCTTGCAGACTTTGGATTATGCTTGACAATAGCTGTGCTGACAGGTGGAGGAGGCGGAAGGCGCCTTGGGTTGGGGCACTTGTTAGCATAATGACCCTTCTGGCCACACTTGTTGCACACCACTTCTGAGAGAGGACGGTAATGAGGAGCACTTGACTTGGAACCTTGAGACTGATGCTTTGACTGGTTGCTTGGGTTGGGTGGGTGGGAGAAACCATGGCCACCAGAGTTCTTGTTGTTGTTGTAGGGAGCTCGAATCACTGGAGGTGGAAGCCAAAACTTCTGTTGCTTCACGACCACTTGAGAAGATGAGGAGGAGTGAACAGCGTCTCTGATCCTCTTTTTGGAAGCTTCCATATTGTGCTGGGCTGCCTCTTGCTTGAGCGCCATGTTATAGAATTTGTCAAACTCATCAGGCTCGAACAAGGTGAGAGCAAGTTGAAGTTCATCCTTCAGACCTCCACGGAACTGATAGATCTTGCTCTTGGCATCTGGGATGTCTTGCTTTGCATAGCGGGCAAGGTTTTGGAACTTGACATTATATTGGTAGACAGTCATTGAGCCTTGCTTCAGGTTGCGGAATTGCTCACGCATACCCTCGATGACACTTGTTGGAATGTGGTGAGAGCGAAAGTCCTTGCAGAAATCACCCCAGGAGATTACACGCCCTTCTCTGGAGTCTTTGTACTGCTGCCACCAGTCAGCTGCTTGGTCTTCGAGTTGGAAGGCTGCAAACTTCACATAGTCCTCAGGCCTAACGTTACTGCACTCAAAATGCTTCTTGATATCAGTAATCCAATCTTCAGCATCGAGAGGGTCGTCACAGTAACTGAAAGCCTTTGGTTGATTAGCCAAGAACTGGTTGAGCGTAGCATGGTGCTGTTGGTTGAAGAAATTGCCTTGGTTCCCTGGAGCACCCTGATTTTCTTGCATTTGCTGCATCATCTACATAAGCATCTGGGTGTTCTGGTTTGTAGTTTGCATAATTGCTCTCCAGGCCTCAGACGGAGGAGGGGAAGGGGGACGTTCAGGAACCTCTTCACCCTCTGGGTTAGCGTTGGGAACCCGTTTCGGAGCCATCCTGAAATAGATGACCACCAATTAGCAATTTGATTGAAAGAAGATATAAGCTGAAACAACAGCTAGAATTGCAACATAGTCTTCACAAGAATCATTCAAACAAGAGGAACGAATGAAATTCTCAGATTAATGATAACAACAATCTTCACGAGAAGCCATTGGGAGACAAAAGGTAAATAAGAAAAAACAACAAGGTGCAGATAGAACAAACACAAGATAGGAGCTTCGTTCGACATCTTTGTGCTGAAAGCTTATGAAGCGTGTTAGGAAAGGGTTTTGCAATCCCCGGATCAGCACAGCCAAGGACCCTTTAAGATGCAACTCCCGATCGGAACATCGTCCATAAAACCACTTCATTCAATGTAGAACCCCGAACTCCGTAACCTGCATTCGTTGGAAGAATGCCTACGAGCTACTAGATGAACCCACCTATTAATTTCCGAAAGTTTCCAGTTATGCAATCAGGTGTTGGGGATACAGGGGAAGCATCGCGCACTCAACTCTAATCCTACATCCAGCTGTATCCATCCTTCAACACATAACCAGTTGTTTTCGGAAACCGTCTACCTCGGACCTTCGAAACGCATCTACTATACAAGCTATGGCAATACTCCCGAACTACCTCCCCAGTACTGGGTGATGTCGGGGTTATCTTGCCACTAACCGCATAGGAGAGTTTTCGATGTCGGCCGTCTTAAGTATTCTAGAACTGCCGCGATATGTTTGTGACGACAATACCCCGAAGCTCAACTCCCCGGGACACGGCCACAACCCCTAATGTCAGGATGCATCGAGAACAATATTCTCGTCACAAAGACATCGAAACAATCCAAACAATACTCACGAGATTCCTAAAAAACAAATTGTGCAATTTTGAGAGTAGAAGAGGCAAGAGTAATCGTCAGGAGTCCTCACAAGAGTGAAAAGAGATGAGGAGCAAAAGAAATCCTACTCTCCGATATAAATATAGGACTCAAAACATTTTCAGTGTGTGCCTAGACTCAACCGTCAACGATTCGATCAAACAGTGGGGGCTTCTAGGTCGGAGAAGGCTCTGAATACCAACTTGTAATGCCCAGGATGGGACTATATCTCCTACGTGTCGAGGCACGACTTAAAGATATAAGCCCATTCTGGAATGATCGCAAGTTTGGTACCTTTGCACATCTCATGTAAAAATAGGGATGAAAGCGGAAAAGATAGTTTGCTTACACTCGCCACGTCACACAATTCATTACATATCCAAACATCATTCAAATAAACACCACAACCCATCTAAGGGTGAAGATCCAAATGAAAGATACCAAACATAACATTAAACCACAGGTCTGAATCGCCCCTAGTAGAAACCTCTACTGATCGTCGGGATAGTGCACATAGTAATGGCTACGGTCCTCGTCGTACTCCCAGTACAAGTGCTGTCACTTGAGTAGATCGCCTGAGTACCTGCATCTGGTGTGGTGTAGAATCTATGAGCCACAGAGGACTCAGCAATCCCGTTCCCGGGTAACACAACTATCCAAGCCTTGGGTGTGGAACAAGGCTGAAGAAAGAACAAGAGGTTGCAGCAGCACTAGCACTAGCTTACGTTAAAGAGAGCGAGAAGAGAAGTGCCTCGGACGAAAGATGATCACGAAGTGATCCTAACTAAAGCAAGTCAAACATAACCCCACCGTGTTCATCTCCCGAATCCCTTTCGGAAAATGACCGTCACGGTACTCACGCTGGTAGTGTGTTCTGAACATGGTGTCAAGTTTTCTACAACCGGATATTAACAAATTCCCATCTGCCACATAACCGCGGGCACGGCTTTCGAAAGTTCATAACCCTACAGGGTGTTCCAACTTGGCCCATGACAAGCCCACGATCCACGGAGTCGCAACTCCAAGGTGGGAAGGCCCGAGTATCCTCGGAATACCGTGCTCAAGATACTCCGACTAAGGTAAGGCTAATCCAGCAAATCCTCCCGGCGTGCCGACACCCTGATAGTAGCCGCGCGTATCTAGTCTCAGGCCACGACCGGATGAGCGCTACGTACAGATACCGAAGACCCCAACGAACTGGGTGGCACCGCAAGTGGCTCTAGTTTGGACCAACACTCAAATCGAGCACTGGCCCAGGGGGTTGATTAATTAATCCTCGGGTTAATTACTCCCTCGGTAAGTTTTTAGTTTTTAGGCAAATAGTACCAATGTTGGGACTTGCTGGAAAAGACTTAGCACTTAGCGGTTTATCGAGGGGGTCCCATAACCCCAACCGTGTGAGGAACGCATAATCAAGGAACATAACACCGGTTTATACGGTTCCTAGGGCGGCATGAGTGGAACAAATCACCAAGCAAAAGGCTTAGCCTTCCACCCATTACCAATATATAGATGATTTCATTAAGAGTTAATATAGCGTGATATCCCAACAAGCTTCAACAAGAAGCAAGAATCTTCAATCTTCTCCTGCAGCTAACAATGCTATAAGAGGGGCTGAGCGAAGCTTACTTAGCCAATCAAAGGTTTGCATAGGTAGGGTGGTTAGACAGGTTCATGGTTACAATAGGAGGCTGACAGGAAAAACATGGACATCGAGGCAAAAGCTATAGAGCGAGACTTCTAGCAATAGGCAAAGATAGTAATGATATCCGGGTCAGGTCATCTTGCCTGAAGAGTTGTCGATGGGATCGTAAGTGAGCTCCTCTTTCTCAACCTCGGTAGTAACCTCGTTCTCGTACTCGGTCTCAGCTTCCGGCTCTACTCAACACAAACACACACAAGGCACGAAATCAACAAGACGCAATGCACAAAACTACTGGATGCATGGCTGATGCACTATGGAAGCACTACAGATGCACTTAGGAAGCACATAAAGTCAACATAGGAAGCACAGGGTTACATCACAAGGAGCATGACAATATGCAACAAGCAAAATACTTCAAATCATGTTAACAATAGGATATTATGAATATACATGCAAAATCACACAAGTTACATATAGGACTTGCTCAAAACGGAGCAACGGGCTAAAAGATACACCCGAAACAATAAGCATGGCAAAGCTGAAATTAACAACCACATAGCAACTTCGGAGCAAGAGATAAATAGTCTACAACACTCAAACATCATGGCAATGAGCATGAACATAAAGTAGACATCTCCTACAGCAAACAATTCCATTCGAGCATCTCCAAAGGAGCCATGGATCAATAGCAACAAGCTATAGCATTTTGAACTTGACAACAAAACCCTGACAGCAGTATTTTATAGCAACTTGGGAGCAAAAGTTAAATATGCTACAGCCACCCAAATAAGCATGTGAGAGCATGAATGGATAGCCAACAATATATACAACAAGGAATCATCAAGAATCACCCCAAAACTAGCATGGATTTTCCTAGAACAACAAGAAAACATGGCATCTGGAAATAACAGATTCCAGAATAATGAAATTTCACTAAGTGTTAGAACAGCAGTAACAACATGGTATGTTTGTGAGCAATTTTAAGTCACCTCAAGGCAAGACTTGGCAAGTGGTAAGCACCACAGCAAAGTACACATGATGGGGAGTCCAAAACATCTGAGCATGCATCAAGGGGACAACCACATCAATAGCAACGAGCTCCTCAACTAGGCATCTCGTAACAAGCTTAACAACATAACAACCACTAGCACTTTTGCAAAGGAGATAAACATGTTAAGATGAAATCTATCATGCAAGCTAAAGCAACCAACATGTAGAGCATTTCATGATGAACATGTGGACATATCATTTGCTTCATTTGGATAAACATGCAACAAGTTATCACATTGCAAACATGGCATGAAAACAACTACTAACAGCAGTTTATAACAAGTAGCTCTCTTCTTATGAAGATTAAGACATCTAGATGACCTCAAACATGCATGGCACAAAGGAACAAAACATAGTACAAGTCACCACGATCATTTTGACATATCATATGCTCAAATCGGACATGCACAGTAAAAGTTATCCACCTCGCAAAACAGCATCAGAAACTGAAAAAAAACAGCTAGGGACTTAGTGAAAAAGAAGCAACCTCAAGTCAGATCTGGGTCAAACGGGCCGAGCTGAGTCAACGGGCGGAGCGGATCACGGATCCACTGGGCTAAGTCAACGAGCGCGGACGGGCGGATCCGCCGGGCTAACGGGCTAACGGGCCCGCTAGGGTTTCAGCCCACCTGGCGCTGGATCGGGCGGCCTGGCTCCCGATCGAAGCTGGCTGGCCCCTTGCTCCCTCGAGTGCCCGAGGCGCGGCGGCTGTCGGCGGATCGAGCGGCGGGGTCGGCGCCCTGGCCGGCGGCGGGGTCAGGTGGCCGGGAGGCGGCGAGGGACGGAGGTCGGCGGGGCGCGGCCTGAGGGTCCCGGCCCGGCGAGGCGAGGGGCGGCCGGAGTGGGGGACCGGTGCGGTGGCCGGCGGCGGAGGCGCGGTCGGGCGGCGGTCGGCGGCGGTGCTTCGGCGCTAGGGCCGAGGCGGCGGTGGGAGGAGAATCCAGCGGGGCGGCGACGAGATTCCGGCGAGGTGGAGCGGAGGTAGAAGACGAAGTCGGAAGCACGCCGTGGCAACTTCGGAAGCACGGCGGCTCGAGTCGGAAGCACAGCTCGCTGCGAGGTCGGAAGCACGCCGTGTCAACAGTGGAAGCGCCGCGCTTCAACGGTGGAAGCACCGGCGGCGAACTGTGGAAGCATTAGGGTTTCAGACGCGAAATTTGAGGTGGGTGGACGTTTATATAGGCACAAGGAGCTAGGGTTGTCCAAATGAGGAGAGGTTTTCGGCCACGAGATCACAATTGGATGGCCTAGATGAAGGGAGGGGTTTGAGTTGGGTTGGTGGGCTGCTGGAGGGGTTTCTTGGGCCTCAAAGAGGAGGTACTTTTAGCCCACGAGAATAACTGTTGGAGTTGCAAACGAACTCCAAACGCGACGAGATTTGACAGGCGGGTTACACATAACAAAACAACATAGCACGACAAGTCTCACGCCAAACCGGAAACGTTACACGGACAAACACAAAAGTAGGCCTCGGGGATGCCACAGACACGCGAGAGAACTCCAGAACTCGAAACGGACAACGGGAAGGAACGAGTGGGACCGGATGCAAACGACAACACTAATGCAATGCGATGCACATGACAACATGACATGGATGAATGCACACACGCACACGACAAAAAGACGAAAAACCCGAAAAGACGAAGAACCCGGAATGGAATTGATGAAGCCAAAGATACATATATTGCCCAAAAGGGAAAGTATTACATCCGGGGCATTACATCAGCCTTTTTCATTTGTAGTTGTCTGTACTCAGACATGTTATGCTTCCGTTGCCTGTATGCTCTGTATGTTGGGTCATGTGACCTCTGTTTGTAATAAATGCTATGATGGCTCTTCTGGGCCTTTATCTATATGAGTTGTTGAGTTATGTTGTGATGCCATGTTGTACATCACATACTTGCATGTTATGTGTACGTGTAATGTGTATTGCTATGTGTGGGATCCGACACCTAGTTGTTTACCCTTGGTAGCCTATCTTACAGGGAAATGTCTCCTAGTGCTTCCACTGAGCCTTGGTAGCTTGCTACTGCTCCGGAACACTTAGGCTGGCCGGCATGTGTCCTTCTTCGTTCCTGTGTCTGTCCCTTAGGGGAAAAGTAACGCGTTGTTCCTTTAAGTCCTTGTAGCTTGCTACGACTTGGGTTCACACGTTGATGACCGACACGTTCGTTGTTGGGTCATGTATGCCTGTCTCTGTAGTTAGTGCCACTTTTGGTTTATAACTGGTCATGTCGGCCCGGGTTCTCTGTCATATGGATGCTAGCGACACTATCATATACGTGTGCCAAAATGCGCAAACGGTCCTGGGCCAGGTAAGGTGGCACCCGTGGGGATACCGTGTGTGAGGCTGCAAAGTGATATAATGTGTTACAGGCTAGACCTGTGTGACTTAGGATCAGGGTCCTGACAGTGGAAGGGTGAGAGTGCGCATAATCCATGGACTCAACATTAGTCATAAAGAACTCACATACTTATTGCGAAAAATCTATTAGCCTCAAAGCAAAATACTACGACGCATGCTCCTAGGGGGGAGGTTGGTAGGAGTTAACCATCGTGCGCCCCCGACCTTCACGCAAAGATAAACAATCAAAATACAATGGGCGCCAATTTGGTTACATAGTTAGGAGACCATACATGCATGCTTCGGGAATCACAAACCTTAACACCAATATTTTTACTAAACCACAATCATTCACTAGTACCTCCCACATATTAGCATCTCTATATCGCAAAACTATTGCAAGTAATCCAACATATCATATTCAGCGATCTACAAGTTTATGTAGGATTTATGACTAACCATGTGAATGACCAATTCATGTCAACTCTCTAAATAGATATAAGTGAAGCAAGAGAGTTTTAATTCTTTCTACAAAAGATATGCCCACACTCTTAACAAATATAAGTGAAGCAAAAGAGCATTCTACAAATGGCGGTTTTCTATGTGAGGAGAAATAGGCAATCCAAACTTCAAATGATATAAGTGAAGCACATGAAGCATTCTATAAAGCTATACTCAAAAGATACAAGTGCAGTGCAAAGAGCATTCTATAAATCAACCAAGGACTATCTCATACCAGCATGGTGCATTTATTAAAAGAAAGAAAATAAAAAGCACACGACGCTCCAAGAGTTTACGCATATCATGTGAACGAAAACGAATCCGAAAACATACCGATACTTGTTGAAGAAAGATGGGATGCCTTCCGGGGCATACCCAAGCTTAGATGCTTGAGTCTCCTTGAATATTTACTTGGGGTGCCTTGGGCATCCCCAAGCTTGAGCTCTTGCCTCTCCTCCTTATTCTCACATCGAGACCTCCTCGATCTTCGAACACTTCATCCACACAAAACTTAACCGAACTTTTAGTGGCGGGGTTAGTGCATATGATCAATGAAATCCCATCATGACATTGTTGTATAATTATGAGCAAACATTACCCACTGTATGCTATCACAATTCTATGGCCCCAAGTCAAGGAGGCTTCATTAGTCTAGTAATATGCAAATTAACCATACTTCTATAACTCTAAAACTTATGGAAAAATTAGGAAAAATAAAAAATTTGTATAGAAAGACTTTGCAAAAAGTTTCAGATCCTTTCGACGTTCCAGTAAAAAAGGTAAAATCACGCACTACAACCAAAATTTCTGTTTTTGCACCGCACAAACCAACAAGCAGTTTAATCATCCTAAAGGAAACTCTTGGCACATTATTTTTATAATACAATGGAATTGTACAAGGGGGTAATTATTTTTGTTGAAAACTTTCTGTAATTTAAGATTTGCAAAGTTTCCATGGGCATGAACAAAGTTCAAGGAGCTCCCCCATTTAAAAGGTGCTCGTCCTTCTTACTTTCACTCTTCTTTTTGAAATTTTTTTAGGTTCCCCTCTTTATTTTTTATATTTAAACTTTATAAAAGCACACAACAGAAATAAATGACTCTCTAAAACTTCCGGGCTGTCTCCCTGGCAGCGCTTTCTTTAAAGCCATTAAGCTAGGCATATAGTGCTCAAGTAATGGATACACCAGGATCCCAAGGTATATGAAAGCCAATTTTAATTAGCAATGATTTGGCATTTAGTAGTGAGCACAAAGTGATATGTGTCATGCAAAAATGAAGTCTAACTCTTCCTATGCATAGGCATGTCATACAAGAACAATTCATGCACATCAAGTAAAGGCCAATGCATAGTATAAGCAGTTTCTTGCAATTTTATCGTGTTGGAAACATAGAGAGGCGGAGATGTAGTTCCTCTCTCATAATAATTGCAAGTTGGAGCAGCAAGAACATGCATATTATATCTATTAAAATCATCATGTGTAGTAGTAAAATGCAACCCATCAATATAATCCTTAATAAGTGCAAACTTCTTCGATATAGTGTAGTTGGGAGAATTCAAAAATACAATAGGACTATCATGTGTGGTTTCAATAGCAACAATTTCATTCTTAACATAAGGAACTATAGCAAGTTCATCTCCATAAGCATAATTCATATTGGCATCTTGGCCACAAGCATGGCAACCATCGATTTCATCGAAAAGGGTTATTTCAAACGAATCCAAGGGATCATAGCAATCATCATAGCATTCATCCTTCGGTAAGTACGAAGGGAAATTAAAAAATGTATGAGATAAAGAGTTACTCTCATTAGAAGGTGGGCACAAGTGATCAATCCGCTCTTCCTCCTTTTGTTCTTTGCTCCCCTCCTCATCCTTTTCATCCAATGAGCTCACAATATCATTAATTTCTTCTTCCATAGACTCCTACAAAATATTAGTCTCTTCTTGGACAGCGGAGACTTTCTCAATAAACGCATCAATATTGGAGTTATATTCATAATTCAAATAGCAATATTTCAATATAGCAAGATTTTTAGGCCTATAAACATCATCATCAAAAGCATTATACTTTTTAAATAGAGATTCAATTTCATAAGCACCCTTAAAAGCAACAAATTCTTCTATTTGTTCCACATCAGAATAATCATA
The DNA here is from genome assembly GCA_902687465.1 of Secale cereale. Classification (NCBI taxonomy): domain Eukaryota; kingdom Viridiplantae; phylum Streptophyta; class Magnoliopsida; order Poales; family Poaceae; genus Secale; species Secale cereale. The sequence continues at coordinate 90,564,009 of LR738710.1, read as the reverse complement.
TATACCATTAGCATAAGAAGCTAAGGTTTCATTATAATTAAATTCATATGAAAAGGGAAGGTGTGGAGCCTTCATCCTAGAGCAACAAGTATAATCATATCTTAAGCATTGCCGAGCATACCAATGCAACATATAAATTTGATCGCATAATAGTTTCCCTTTTTGTGTCAAGCGATAATCCCTAAAGTATTCATGTTGATCCAATGTTACTCCCATTATATAGTTGAATGGGGTTCTCTCAGGATTATCAAAGTAGTACATCATATCTTTCACATAATGAGCATCGAGGGTTTTAGGAGGTTCCCCATCTCCATGAGTAGCAAGTACACCTATTTTTTTGGTATTTCGTGTTCCATGTCCATAACTAAAGATAGAGAACAACCCAGAACAACAAATAAAATCTACTTAGTGATAAAGCAAACAAGCACACACGAGATTATTCACCCCACACTATTGCTCCTCGGCAACGGCGCCAGAAAAAGGTCTTGATAACCCACAAGTGTAGGGGATCAGTTGTAACCTCTTTCGATAAGTAAGAGTGTCGAACCCAACGAGGAGCTAAAGGTATAACAAATATTTCCTCAAGTTCTATGGACCACTGATACAACTCTACGCACACTTGACGTTTACTTTACCTAGAACAAGTATGAAACTAGAAGTACTTTGTAGTTTTTGTGGGATAGGTTTGCAAGAATATAAAGAGCACGTAAATATAAACTAGGGGCTGTTTCGATAAAGAAGCAATAAAGTTAATATAGCGAGTGTGGAAAAGTGGTGGTAGGAGTTGCGAAATTGTCCCTAAGCAATTGACTATGTTACTAGACCGATAGCAAGTTTTGTGTGGGAGAGGCCACTGCTAGCATGTCATCCCTGACTTGGAATTCTATGCACTTATGATTGGAACTATTAGCAAGCATCCGCAACTACTAACGTTCATTAAGGTAAAACCCAACCATAGCATTAAGATATATTGGCCCCCCTTCAATCACATATGCATCAATTTCTATGCTAGGTTGAAGCTTCTGTCACTCTTGCCCTCCAATACATAGTCCTATCAACATACAACTAACCCTATGGTGTGATGCACACGCGCGCTCATACGATGGGCACCAAAGGACAGCAACATAACCACAAGCAAATTAAACCATCATAGCAATTCACCAATTACCGATAGGACAACAAAAATCTACTCAGACATCATAGGATGGCAACACATCATTGGATAATAATATGAAGCATAAAGCACCATGTTCAAGTAGAGGGTACAATGGGTTGCGGGAGAGTGGACCACTGTAGATAGATGGGGGAAGGTGATGAAGATGTTGGTGAAGATGACGGAGGTGTTGGTGTAGATCGCTGTCACACGATGATGGCCCTGACGGCGTTCCGGCGCCACCGGGAGAGAGGGGGAGAGAGCCCTCTCCTTCTTCTTCTTCCTTGACCTTCTCCCTAGATGGGAGAAGGGTTTCCCCTCTGCTCCATGGCCTCCATGGCGGCAGAGGGGCGAGAGCCCCTCCGAGATTGGATCTGTCTCTCTGTCTCTCTCTGTTTCTGCGTTCTCAGATTCTAGCCTTTCACCGTTTCTTATATTCCCGGAGATCCGTAACTCCGATTGGGTTGAATTGTGACACAATTTTTATCCCGATATTAGATTTCTTGCGGCGAAAGAAGGGCACCAACCGCCTTATGGGCTGGCCAGGAGGGTCAGGGGCGTGCCTGACCCCCTGGGCCGCGCCCCCTGCCTCGTGGCCCCCTCGGGCATCGTCTCACGTTGATTCTTCTTCCCCAAATTCATAAATATTCCAAATAAAATCTTCGTCCGTTTTATCCCGTTTGGACTCCGTTTGATATGGATATTCCACGAAAGAAAAAAACATGCAACAAACAGGAACTGGCACTGGGCACTGGATCAATATGTTAGTCCCAAAACAGTATAAAAAGTTGCCAAAAGTATATGAAAGTTGTATAATATTGGCATGGAACAATCAAAAATTATAGATACGACGGAGACGTATCAATACCCTACTTCCTGCTTGATTGACTTTGATGACTATAGGGGTTACAAGAGTTGATCTACCTCGAGATCGTAATGGCTAAACCCTAGATGTCTAGCCTGAATGAGTATGATCATCTCTATGGACTAAACCCTTCGGTTTATATAGACACCGGAGGGGGCTAGGGTTGTACAGAGTCGGTTTACATAGAAAGGAATCTTCATATCCGCACGCCTAGCTTGCCTTCCACGCCAAGGAGAGTCCCATCCGGACACGGGGAAAGTCTTCCATCTTGTATCTTCACAGCCCATCAATCCGGCCCACGTCACGTGGCCCGGACACTCGAGGACCATGTAACCCAGGACTCCCTCACCTAGTCTACGGGGCAGAAGCAGTTATCCCCACGGAACTCATTTACGGGTCTCCTAGAGTGCTTGTCTATGATGAAGTAGCACAAGATCAGCACCGACATGACGACGCTGTGCTACTCGAAGAGAACCGTCTCCGGGCTGCTACACATGCTGCACGCTATCAGCAAGCCCTGCGTCGCTATCACAATCGCAGGGTTAATGCCCGGTGTTTTGAGGAAGCTGACCTTGTCCTTAGGCGCGTTCAGTCCGCCAAGGGTACAAACAAGTTGTCACCAAAGTGGGAAGGCCCTTACTGGGTAGTACGAGTCACCAGACCCGGCACAGTCCGTCTAGAGACCGAAGATGACACTCAGTTGGAAAACTCATGGAATATTGAGCATCTCCGTAAGTACTACCCGTAAGGTGCGAGGCTACCGAGCACCACCCGGTAGCCACCCTTTTGTACAGGCCTTGCCTCAGCTGCATGTAACCCCTCCTACAAAGCCGGGGCGATGACCCCGTGCAAGAGAAAATAAAGAAGCGCTGTAGGGGGGCCCCAACTAAGATTGCATGCATACACAAGCACACCAAGATCACTACATTAGCATATGCATATAGATAGGATTGCATCCTACATTCATTCTCATCTACCTGGAGTTGCAGGTTCCTACCGCGACCTTGGCTTTGACAAAGGACGAGAAGATTACACGGCACAGTGATCCCCGACAAACCAAACAGATAAGTTTACCTCTTGTCCATTAGTGTTCTGTAAAGCTATAACTTTGCATGGGAAAACCTCGCCTCTCTCTTTTGAAACTTAGGTGCTGCCATCCATGACTCGAATGCTGCTTTGGTCGGGATGGTCGCAGTAGCCTTTGGTAGAAAGGAGTTGGCGGGGGGCTGGCCCCTCTGTCTGTTCCCCGGTAGACGTGGCTCTTCGGCAGACGAAGAGGGTGCCAGCAGGATATCTTGCCGGGGAAAACTCGTTTATTTTCATTAAAGAGGCATTCCACCTCTGCATGGACGTACACATGCACGGGTTCCCGACAAGTTTCATCCTTTTCATTCACATGCTGATACAAGTACAAGCATTACAAAACACAAAGATGGACTCCGGGGGTTACATTATTTGAATTAAAATTTGGCATTTGCCTGCAAGTTTAAGATTGAAAAAAGATAGGTGCCCCATAAAATCCTCTCCCTGTCCCTCTTATCCCAGGTAATGCAGTGGGGAGAGAAGGAGACGGGCGGCGTTCCAGCACAACGCCACCCCGATCCTTGTCGGGAGCTGGCGAACCCAGCCTGACAAGATCGAGGGGTGGCGAGGCTGCAACAGAGGAGGACGCGGTTAGAGATGGCCTCCTCCCACCCACCCACCCCTCCCACCCGTGACCTAGGTTCTCCGGCAATCTCCAACTTCAGCCAGTGATTCCTGGATCTCTTCCACTCATCTGCTCAGGCGTCCTCTGATCTACACGCCTATACCCATCTCCTATGGGTTCCTCTGGTGGATCAACTTTGGGTCTGGATTTCTCGTCGGGCTCCATCTTTGCGCCTAGGGTTTTCAATTCTTGTGGGAGATCTGTCCACCCCACGGATGACACGGGCCATTTCATTATGGTGGTGTCTTTCAGCAGACATATTTTCCATCTTGACAAAGATTCAGTGGCGCCTGCATTGGAATCCGCATTAGGAGGATCTGCAATTGATTTGTTGGTTCATCACATCAAAGACAAAGTATTTTCTTTCAATGTTTCTTGCAAGAAAGTTGGCCTCTACATCCTACAGCTGCGTTCATTTGCATGCATGCAATTCAAATGTTATTTTCATCTACGGGGACATGGTGGTCCTAACTGGAAACGTGAGTTTGCGATCTGAAAAAAAGAGTGTGATGCTGAGTGGATTCTTGTTAGTCCCTCTAAAAAGCGTGCTACTCTTGGTCTACTTGCTATGCATAAGCGTCCTACTAAATCTTCCTTTCGTTCGGGATCATCTTCGGGGAAGAAACTCTCTTTTGCCATGTTTCAACAGTACACAACTTGTAGCGGTTATCACTATCTAGCTACTCAACTGTGTGTTGACACAATTTCTAAGGTTGGCTACGACGTGAATCCACGTGAAGAAGTCATCATCCCCTCGCCGCCGGCGAGCAATCTTCAATGGACGGTGGCGACACCACCCATCTCGTTCGGAACCATCAACGTCCCAGCCAAAATCACGGCTGTCATATCCAGAACGGATCTTACTTGCTTGGGGAAGGATCTGCATGCAACCCAAGATGTCACACCTACTTCTCCTGTTGCACCAACCTCCGCAGCCCATCATGGCTCGCTGGCCCAACATGAAGTTCTGGCACGGTGCAATACCACAACGGCCCAAGTTTTGCCAAATGAGGCCCAGTTGGATACGGCTGCCCCCACTCTTTTGGAAAGATCTTCCCAGGATATTACGGATAATCAACTACAGGATTCTGATATGGATTCTGTTAGGGTTAATGAATTCATTGATGACATGGTGTTCAATGTTTGGAAGTGCCGGAAATGTTTATCGATGCAACATATTACCAGCTCGTGCACGAAACAAAATCGTTGTCGCAGATGCTTTCATCTGGGACACAAAGCCAAAGGATGCTCCGGCTCTGCACCTTCGCCGACTTACAAGTGGGTCCTGCGGGTCAATCCGGTGTCTCCAGGCCGGCCAGAGGAGATATCATCGCCCGCCGCCTCGGTTTCCCTCCCAGCCTGCCTAGATGGGTCTTCGCCCAGTCCCATCATGCCTGCCTCCTCGTCGCCTCCACCGTTGCCTAACAAGCCACCGCCCATTACTTCACCCCCGCCTGCCTCGCCACCGCCGCCCACCCCGCCTCCTCCACCAGCCACCACAGCTCCGGCACCTCCCCAGCCAGGCATGGCCAACTTTGCGCTCGATCCTCTGGAGTACCTCCCGCCGGGTTTCGACATCATCAACGGTGGCCCCTTGCGTCTCCCACACACCTTCTTCTCTCCCTCAGTGGCACCTGACCAGCAGAACGAGGACTACACCACCGCCATTGTCGAGCCAGCTCCTCTGCAAGATGAAGTCCTCATCTACTGCAACCTGGTCAGTGATTTTGTTGTTAACAATCTCGGGCGTTCTGTTCTTGATCCTCAACCGTGGATTCAAGGGGTTGGCATCTTTCGCTTCCGTAATGTAGTTGCTAGGCAGGCACTTGTGGATCATCCGCCGTTTGATCTAGGAAACGATAGATTTGCGCGATTTGTGCCGCATGACGAGGGTATTAACTTCAGAGCTGTACAAGGTTTTCGCCGGGGCTGGATTATGATAGTTGGCATCCATATGGATTACAGAAGAATGAAGTATATTGCTGATGCGATCAGTACGTTTGGTCGCTTCCATCACTGGCATTAGGACGACCCAATGTTAGTCCGCGCCCTGGCTTATGTTTCCTTCCCGGCGCCATCTTTAGTGTCGCGCGACGTTCTTTACCGTGAATATATGGATTTTGGAGGTACAAGGATCTCGTGGACTGCTCCAATCTATATTCTGTCTGTTGAGTTTGCTGATGTTCTGCCTGCCGATGAAGATCCTATGCCCTTCAATGGGAATCCCCATCCTCTCCCTGGGCACTTACAGTTTGACAATCATAACTGGGCCATGCCCGAGTTTCCTGAACTTGGTTGAAATGATGTGCCAACGCCTGCACATGAGGAGCCGCAGGGTAACATACCTGATCAACCCGTCGACCAGCAAGAGCAAGTTGAAGAAAACCAAATTGAAGGTAATCAGTCTCAGGAGTCTGTGGTTATGCAAATGTCCGATGCTTCAGTTAATGATGATGAGGCTGTTGCTGATGTTGTGGTGTATCAACCACCTCTGGTACAACCTCCTCTGCATATTGGCATGGTTCTGACAGTGTTTGACCTAGACCTTCCCCCTGTTATGCAATGGCAGTGAAGCTTTGAGAGGATGATGCCATTTATGTGGGTTCCTGAAATACCCAGGACTGTCCCATTGACTGTCCTTGGACCCATTATGCTTTCTAAGAACACCTGGGAGATTAACTTTGCAGAATCTGATTGCAGGATCTCTCTGAACGAAGTGCCGGACACTTGCATGACTCGTCCTATGAAACGGCCATTAGCTCTTGCTCTATGCTTTGATGAAATATCTGAACCTGTCACCTAATATTTTCAGTTTTCGGCCATGAATGAGCTGCCAAGGAAGCGGGGGCGCAAGGTTACAAAGCCTCTGGTTGTTTCTGAAGTTCGCCGTAGCGCCCGTCTTAGTGCTCTGAAAGATAGTTTTCGCAGAGCACCAATTCAGAAACCCTGCTTGGACAAACAACTTCATGCTACTAAGAAACGCAAGACCAAAACTCCTTCAAAGAATTCAGATGATCAGGAGATTCCACCTCTCAGTGCGATAGGAGATCGGTAGCGTATCGGAGCTCGTCTACGCATTGCTCCTGAGAAGATCACAATGGATAAGCTTGTTGCTGATCCTTCATAAACAAGCAACAACAAGAGTTCCAATGATCAGTAATCACCTCAAGCTTTCGGGTCTATGGCGTACCTTCCAAATCGCCATTTATCTTTATTTATGCTTTATTTTGTTGAACTGTGTGGATCTGTTTAATACTTTGAATGGGTGTGGGTCACTACGTGATCTCCTTTTGCTGCTACTTCTCTTGCGTTGTAATGAATCAGGAAAATTCTAGGGATTTGAAAGTTCTCTGTTGGAACGTTCGGGGCCTTAATTCTGAAGCGCGTCAGCTTGCTGCTAAGGAAAAATTTGAGGAAAGTGGATGCTCTATTATATGTCTTCAGGAAACTAAATGCATGCATATTGACCAACGTTTCTTCGAAATTTTTGCCCCCGATGCTTTGGCAATTTTGCTTATGTTCCATCCGATGGGGCTTCTGCTGGTATAGTGGTTATATGGAACTCATCTTTCTTTAACGGTCGTCTAATAGTGGCAAAACCCTTTGGCATTATTCTGGAATTCTGTTCCAAGCACACATCGTAAGTGTGGACACTTGTGACTGTCTATGGGCCTTGTCAGGGCCTAGCCAAGGATGATTTCGTTCAATGGCTCTATAACCTCAATATCAATGCTGATGACAAATGGCACCTGCTTGGCGACTTTAACTTCATGAGATCGCTTGATAATCGCAATCTTCCGGGTGACAATGTTAATGACATTTTCATGTTTAACGAAATCATTGGTCATCCTGGTCTCATTGAATTGCCCATCAAGGGTAGACAATATACCTAGTCTAATATGCAGACGAACCCTTTGCTCTAACAACTCGATTGGTTTTTACATCTGTTGCTTGGACCTATGATCACCCAAACACCTTGGTAATGCCCCTGGCACGTACTGCCTCCGACCATGTACCATGTGTTGTCACTATTGCTACATGCATTCCCAAGGCTAGAGTCTTCTGCTTCGAAAACTACTAGATCAATCTTCCTGGTTTTTTTGAATGTGTTTCTGAAGTGTGGAATAAACAATTTTGAAGGCCCAATATTGCTTCCACAATTTCGGCCAAGTTTAAAGCTTTGTGATATGCTCTCAAAAGGTGGCATTTAAACCTGTCTAAGGTGAAGGCGCTCATTATAGATTGTAACAAAGTCATCCTATATCTAGATGAGCTAGAAGAGATTCGCCCTTTAAGTTGGCCCGAAACAAATTTTCGACGTATAGTCAAGGTTCATCTTGAGGAGATTCTGCACCTACAATTCATTTATTGGAAGCAACGTTGTACAATCAGGTCTATCAAAGTTGGTGAAGAGAATACTAAATTTTTTCATGCAATGGCAATAGAGAGATACCGCAAGAACACAATTTCCTCGATCAGAAATGCATCAGGTGATGTGATCACTGATCACCAGCAATTGGCGGGAATGTTTTGGGCAGATTTTAAACAGCGTATGGGCCGTGCTAAGGGGATCCAAATGGGCTTTGATCTTGACTCCCTTATACAGAAAGTGGATGGGCTTGAAAGTTTGTCACGGCCTTTCACTGATGCTGAGGTGGAGAATGTTATTAAACACATGCCAATTGATCGTGCTCCTCTACCAGATGGCTTCACTGGTTTGTTCCTAAAGAAATGCTGGCCTATTTTAAAAGCTGACTGTATGCAGCTTGTCAAGGATTTTTATGATGGTACTTGTGATCTGGAGTGTCTTAATACTTCATTAATTACCCTCATTCCCAAGAAGCTAAGCCCAAAAGTGGTTGGTGATTTTCGGCCCATATAATTGACCAACACATGCTTAAAGTTTCAAATGAAGCTCTTAGCCAATCGACTACAACATGTGATCCTCCAATGCATACATAAAAAACCAGTATGGTTTCCTTCGTTGCCGTTCTATCCAAGACTGCCTTGCTTGGTGCTTTGAATACATTCATCAATGCAAAGCCTCCAAACGGCCTATCATTTTACTCAAACTTGATTTCACCAAGGCATTCGACACCATCGAGCATGAGACTATCCTCAGAATGCTGTAGTGTAAGGGCTTTGATGATCGATGGACTGGTTGGGTGAATGGGCCGTTATCATCTGGCTCTTCTTCTATTTTACTGAATGGTGTCCCTGGCCAGCATTTTATGTGTCGTACTGGAGTCCGGCAAGGCGATCCACTATCCCCTCTGCTGTTTGTAATTGCAGTTGATCTCCTCCAATCTGTGGTGAATGAAATGTGCACTAGGAATATCCTCACAATGCCCATACCAACAATCTCTAATGATTACCCGATCATGCAATACGCGGATGACACGCTTATTGTAGCGACCAGACCTCAAACAGTCTGATCTCCGTGCATCAGTGTCATCCCTGGATCAGTAATGCTGACACGCACGGTACTTGAAGGATTTATAACAGAGTAGTAATCACACACTTATTACATCGATAGTCCAACGATGAATTTATTACAAATAATATGGCTGAAGGTCATCTAATACGATAACAGCGGAAGGCTTGGAAGATAAGTGAGTCCATCAACTCCAGCGGCATCACTGAGTATAGAACCACGACCTAAAAGGGCATCTTACTCGTCGTCCGAAAAGTCTGCAACATGAAATGTTGCAGCCCAAAAAACGGGTCAGCACATGGTATATGCTGGCAAGGTAACACAAGAGATGCAATGAAAGTAAAGCTATACTATATGCAATATTTGGCTGGTGGAAAGCTCTATGGTTAAATTTTTGCGTAAAGCCAATTTTTCCCTACTTCAAAGGAATGCATTTTAATTAACTATCATAGTAGTTGAAACATCGTTGAGAAGATAGACATCCTCTCAACCCCAATTAAAAGTAATCATTAAACCCAACAAAATGAAATTAGAGTAACATGTTGAGATGAACATGAAAATCCAAGTACTAGATACTCAAGACGTCCATAACCGGGGACACGGCTAATCATGATCAGTTTGTACACTATGCAGAGGTTTGTGCACTTTTCCCACAAGACTCGATCGCCTCCGTTTGGTTTCTCGCACTGCAGGGTGTTTGAGAAACGGATGACCGAGACATAGTCTTTCAGAAGCGCTAGCACCTTACGATCGGGCGGACCGTACCAACCTACATCCCCTACATCTGCTAGTCCACCACTGTAAGAGTTCGCACAACTTACTCATACTATGCTAGAGCCCATAATAGCATTGTGGTTGCACACGGAAGTTTCTAGTATGAATAATCTCATGATCCCTTTGAGCCTGGCTGGCGGTCCAAAAGAAAAACAGGCAATCCTGGAATACCCAGATGCCTCAATCCACCCAGATGTGTATTAATGTTGCCACCTTAAGTTGAATCATTAATTAAACAATCTCACATCTGTCATGGATTTCACTCACCCAATCCACGTCTACGAGCATAGCATGTCCTAACAACAAACGTAGAAGTAACTCCCAAGGGTTTGAATGTAATGTAGGTAATAGGTACTACCTCAAACTACTTCCCAATCCCACGGATTAATTGATCCTACTCATGCAATGTGTGAGGGTTTGACTAATGCAATGAAAACTGGGTAATTGGAAAGTATGATCAAAGTGTTACTTGCCTTGCTGATGATCCGCAAAACCTAGAGACTCAAAGTAGCAAGCGGCGCACTCCGGGTACTCTATCGCAATCAAACAAACAAGCTGAAAGTGCAACTAATCCCCGGGTGGTTTTGGCAATTAATAACGACATATATATCATTGAACTAATAGCTACTTGAGAATCATTTCAGAGAAGTTCAGTGATATGGGTACGGCAATGTCTCAAGAAGTGGACCCCTCAAAATGCTAAGGCAAGCATTAGCAAAAGCTCAAGACTCCATTTTTGGTTTAGTGATCCAAGATCACATTGAGTCCATAGGAAAAGCCAATACTATTAAAAGGGGATGAGGTTGTGTCGATGATCTGGTTGCTCAAGTGCTTAGTGATATATCTCCTTCAACTATCAGCAACTTTCACTACAATACACACTCATAAGTAATCTCGGACCAACCGATTTTCCAAACTCAGTCCCACCGAGATGAACCACCTCAGCCATAAGCCAAACCCTAGAAAAATCGGTCATTCCGAGTTTGAGATCGGTCTCACCGAAACACGGGCTGCCAAGCTTCTGTAACCGTTTGTCCTCAAATCGGAATAACCGAGTTGATGATTTCGGTCCCACCGAAACTGGCAAGTTCCTGTCTTGACTCAAATCAGACAAACCGAGATGGTATTTTTTGGTCCCACCGAAAACCCCAACGTTCACTATATTTGAACTTTCGGTCTGACCAAGTTTCCACTTCGGTCTCACCGAGATTGCTCAATTATGTGTGTAACGGTTGGATTTTTGTGTGGAGGCTATATATACCCCTCCACCCCCTCTTCATTCGTAGAGAGAGCCATCAGAAAGAACTACCACTCCTACCTTACACTTTCTGAGAAGAGAACTACCTACCCTTGTGTTGAGATCAAGTTGCTCCATTCCTACCATATGAAACTTGATTTCTAACCTTCCCAAGTTGCTTTCCACTCAATCCTTTCTTCCACCACAGCCATATCAGTGAGGAGAGTTGAGTGTTGGGGAGATTATCATTTGAAGCACAAGAGCAAGGAGTTCATCATCATCTACAACATCTATTACCTTTTGGAGGGTGGTGCCTCCTAGATTGGTTAGGTGTCGCTTGGGAGCCTCCGTCATTGAGATGTGGAGTTGAACCAAGAAGTTTGTAAGGGCAAGGAGATCGCCTACTTCGTGAAGATCTACCCCGAGTAAGGCTAGCCCTCCGTGGGCGTAGGCCATGATGGAATAGACAAGGTTGCTTCTTCGTGGACCCTTCGTGGGTGGAGCCCTCCGTGGACTCGCGCAGCCGTTACCCTCCGTGTGTTGAAGTCTCCATCAACGTGGATGTACGATAGCACTACCTATCGGAACCACGGGAAAAATCATTGCGTCTCCAAATTGCGTTTGATCTTCTCCACCTCTCTTTACTACATGTGCAATTTACTTTCCGCTGCTTATACTCTAGAATTGCATGTGTAGGGTGATGCTTGACTTGATCATAATTGTGAATCTGCCAAAAACTGTTCTTGATCAAAAGGCAGAATTTTTATATTTACAAGTAGTCTAATCACCCCCCTCTAGACATACTTTCGATCCTACAAGTGGTATGAGAGCTTTGGTCTCCATTGTTTTGGTTTCCATTGCATTGGACTCCATAAGCTTGGTTTCACAACCTAGGAGAGTATGGCGTCTAGTGAGGGTAATTATCGTAGAGGTCCTTACTTTGATGGTACAAATTTTGCTAGTTGGAAGCATAAAATGAAAATGCATATTCTTGGTCATAACCCAGCCGCATGGGGCATTATTTGTGTTGGTATGCAAGGTGAATTCTTCGAGGAAGGAAAAGTTCCGGATCGCGAAGCCACACCTGAAGAATTGCGGATGTTGGAAAACAATGCTCAAGCTTGTGACATTCTCTTCAATGCTTTGTGTCCCGAGGAGTTCAACAAAATCAGCCGTCTTGAGAATGCTAAAGAGATTTGGGATACTTTGGTTGAAATGCACGAAGGTACCGAGTCTGTGAAGGAATCAAAGCTAGATATTCTTCAAGGTCAACTTGACAAGTTCAAGATGAAGGATGGTGAAGGAGTCGCTGAAATGTACTCTAGGCTTACTCTCATCACAAATGAGATTGCCGGCTTAGGAAGCGAAGAAATGACCGACCGATTCATCATTAAGAAGATTCTCAGAGCTTTGGATGGAAAATATGACACCGTGTGCACTTTGATCCAAATGATGCCAAACTACAAGACTCTCAAACCAACTGAAGTCATTGGAAGAATTGTTGCTCATGAGATGACACTTAAGGATAAGGAAGAGCTTCACAACAAGTCAAGTGGTGCTTACAAAGCTACAAGTGATGCTCCCACAACCTCAAGTGACAAGTTAATTTCCAATGAAGAGATAAGCCTAATGGTTAAGAACTTCAACAAATTCTACAAGAATAGAGGCAAAGAGAGAAGCTCAAAGTCTAGATCATATGATGAAAAGAGATCTTCTAGCCGTGATCGAAACTGCTACAATTGTGGAAGACCCGGACACTACTCAAATGAGTGTACGGTCCCCACAAAAGAAGAGAAGAATCTCCAAGAAGAAGATCAAGAGATGAGTCACCTCGGAGAGAGAGAAGGAGTAGAGATGATCGTTATGAACGAAGACCCTCTCGGAGAAGCAAGGATTCGGAGAGGAAAGACAAGTCATCAAGGAGCTACACAAGAAGAAGACATCAAGCTCATGTAGGTGAATGGGTCTCCGGCTCCGACTCCGACAATCAATCCGATGGAAGCTATCACTCCGACTCCGACTACAGTCAAGATGAAGGTGTTGCCGGTCTTGCACTCGTATCCTCCAACTCCAACTCCTACGACCTATTTGATTCACCAAATGAGGGAATTGGAACATGCTTCATGGCTAAAGGCCCCAAGGTAACACACCCTGAATTCATTGACTTTGATAGTGATGAGGATGACTTGCTTGGTGAAGATGAGCTATTGCATGATAAATCTAGTGAGCTTAGTAACGATGAAAATGCTAGTAGTCTTTATAGTCGAGAAGAGTCGAATGACAATGCTATGAAGGAGATTGAGCGTCTAACTAAAGAACTAAACACTCTTAAGTTAGCTCATGAAACAACTCAATAAGATCATAGAGAGCTCCTAAGATCTCATGAGAAGCTACGCTTCGAGAAGCTCACTCTAGAGCAAGAACATGAGTTTCTAAAAGCGATCAATGACGATCTTCGAAAGAAGAGTTCTTCATATCTTGCCAAACGACTTCTCTTGTCTAATTTCTTGCCACCTATTAAGACTAAGCATGACAAGCATAAGAAAAATTCTTCCTCTAGTAGTAACAATAACCATGTTAAATCTAGTATTGTTGCTTCTAGTAGTTCTCTTGATTCTACTAACAATGTTTCAAGCCAAGTTACACTTGAGCAAGAGAATAGCTTATTGAAGGAAATCATAGAGAAAGGTGTCTACAAGAGTCTTGCCGGAAGCAAGAACTTTGAGGAAATTATTCGCAAACAAGGGAGGCACCGGAAGAATCAAGGAATTGGTTTTGAGCGAAGGTTCAATGCCGAAGGTGTTGAGTGGGAAGAAGGTCAATACCCTACTCCACAGTTTGTTTCTCAAAAGGAGAAGTATGATCCTACTTCTTCCAATGTGGAACAAGCTCAAGATGACCTTCCACCACAAGACCACAAGCTAAAGGCCAAGGACAAGCTTCAAGAGGAGATTGATGCATTCATTGAAGCACCTCAAGCCATGGTCAAGTGGGTTCCCAAGGAAACGTCAAGCTCTACTTCGTCAAGCTCAACTACAACCCCAAGGATTCCCATCAAGATGATGTGGATCCCGAAGAAGAAGAACCAGAAGGTTCTTGAGGGTGACTCCGCCAACATACTTCACTCACATTCATTTTGGCAACTTGTGCAATCAACCTCCACATCATGCACTAGTTCATGGAGTCACAAACCCTCTTGTTGGTAAGTCAAGGGACAAGGTAATCATTGCTTTCAGGGACATCATCTATTGTGAACTTCAATCTATGTCTATGGATATCCTTGTTTGTTCCTTGTGGGACTAACCCATGTAGGTATTGAAAGTGCCCTAATCCAAAGGATAGCTCCCAACTCTTGATGATCTACATCAACATTGAGCATCCACATCTTCAACATCTACATGAAGTCTTCTACGACAACCCAAGGTTAGTTTGACCCTTTAAAAGGGGTTCTCACATCTAGGGGGAGCTTTGCTCTAAAAATTGAGCTAAAGCATCTCCAAATGATGTGAACACATCAATGCTTTATGTAAAAGTGGTAACCCCACTTGTGCTTAAACGATGAGTATGACCTATGATCAAATGTTCTCATTTGGCTCCTAAGTCAATATACTCATATAAAGATGACCTAGTCATCGACAAATTGTGTGCTAATAGCTAGTGTTTTGGTTGTGCATGTTTGACACATATTTCATTTGCTATCTTATTGTGTGAGCATGTTGAATGCATGATTTTATCCATTCGAGGACATCCATTTGTTGTTTTGGTTGTTTTGATTTTTTCTGGCCAAATGGATGGACAAGAATGCCTAAGTACCTCCCCTAGCTATCTATGCTTTCTTGTCTCAAATTCTATTCATGCTCATATCACAAACTTTGAACAAGTCATTTTCGGACCCTCCGAGTGAGGAGCACTCGGAGCCACCGATCCGTCTAAGCCTGACTTCCAAAACCTTCAAAGTAAATTTCGGTCAGACCAACTTCTCCCACTCGGTCAAACCGAAACACTTAGACTGATCTAGGTTTCATCTCGGTGAAACCGAGTTCTAAATCTCGGCGTGACCGATATGCGTAACTGCATAGCAGTAATCCATCTCGGTGTCACCGAGTTTTTCAACTCGGTCCCACCGACAGCAAGGGGATATAAATACTGAGGGCAGCGCGCGTTGATTATTCCTTCAAACGTTTTCGCTCCCACGTCCCCTGTTGCCGTCGCCCTGATCTCCGGATCGTCGCCATCGTCGCCTGTGCGCCCTCACCGCAGGTCTCCGCCGCCGTCAACGGATTTCTCCTCCGCGCCGTTGCCGCCGTAGAGGGACTCCACCAAGTTAGGGTGAGTCTCGATCCCTCTCGTTCTCCCATCCGATTCATTGCACGATTGGTTTGCCCTGTATCTAGCCACGATTGAAAAACTTCCTTTCCATTAGATCGTTCTAGTTTCGAGTAAAATTCTTAGGGTTAGGTTTCCACGGAACACATCTCGATGAAACCGGTTTTAATTTTTCGGTGTGACCGATTCGGCCTCTGGCCATTGCACTGCACTTTCGGTCTAACTGAGTCGTGCAAATCGGTGTGACCGAAGTACAGTTTTAGTGAAACCCTAGTTTATCGGCAGGACCGAAACCCATTTCGGTCCAACCGAAAGTGGTGTGTAAAGTTTCTGTTATACACTTCGGATTCACCGAAACTGAAAATCGGTCTGACCGAAATGCATTCTGTGAAAACTTAAAACTAAGATTTGAACTCATTTTGTTTGCAAAAACTTCTGCAGTTTGTGATAACTCTTCTACTCTGCCTATACCTTATCCATTCACAGGTTGTCAGCCATGTCAGATGCCAGTGACAGCCAGAACAGGTCAGAGTCACCTTTTGCAGAGATTCCTGAGGCAGATACTAGTCCTGAGGCTAGTAGTCCAGTTGATGATGGTGAGAGGAGTACACCTAGTGGCTTGCCTCCTGCAGCCACCAGAGCCAGAAAGGAGAGGAACTCAGATGATGAGGATTCTGATTTTGTTGCAGAAGAAGAAGTGTCCTCCAAGCCTAAGAGAAAGGTTGTTGCCAAAGAGCAACAAGGGCAGCAGTCAAAGAAAGGCACCAGCAAGGTCAAGCAATCAGCTGTTGCCAAGAAGCTGAACTTGGGAGAGCCAGCCCCAAGCAAAGTGAAGAAAACTTCCAAGAGGAAGAGGGTAGTGTATGCTGATCCTCATGCAGATGCAGCAGCCGAGGAAGAAGAAGAAGAAGAAGCACCCCAGCCTGCTCCTCAGAAGCAGAAGCTCATGGGTGATGCAATTAGGGCTGGAGCCACTTCAAAGCCCAAGAAGCCTGCTCAAGCCAAGGCAGCTCCAGCAAAGCCTTCTGGCAAGCCCAAGAGGACTACCAGGAACATTCCTGCATCTGAGAAGAACAAGGGTGATGTGCCACCAGCTGATTCTGATGAAGAAGAACATGTGTTGCTGAAACCCCGTCCAAAACTGCCACTTCACAACGATGCTCATCCTCAAGCCGAGGATATGAAGGCAAGGAAAGATAGAGGTCTCAGGCTATGGAGACAAACTGACCCATATGCCGTGAGGAGAAGGACTGCTATGGATCCCAGATTTCACACCAGAAAGCAGCAGGACTTCTATGAGACTGTGCTGATGGACAAGAAGCCTATAGTTGCAGATACCAGATACGTTGACTGGAAGTACATTGATAGTGAAGAGCACCGAGACTTCTTTCCCCATGTGCATGAAAGCTTCACTGCATGTGGAGTTGCTGAGTTTGTGGGTCAGAAACTGACAGATTGGAACGATGAGATGATTATGCAGTTCTATGCCACAGCCCACTTCTATCCTGATGGGAAGATCACCTGGATGACTGAAGGTCAAAGGTTTTCTTCTTCTGTTGAAGAATGGGCAGAACTTCTGAATGCTCCAGTGCAAAGAGAGGACGACATTGATGTCTATGGGATTCCTAAGAAGAACCATGATTCCATGAAGAACATGTACAAGGAGATCCCCGCAGCAGATTTGGAAGTGTGGAAGCTTGGCTCAGTCTACTATCTCCAGGCAGGTCTACCTACCACTAACACTATTCCGAGGCATACCTTGATGCCCAAGTCTGGAGATCATCGCACGATCAGAGGGTATTCTATCAACATGCTGCACATACTTGATGAGAAGGCACCTTTCAAGGTGATGGACTTAATGGTAGAGACCATTAAGAGGACTGCAGCTGACCAGAAGAGGTCATGTGGATTTGCCCCGCAGATTCAGATGCTTATCAATGCCAAGTTTGGCACGGGCAAATTCTTGTTGGATAGGAAACACTTACCACTGCAGCCAGAGCATGAAGACAATGTTGTTGTGATGGATGAGGAGGATCCAACTTCGGTTGAAGGTCAAGCCAAGATTGAAGCTGCTAGGAAAGCCAAAGCTGATAAAGAGGCAGTAGCAGCAGCAGCTAAACCAAAGAGCTTCGGAGAGCAGATTCTTGAAGCTACCCAAAGGATTGAACAACGCCTGGCCAGCATTGAACAATCTCAGGAGAGCCTAGAGAGGATTGTTGACGAGAAGGTCCACGCTCTGGACGTGAAGCTGACTGAACTTCAGGTGACCGTCAACAAGCTTGAGGCAGATATGGAGGAAGCAAGGCAGGACAGGGCAGAGCTCATGCAGGGTGACCTAGTCCAGGACTCTCATCGCCAGACTGCTCCGGTTCCCAGAGGATCCCGATCAGCTGCTATTCCAGTGACTGACTCCAGGACTACCACTTCAGCACCTCCTACAGCTCCAGCAGTTACTCCAGCCACAGCTCCAGTATCCACTCCTCCAGCGCAGACATCAGCTGAAGTCTTCGCCGATGCCGTCATATCTACTCCGACATCTACCCAGACGGGAGCCGCCAGCAGAGCCCACAGTGACGTTTAGCTCTATGCTTTTTCAAACTTTTTGGTAACTTGTTGCCAAAGGGGGAGAAATTGTATAGATCATAGGGCTTCAAGAGAGAGAGTGCTCTTTCGTTCTTTTGCGATTTCTTTGAGATACATTTGGTACTTTTGGTTTTTTGAAACTTTCAGTGTGCTTGATACTACGTTTGATGCTACCTTAATGAGTGCTTAGTCATACTATGCTTTAATGTGTGCTTAATGCTTATCATATGCTATTCCTATCTTGTATGGCTATTTACTCATGTCTTGGTGATTGGGTGCATGTTATTCATTCTTATCATTTTATGCGCTCCACCAAGATGTATGTGACATGGAAGAGTGACCCATGATCCTAATTGATTGTGCATTTGCATTCAAATGCAAATTTTAAATAATGCACAAATTTAGGGGGAGCTCTTGTTTATCACATACTTCTCAAAGCGACGATATTATTCATTGATTATATCTTTTGTCGAAGCTTTGATCTATATGTTGTCATCAATTACCAAAAAGGGGGAGATTGAAAGTGCAACTAATCCCCGGGTGGTTTTGGCAATTAATAACAACATATATATCATTGAACTAATAGCTACTTGAGAATCATTTCAGAGAAGTTCAGTGATATGGGTACGGCAATGTCTGAAGAAGTGGACCCCTCAAAATGCTAAGGCAAGCATTGGCAAAAGCTCAAGACTCCATTTTTGGTTTAGTGATCCAAGATCACATTGAGTCCATAGGAAAAGACAATACTATTAAAAGGGGATGAGGTTGTGTTGATGATCTGGTTGCTCAAGTGCTTAGTGATATATCTCCTTCAACTATCAGCAACTTTCACTACAATACACACTCATAAGTAATCTCGGACCAACCGATTTTCCAAACTCAGTCCCACCGAGATGAACCACCTCAGCCATAAGCCAAACCCTAGAAAAATCGGTCATTCCGAGTTTGAGATCGGTCTCACCGAAACACGGGCTGCCAAGCTTCTGTAACCGTTTGTCCTCAAATCGGAATAACCGAGTTGATGATTTCGGTCCCACCGAAACTGGCAAGTTCCTGTCTTGACTCAAATCGGACAAACCGAGATGGTATTTTCGGTCCCACCGAAAACCCCAACGTTCACTATATTTGAACTTTCGGTCTGACCGAGTTTCCACTTCGGTCTCACCGAGATTGCTCAATTATGTGTGTAACGGTTGGATTTTTGTGTGGAGACTATATATACCCCTCCACCCCCTCTTCATTCGTAGAGAGAGCCATCAGAAAGAACTACCACTCCTACCTTACACTTTCTGAGAAGAGAACTACCTACCCTTGTGTTGAGATCAAGTTGCTCCATTCCTACCATATGAAACTTGATTTCTAACCTTCCCAAGTTGCTTTCCACTCAATCCTTTCTTCCACCACAGCCATATCAGTGAGGAGAGTTGAGTGTTGGGGAGATTATCATTTGAAGCACAAGAGCAAGGAGTTCATCATCATCTACAACATCTATTACCTTTTGGAGGGTGGTGCCTCCTAGATTGGTTAGGTGTCGCTTGGGAGCCTCCGTCATCGAGATGTGGAGTTGAACCAAGAAGTTTGTAAGGGCAAGGAGATCGCCTACTTCATGAAGATCTACCCCGAGTAAGGCTAGCCCTCCGTGGGCGTAGGCCATGATGGAATAGACAAGGTTGCTTCTTCGTGGACCCTTCATGGGTGGAGCCCTCCGTGGACTCGCGCAGCCGTTACCCTCCGTGGGTTGAAGTCTCCATCAACGTGGATGTACGATAGCACTACCTATCGGAACCACGGGAAAAATCATTGCGTCTCCAAATTGCGTTTGATCTTCTCCACCTCTCTTTACTACATGTGCAATTTACTTTCCGCTGCTTATACTCTAGAATTGCATGTGTAGGGTGATGCTTGACTTGATCATAATTGTGAATCTGCCAAAAACTGTTCTTGATCAAAAGGCAAAATTTTTATATTTACAAGTAGTCTAATCACCCCCCCTCTAGACATACTTTCGATCCTACACAAGCATACAATAAGTACTTGACTAAGGCACGGGTAAAACTCAAATAACAGATCTAACCAGAAAGTTCAACTTAAGAACTCCGGTTTGCAAAAAGAATCAACTCGAAAGAAGCAACGAAACTCAAACTGCAAAAGAAACGAGCTTCGAATTACTAGTTGGCCTAAAGTCAAATTTTACAGTAGCCAAAATCTTGTTCCAGTTGATTAAACGTAAAGAGGGCTTCGAGACGAAGATCTGGGATTTTGAATCACATGATTCCGACTCTCGACCGAAAAGAAAAACGAAAAATAAGATCAGGGCAGATATCGCGATCGGAAAAATCGCGGATAAATACCCCAAAAAAGAAAAACGATGAATAGGCTAACAAACGAACGTTCGCTGTCTGCGGTTAACTAACGAAAACCGTTCGTTAAAACGAACGTACGGACGAACGCCCGCTATTTAACTAAACCGGCGGAAAATAAAAAAAACCGAACCGACCTATTCTAAAAAAACAGATCTAGGTTTTCCTAAATAAAACCGATCTAATAACCGAAAAAAACTACCTCACTCCGGCAAACTCCGGCGAACTCCGGCGGCGGCGGCTGCGCGGCGGGGTGGCAGCGGCACGGCCGCGGCGGGGCGGCAGCGGCAGGCGGCGGCGGCGGCGGCTAGGGCGGCTAGGGTTTGGGCGGCGCGGGCGAGGCGGGCTGGCTGGGCGTCTCGGGCCGGCCTGGGGCGGCTTATAAAGCCCAGGAGTCCTGGGCGAATAAGACTCCTAGTCGGTTTCCGTTTTTTTAAATAGAGTCCTGGTGCAGAAAAACTAACGAAAGAAATACCAAACGGACTCCAAAATTCCTGAAATAATTTTTCACTGTTCTCTAATAATATTTAGGACAAAGTGAACATTTTTCCCGGACCTAAATGCAATTTTGAAAAACGCGTATTTTTCCTATGCAAATAAATCCGAAAATAAATCCAGAAAATACCAAAAGTGATTTTAATATTTTTCCTCCAATATTTCTGTTATTTTGGAGAAGTCATATTATCTCCGCTCATATTTTGTATTTAGAAATATTTTTAGGAGAGAAAAATAATTAGAATCACACTGTCCTCGTACCAGTATTCGAGCGGACTCAAATACGATAACGGTAAAATCCCCAACTCTATCCGTAGGTCCTTGAGTTGCTTAGAATTTCGAGGAACTCCACGAACAAAATGAAAAAACATGAAATGCAAATATGATCTATGTATAACATTCCAAATTGAAAATTTGGGATGTTACAAACCTACCCCCCTTAGAATGAATCTCGCCCTCGAGATTCGACTTGGCTAGAGAACATGTGTGGGTGGTCCTTGCGTAGATCATCTTCACGCTCCCAGGTGGCTTCTTCCTCGGTGTGGTGACTCCACTGAACTTTGCAAAACTTGATAACCTTACTGCGAGTAACTCTGCTCGAAAATTCGAGAATCTTAACCGGCTTCTCCTCGTAAGTCAGATCACTGTCCAACTGAATGGCTTCCAGGGGCACTGTGTCTCTAAGCGGTATATCGGCCATCTCCGCGTGGCACTTCTTCAGTTGCGAAACGTGAAACACGTCGTGCACTCCTGACAATCCTTCAGGCAATTCCAACTAATAGGCAACCTCTCCCATGCGTTCCAAAACACGGTAAGGTCCCACAAATCTCGGGGCTAACTTCTCTTTAACTCCGAAACGTTTAACTCCTCGCAGAGGCGATACTCTCAAGTATGCTCTGTCTCCGATCTCATAGGTTATCTCCTTGCGCTTCGAGTCGGCATAACTCTTCTGCCTGGACTGAGCTACCTTTAGTCTATCTCAGATTAACTTCACTTTCTCCTCAGACTCTTTGATTAAGTCTGGTCCAAACAACTGTCGGTCTCCAACTTCATCCCACGACAACGGTGTTCGGCATCTCCTTCCATACAATGCCTCGAACGGTGCCATCTTCAAACTGGCTTGGTAGCTGTTGTTGTATGAGAACTCAGCGTAGGGCAAGTTGTCATCCCAACTAGATCCATAATCTAATGCACAGGCTCTCAACATATCCTCCAGAATCTGATTGACTCTCTCCGTCTGTCCATCGGTTTGCGGGTGAAACGCGGTGCTAAACTCTAGCCTGGTACCCAAAGTTTCATGTAACTGATTCCAAAACTTTGAGGTAAACTGGGTTCCTCTATCAGATACAATACTCCTCGGAACTCCATGCAGACATACAATTTTGGTCATGTATATCTTAGCCAACTTTGCACTGGTATAAGTGGTTTTCACAGGAATAAAGTGGGCTACCTTCGTCAATCGGTCTACTACTACCCAGATTGAATCATATCCTGCTTTGGTCCTGGGCAATCCGGTGATAAAATCCATACCAAGCTTCTCCCACTTCAATTCGGGAATTGGCATAGGTTGTAACAATCCTGCTGGCTTCTGATGTTCTGCCTTTACTCTTTGGCATACGTCACAAACTGCTACGTACTCCGCAATATCCTTCTTCATACCGGTCCACCAGAAAATATCCTTCAAATCCAGATACATCTTAGTATTTCCTGGGTGAATCGAGTATGGTGAATCATGGGCCTCCTGTAAAATCAGCTTCCTGATCTCCGGGTCATTGGGCACATAGATTCGATCCTCAAACCATAAGGTGTCGTGCTCATCCTCATGAAAACCTTTAGCTTTTCCTTCGCTCATCCTCTCCTTTATAGCGACAACCTCCTTGTCAACTTTCTGAGCTTCTCTGATTTTATTCATCAGGGTAGACTGGATTTCTAATGTTGCTACGTAGCCTCTCGGAACTATCTCCAAACGTAGTTCTCGTAGGTCCTCGGCTAACTCCTTTGGAAATTCCTCCATCATCAGGGTATTGACATGGCTCTTACGGCTTAGCGCATCAGCTACTACGTTAGCCTTTCCGGGATGATAATGCAATCTCATGTCATAATCCTTAATGAGTTCCAGCCATCTCCTTTGCCTAAGATTCAACTCCTTCTGAGTGAATATATACTTCAAACTCTTGTGATCCGTATATACTTCACAATGGTTTCCAATGAGAAAATGTCTCCACGTCTTCAATGCATGCACTACGGCTGCTAACTCCAAATCATGGGTGGCATAGTTCATCTCATGAGGTTTTAGTTGTCGTGAAGCATACAAAACAACTCTTCCTTCCTGCATAAGAACAGCTCCAAGTCCTCGACGTGAAGCGTCGCAGTACACCTCATAATCCTTATGTTGATCTGGCAAAATCAACACAGGGGATGATACCAACCTTTTCTTCAATTCCTGGAAACTAGTCTCACATTCTTCGGTCCAACTGAACTTGGTGTCCTTCTTCAAAAACTCCGTCATTGGCTTTGCAATCTTCGAGAAATTCTCCATAAATCTTCGGTAGTATCCTCCGAGTCCAAGAAAACTCCGGATCTCTCCAACCGTTGTTGGTGCTTCCCAGTTGGTTACAGTTTCCACCTTGGCGGGATCTACTGCTATTCCTTCTCCGGATATAACATGTCCGAGGAATCCGACTTCCTTCAACCAAAACTCACATTTGCTAAACTTGGCATATAACTGATGCTCTCTGAGCTTCTCCAATACCAAACGCAAATGTTCTTCATGCTCCTATTCATCCTTCGAGAAGATCAATATATCATCTATGAACAATACGACGAACTTATCCAAATACTCCATAAATACTTTTTTCATCAGGTTCATAAAGTATGCCGGTGCGTTTGTCAGACCAAACGACATAACAATATACTCATACAACCCACACCTAGTGGTAAAGGCCGTCTTAGGGATATCTTGCTCTCGAATCTTCAATTGATGGTACCCTGATCGTAGATCGATCTTCGAAAATACCTTAGCTCCTTGTAATCTATCGAACAGATCATTGATCATTGGCAATGGGTACTTGTTCTTGATCGTTACTTCATTCAATCCTCGGTAATCAACAACCATTCTTAACGATCCATCCTTCTTCTCCACTAGAAGTACTGGCGAACCCCAAGGCGAAGAACTTGGGCGTATGAATCCTTTATCCAGTAACTCCTCAATCTGCTTCTTAATTTCCTCCAAATCCTTTGTGGGCATCCTATATGGTCTCTTAGAAATTGGCCCGGTGCCTGGCGAAAGTTCAGTCAAAAACTCTATATCTCTATCGGTGGCATGCCAGGTAACTCCTTTGGAAACACATCCGGATAATCCTTCACTACTGGCACTTCCTCCTGTGCAACTCCTGACAGGGAATTTAATCTACTCCTCTTTGACTCATGCCGGGATACATACTTGACCCTTCTTCCTTCCGGCGTAGTAAGCAAAATGGTCTTACTGGCACATTCAATATTCCCTTCATACTTAGATAACCAATCCATGCCTAATATCACATCCAGTCCTTGAGATTGCAATACTATTAGGTCCGAAGGGAATAGGTAATTACCAATCCTTAAGGGCAACTGATCACACCATGACTTAGTCATATACTCTGCTCTTGGTGAGGTTACTAACATGGGCGATCTAAGGGCTTGGGTCGGCAGCTTATACTTATCCGCGAATCCCCTTGAAATATATGAATGCGATGCACCAGTATCAAAAAGAACGAGTGCAGTAAAGGTCTTAACTAAGAACTTACCTATAACTGCATCTGGTTGCTCCTCTACTTCCTCCACAGTCACGTGGTTCACTTGTCCTTTGTTGAACGGGTTGGGCTTCTTCCTGGCGCTTCCATTGCCGTTCCCATTCTTAACTTCTGGGCATTCATTAGCATAATGTCCAGTCTTCCCGCACTTGTAACAAGTGACATGGCTAAAATCCCTCTTGGTGGGTGTGGACGGTGTAGGGCGGTTCTGGTTTCCATTGGCTCCATTCCCGTTTCCATTCCCATTTCCATTCTTGGTGCCATTGTGGTTGTGTGAGCTACCTCCTCCATGGGTATGCTGAAACTGTCCTACCGCTCTAGGAGTAAAACGGGGCTTTTGCTGAGCTCCACAGTTATACTTTCCTTGCCCATACTTCCTCTTATGACTCTCAATCTGTTGGTGCTTCCTTTCAATCATCAGGGCGCGGTCAACCAACTCCTGATAGTTATTGAAAGTTGCCACCATCAACTGTACGCTCATCTCATCATTCAGCCCTTCCATGAATTTCTCCTGCTTCTTGGCATCTGTAGCCACATCGTCTGGGGCATAACGAGATAGGGTACTAAACTCATCCACGTACTAAGCTACAGTACGATTCCCTTGGCGCAAATTGCAAAACTCCTGCTTCTTCATACTCATGGCTCCAGTCGAGACATGGGCGGTACGAAAAGCTTGCTGAAACTGATCCCAAGTCATATTGGCTACGGGGTAAGTGGCTGTGTAGTTCTCCCACCATGCTGCGGCTGGTCCAGACAACTGGTGTGCGGCAAATCGCACCTTCTCAGCATCCGAGCAATTGGTGGTGGTCAAATCCCTTCCAATCTTGCGTAGCCAGTCATCAGCCACAATTAGTTCGATGCTGCTAGCAAACACGGGTGGTTGCAACCTTAAGAAACGTGTCAGGTTGTCCACAGGTGGTGGTGGTGGAGGGTTGTTGTTGTTGTTGTTGTTCTGGTTGTTCTGAGTGTTCTGGACAAGAAGTTGCATCAGGGTGTTCTGCTGCTGGATCAACTGGGTGAGCTCAGGGGGAAACTCGAATTCACGTCTTGGAGGCATCTGATGGGTGTAGAGGGAAGAGATTAGAATAGAAAAGATGTCTAAGGGAAAATTACTACCCATATGCACATGAGGCAAACACACAATCATATCACACCAATCAATTTCAAACAAGGTCTTACAAATCTAACGATCGTTACAAAGGTGCTCTAAATCTAATTATGGAGGTAAACTACTAGTCATAGGGTGGTCATCTAAAAATATTGGTCGGCAGAGGATTCCATAATATCTGCTCCAGCTTCATCTTCATAGTCTTCATCCTTGCTATCCTCAGCTTCCGAATCTGTGTCATCTATAATGATATAGTCTTCCGGTGGTATCTCCTTGGGTTCTTCTTCCTCGTCTTCTTCTCCCATGAGTATCCCTAATTTCCGGGTCAAATCATCATTCTTCTCCACAAGTATCTTCATCTCCTCCTCATATCCATCGCGTGTAGACTTGAGTTCTTCCTATAACTCCAAGTTCCTATTTAGGGCCTTCTTCAAATCTATCATCCCAGCACACATCTGGTGCTCCTGGCGACGAATGTGGTGGTTCAACTCCTAGATGAATGCTGCAATGGATATACCCTTCCGGGTGCTGATCATATCCCAACTCTCATCTCGGCATCCACAAATTTGGTAGATAGTGTCCTTTAGCTCCTGCTGGTAGACTTCTCCAATCCTTCCCATAGCAATGTGGGCTGCCATACTCCTTCCTAGGCTCCATGTAGGTGCATTAAAGGAAAATGCTATGAGTGAGGTGACGGGTGCGAACGTCCTTCCTGGAACTTGAGCTTGAATCAACCAACGCTCCTCCTCAGGTAGAGTGGCATTGTAGGTTCCAGTGAAACTTGGTAATCCAATGTTGAGATATCTTGTGACTTCCTTCAGGTGTCGTCCAAAGGGTGTATCATCATCCGGTTGCATGAACTTGTGCTTTGCTTCCACCATCCTAAAGAGTAGAAAAGATGAAGAGTCAGAAAGAGAAGAGTGAAATGTGTTCTAGGGCTTGTCTTAGTGGTCGTGTCGTATAGTCAGCGTGTGCTCTGATACCATGTTGTAGCGACCAGACCTCAAACAGTCTGATCTCCATGCATCAGTGTCATCCCTGGATTAGTAATGCTGACACACACGATACTTGAAGGATTTATAACAGAGTAGCAATCACACACTTATTATATCAATAGTCCAGCGATGAATTTATTACAAATAATATGGCTAAAGGCCATCTAATACGATAACAGCGGAAGGCTTGGAAGATAAGTGAGTCCATCAACTCCAGCGGCATCACTGAGTATAGAACCACGACCTAAAAGGGCATCTTACTCGTCGTCTGAAAAGTCTGCAACATGAAACGTTGCAGCCCGAAAAACGGGTCAACACATGGAATATGCTGGCAAGGTAACACAAGAGATGCAATGAAAGTAAAGCTATACTATATGCAATATTTGGCTGGTGGAAAGCTCTATGGTTAAATTTTTGCGTAAAGCCAATTTTCCCTACTTCAAAGGAATGCATTTTAATTTACTATCATGGTAGTTGAAACATCGTTGAGAAGATAGACATCCTCTCAACCCCAATTAAAAGTAATCATTAAACCCAACAAAATTAAATTAGAGTAACATGTTGAGATGCACATGAAAATCCAAGTACTAGATACTCAAGACGTCCATAACCGGGGACACGGCTAATCATGATCAGTTTGTACACTCTGCAGAGGTTTGTGCACTTTTCCCACAAGACTCGATCGCCTCCGTTTGGTTTCTCGCACTGCAGGGTGTTTGAGAAACGGATGACCGAGACATAGTCTTTCAGAAGCGCTAGCACCTTACGATCGGGCGGACCGTACGAACCTACATCCCCTACATCTGGTAGTCCACCACTGTAAGAGTTCGCACAACTTACTCATACTATGCTAGAGCCCATAATAGCATTGTGGTTGCACACGGAAGTTTCTAGTATGAATAATCTCATGATCCCTTTGAGCCTGGTTGGCGGTCCAAAAGAAAAACAAGCAATCCTGGAATACCCAGATGCCACAATCCACCCGGATGTGTATTAATGTTGCCACCTTAAGTTGAACCATTAATTAAACAATCTCACACCTGTCATGGATTTCACTCACCCAATCCACGTCTACGAGCATAGCATGTCCTAACAGCAAACGTAGAAGTAACTCCCAAGGGTTTGAATGTAATGCAGGTAATAGGTACTACCTCAAACTACTTCCCAATCCCATAGATTAATTGATTCTACTCATTCAATGTGTGAGGGTTTGACTAATGCAATGAAAACTGGGTAATTGGAAAGTATGATCAAAGTGTTACTTGCCTTGCTGATGATCCGCAAAACCTAGAGACTCAAAGTAGCGAGCGGCGCACTCCGGGTACTCTATCACAATCAAACAAACAAGCATACAATAAGTAATTAACTAAGGCACGCGTAAAACTCAAATAAGAGATCTAACCAGAAAGTTCAACTTAAGAACTCCGGTTTGCAAAAAGAATCAACTCGAAAGAAGCAACGAAACTCAAACTGCAAAAGAAACGAGCTCCGAATTACTAGTTGGCCTAAAGTCAAATTTTACAGTAGCCAAAATCTTGTTCCAGTTGATTAAACGTAAAGAGGGCTTCGAGACGAAGATCAGGGATTTTGAATCACCTGATTCCGACTCTCGAGCGAAAAGAAAAACGAAAAACATGATCTGGGCAGAAATCGCGATCGGAAAAATCGCGGATAAATACCCCGAAAAAGAAAAACGACGAACAGGCTAACGAACGAACGTTCGCTGTCTGCGGTTAACTAATGAAAACCATTCGTTAAAATGAACGTACGGACGAATGTCCGCTATTTAACTAAACCGGCAGAAAATAAAAAAACCGAACCGATCTATTCTAAAAAAACAGATCTAGGTTTTCCTAAATAAAACCGATCTAATAACCGAAAAAACTACCTCACTCCGGCGAACTCCGGCGAGGGGCGGCGGCGGCGGCTGCGCGGAGGGGCGGCGGGGCGGCAGTGGCGCGGCGGCGGTGGCTGCGCGGCGGGGCGACAGCGGCGGGCGCGGCAGGCGGCGGCGGCCGCTAGGGCGGCTAGGGTTTGGGCGGCGCGGGCGAGGCGGGCTGGCTGGGCGTCTCGGGCCGGCCTGGGGCGGCTTATAAAGCCCAGGAGTCCTGGGTGAATAAGACTCCTAGTCGGTTTCCGTTTTTTTAAATAGAGTCCCGGCGCAAAACAATTAACGAAAGAAATACCAAACGGACTCCAAAATTCCCGAAATAAATTTTCACCGTCCTCTAATAATATTTAGGACAAAGTGAACCTTTTTCCCGGACCAAAATGCAATTTTGAAAAATGCGTATTTTTCCTATGCAAATAAATCCGAAAATAAATCCAGAAAATACCAAAAGTGATTTTAATATTTTTCCTCCAATATTTCTGTTATTTTGGAGAAGTCATATCATCTCCGCTCATATTTTGTATTTAGAAATATTTTTAGGAGATAAAAATAATTAGAATCACACTATCCTCGTACCGGTATTCGAGCGGACTCAAATACGAAAACGGTAAAATCCCCAACTCTCTCCGTAGGTCCTTGAGTTGCTTAGAATTTTGAGGAACTCCACGAACAAAATGCAAAAACATGAAATGCAAATATGATCTATGTATAACATTCCAAATTGAAAATTTGGGATGTCACACTTATAATCCTACCCGCAGTTGATAGCCAGATCCTTGCACTCAAAAAGATGCTAGATGAGTTTGCATTGGCCACGAGTTTAAGGGTATATGATACCTTTGAATTTGTCTGAGGAGGAGGGCTTGAGAATAGCTACATTACTGGGCTGTGAAGTGGGCTCTATGCCATTCACCTATCTTGGTCTTCCTATGGGCACCTCCCGACCATCTATCTCTGACCTGTTGCCTCTTGTGGATTGCATCGAGAGACGCTTATCGACATCCTCAAGCCTGTTAAATCAAGGTAGCCAGTTGCAGCTACTACAATTTGTTCATCCATGCCAATATATTTCTTGTGTTCATTGTCTTTACCCCAAGGCATTCTCAAGCAAATCGAGCGGATCATGCGCCAATGTCTTTGGAGGGGCAACTCTGATACCCCACGCCAATCCTTGGCTGCCTGGGATCTCATATGCAAACCCAAGAAGTATGGTGGTCTCGGTGTCACTCACCTGGGTTCTCAGAATGAGGCATTGTTAATGAAGCACTTATTTAAGTTCTTCAACAAGCTAGATATACCCTGGGTCACTCTTATTTGGGACACATATTATGGGTCTTCGCCCCCTCAAGCTACTCAAAGCTGTGGTTCTTTTTGGTGGCGTGATGTTCTCAGCCTTTACGATAAATTTTGCAAACTTGCTACCCCACAGGTGCATACAGGTGATTCTGTGATCTTCTAGTTGGTTCATTGGAAAATCTGAAAACAAGGTTCCCCCGTCTTCATTCGTTTGCCATTAATGATCTGATCACTGTAAGAGATTTCTTCGACATGCCAAATGAGGCTCATAACTTCCACCTACCCTTGTATGTGGAAGCCTTTAATGAACTTCAACAGCTCAAGCTCTTGTTGACATCCATACATATTGATCCAGAGGGTAGGGGTATCTGGAAATGGCCCTCAAAATCTGGAGCCTTCCAATCTAAGCTCTACTATGAGTTCACATTTTCTCATCTGGTGGTTGACCCCATCTTCAAATGGATTTGGAAATGCTCTTGCACCCTTAAGATTAAGGTCTTCGGATGACTGCTGCTAATGGATCGGCTAAACACAAGGGATATGATGCAACGTAGGCACTGGAACATGCAAGATGACACCTATGTCTTGTGTCATCTGCCTAGCCATGAGGATCGTGTGCATCTTTTCTTTACTTGTAATTTCAGCCAGCGAGTTTGGAACTATCTTGGAATCTCTTGGACCTCACATAACTCCCAAACCACATACTTGATGGTATTGGCTGCTAGAAAGGAATTTGGTTTCCCTTTCTTTTCTGAAGTAGTCTTTACTGCCACTTGGAATATTTGGACCCAAAGGAATGACAAAATCTTCAGAAATGAGACACCTAGCATCAGAGCCTGGAGGAGAAACTTTGTGCATGTTATCTCTTTGTTAGTACATAGGATCAAATGTAAATACAGGGATAGCCTCCTTTCTTGGATAGCCTCCCTTCAATAGCTTTGGTGTAAGTATTTTTCCTTTTACTCACATAGGATCACATAGACTTCAACCCCTTGTATTTTGTACCAGTTTGAGTTGTAATAAAGAACTGTGAGGCTGTTGCCTTGCAGTATATAGTAAAAAAACAAAGGAGGACGCACGTAGCACCATGACAACCCCCTGGTCACCACCTCCAGGACCGGAAGAGGGGATCCAACACAAGCACCGATAGAAAAGGATGCCGAAGCCCAGTCAGAAGACCCCTCCGGGGAGGTGGAAGTACCAGGAGAATGAGCCTTTCCCCGGTAACCGAGGAAATGGTGATTGATACGTCTACAACGTATCTATAATTTTTGATTGTTCCATGCTATTATTTAGGATGTTTTGGATGTTTAATGGGCTTTGACATACAATTTTATATTATTTTTGGGACTAACCTACTAACCCAAAGGCCCAGTCCAGATTGATGTTTTTTGCCTGTTTCAGGGTTTTACGGAAAAGGGATATCAAACGGAGTCCAAACAGAATGAAACCTTCAGGAGAGATATTTTTGGAGAAAATCACGCACGGGAGACTTGAGAACCACGAAGTAGGGTTTACGAGGTGCCCACGAGGGTGGGGGCGTGTAACGCCCCGGACACACCCGCCGGTGGTCGTTACTCCTAGCGGGATCATACTCGCCTCACATATCAATACTAGTCTTTTCTGCGCACTTTGTCCTCACTCGTGCGCACCCGGGAGCAACTTGCCGGTCGGTCACCCATCCTGAAACTACTCCAAGCTGAGCACGCTTAACTTTGGAGTTCTGTCCGAATGGGCTCCAGGAAAAGAAGGAATTCCTTATTGATATGAGTAGTCTATCATCCCTAATAAGCCAAGCTATCACATACACCCCCACTCAGAGGAACCGACGTCCTCGTCGGGCCACAGGAACGTTCCCTCTTGGCACAAACGTCTGTGCATCCAGTCCGATACATGTGCCATGCCGTGTGCCACGACGGGTCACAAACGTCATGAATAACATGATCGAGCATCTGTCCGCAAACATCCGTGTAACCGCGAGGGTCGGCTCTGATACCAACTTGTAACGCCTCGGACACACCCACCGGTGGTCGTTACTCCTGGCGGGATCTATACTGGCCTCACATATCAATACAAGTCTTTTCAGCGCACTTTGTCCTCACTCGTGCGCACCCAGGAGCAACTTGTCAGTCAGTCACCCATCCTGAAACTACTCCAAGATGAGCACGCTTAACTTTGGAGTTCTGTCCGAATGGGCTCCCGGAAAAGAAGGAATTCCTTATTGATATGAGTAGTCTATCATCCCTAATAAGACAAGCTATCACAGGGCGCTCCCCCTGCCTCATGGGCCCCACGTATGCCCCCCGGTGCCCTCCTTCCTCCCATATATGCCTACGTACCCCGAAACCATCTGAACAACACAGAAAACCCTAGTTCCACCATTGTAACCTTCTGTTCTCATGAGATCCCATCTTAGGGCCTGTTTCGGAGCTCCGCCGGAGGGGGGATCTTCCACGGAGTGCTTCTACATCATCATCATCGCCTCACCATGAGTTGTGAGTAGTTTACCACACACCTTCGGGTCCATAGCTAGTATCTAGATGGCTCCTTCTCTCTCTTTGGATCTCAATACAAAGTTCTCCCCGGTCTTCGAGGAGATCTATTCGATTAATCTCTTTTTGCGGTGTGTTTGTCGAGATCCGATGAATTGTGGGGTTGTGATCAAGATTATCTATGAGAAATATTTGGTTCTTCTCTGAACTCTTTATGTATGATTATAATATCCTTGGAAGTCTCTTCGAATTATTGGTTTGGTTTGGCCTACTAGATCTATAGTTCTTGCAATGGGAGAAGTGCTTGGCTTTGGGTTCAATCTTGCGGTGTCCTTTCCCAGTGACAGTAGGGGCAGCAAGGCACGTATTGTATTGTTGCCATCGAGGATAAAAATATGGGGTTTATATCATATTGCTTGAGTTTATACCTCTACATCATGTCATCTTGCTTAAGGCGTTACTCGGTTCTTATGAACTCAATACACTAGATGCATGCTGGATAGCGGTCGATGTGTGGAGTAATAGTAGTAGATGCAGAATCGTTTCGGTCTACTTGTATCGGATGTGATGCCTATATATAATGATCATGCCTAGATAGTCTCATAATTATTCGCTTTTCTATCAATTGCTCGACGATAATTTGTTTTCCTGCCATAGAATATCGCTATCATGAGAGAAGCCACTAGAGAACACTATGTCCCCCGGGTCTATTCTCAACATATCAATCTACACCTACTTTACTTTTTCCACTTTTACTTTCTGTTCTTATAATAAAAAATACAAAAAATATCAACTATCATCTCTATCAGATCTCACTTTCGTAAGTGACCGTAAAGGGATTGACAACCCCTTATCGCGTTGGCTGCAAAGTTCTTACTTGTTTGTGCAGGTGCGAGGGACTCGCGCGTGGTCTCCTACTGGATTGATACCTTGGTTCTCAAAAACTGAGGGAAATACTTACGCTACTATGCTGCATCTCCCTTTCCTCTTCGAGGGAATACAACGCAAGCTCAAGAAGTAGCAAGAAGAATTTCTGGCGCCGTTGCCGGAGAGGCTTACGCAAAAGTCATATACCAAGTACCTATCACAAACCCTTATCCTTCTGTAATGCCCCGGATGTAATACTTTCCCTTTTTGGCAATATATATATCTTTGGCTTCATCAGTTCCATTCTGGGTTCTTCGTATTTTTGGGTTTTTGTCGTTTTGTCATGTGCGTGTGTGGCGTTCATCCATATCATGTTGTCATGTGCATTGCATTGCATTGGTGTTGTCGTTTGCATCCGGTCCCACTCGTTCCTTCCCGTTGTCCGTTTCGAGTTCCGGAGCTCTCTCACGTGTCCGTGGCATCCCCGAGGCCTACTTTTGTGTTCGGCCGTGAGACGTTTTCGGTTTGGCGTGAGACTTGTCGTGCGATGTTGTTTCGTTGTGTGTAACCCGCCAATCAAATCTCGTCGCGTTTGGAGTTCGTTTGATGCTCCAACAGTTATTCTCGTGGGCTGAAAGTACCTCCTCTTTGAGGCCCAAGATACCCCTCCAACAGCCCACCAACCCAACTCAAACCCCTCCCTTCATCTAGGCCGTTCAATTGTGATCTCGTGGCCGAAAACCTCTCCCCATTTGGACAACCCTAGCTCCTTGTGCATATATAAACGTCCACCCCCTCCAATTTTTGCGTCCAGAAACCCTAATGTTTCCACTGTTGCCGCGCGGTGCTTCCACCGTTGACGCGTGGTGCTTCCACCGTTGAGCCGCCGTGCTTCCGACGTGCCGCGCCCGTGCTTCCGACGTGCCGCAATCGCGCTTCCGACCCGCCACCCGTGCTTCCATCCGCCGTGGGCCCGAGCCGGCCCCGTCATCTTCAACCTCCCGTCGCCGCACTACCTCGCCGGAGGCCCCTCGCCGCCGGCCGGACCTCGCCTCGCCGCCGGCCTCAGCCTCCTCACCACCCCGTCTCTCCTAGCCGCCTTGCCGCCGCCGGGATCCAGCCGCCGCCGCGCCCTCTGGTCGCCGCCGCCGCGGGCCTCCCGCCGGCCGGCGCAGCACCCCGCCACTTTCTCCTGCCGGCGTTTCCCCTCGAGGGAGCAGCGAGCCAGCCGCATCGAGGCCGCCGCCCCGAGCCTCGAGGATCCCCTCGATCTGGATCGGCTCCTCCCGCTGACCAACCCTAACGGGCCCGAGTGGAGCCGCGGGTCCAGCCCGTTAGCCCGTTAGCCCGATCCGCTTCCATATCCGGCCGTTGACCCGCTCCAGCCCGTTTGACTACTGAGGTTGCTTCTTTTTCTCTAAGTCCCCAGTTTTCAGTTTCTGATGCTGTTTTGTGAGGTGGATAACTTTTACTGTGTATGTCCGATTTGAGCATATGATATGTCAAAATGATCGTGGTGACTTGTACTATATTTTGTTCCATTGTGCCATGCATGTTTGAGGTCATCTATATGTCTTAATCTTCATGGGAAGAACGCTACTTGTTATAAACTGCTGCTATTAGTTGTTTTCATGCCATGTTTGCAATGTGATAACTTGGTGCACGTTTATCCAAATGAAGCAAATGATATGTCCATATGTTCATCATGAAATGCTCTACATGTTGATTGCTTTAGCTTGCATGATAGATTTCATCTTGCCATGTTTATCTCCTTTGCAAAAGTGCTAGTGGCTGTTATGTTGTTAAACTTGTTACGAGATGCCTAGTTGAGGAGCTCGTTGCTATTGATGTGGTTGTCCCCTTGTTGCATTCTTAGATGTTTTGGACTCCCCATCATGTGTACTTTGCTGTGGTGCTTACCACTTGCCATGTCTTGCTTTGAGGTGACTTAAACTTACTCACAAACATGCCATGATGTTACTGCTGTTTTAACACTTAGTGAAATTTCACTAAGTCTGGAATCTGTAATTTCCAGATGCCATGTTTGCTTGTTGTTCTAGGCAAATCCATGATAGTTTTGGGGTGACTCTTGATGGTTCCTTGTTGTATATGTTGTTGGCTATCCATTCATGCTCTCACATGCTCATTTGGGTGACTGTAGCATCTTTAACTTTTGCTCCCAAGTTGCTATAAAATACTGCTGTCAGGTTTTTGTTGTCAAGTTCAAAATGTCATAGCTTGTTGCTATTGATCCATGCCTCCTATGGAGATGCTCCAATGGCATTGTTTGCTGTAGGATATGTCTACTTTATGTCCATGCTCATTGCCATGATGTTTGAGTGCTGTAGACTATTTATCTCTTGCTCCGAAGTTGCTATGTGGCTGTTAATTTCAGCTTTGCCATGTTTATTGTTTCGGGTGTATCTTTTAGCCCGTTGCTCCGTTTTGGGCAAGTCTAATATGTAACTTGTGTGTTTTTGCATGTAGATTCATAATATCCTATTGTTAACATGATTTGATGTATTTTGCTTGATGCACATTGTCATGTTCCTTGTGATGTATCTCTGTGCTTCCTATGTTGACTTTCTGTGCTTCCTAAGTGCATCTGCAGAGCTTCCTTAGTGCATTAGTCATGCATCCTGTGGTTTGCGCATTGCATCTTGTTGATTTCATGCCTTGTGTGTTTTGTTTTGAGTAGAGCCGGAAGCTGAGACCGAGTACGAGAACGAGGTTACCACCGAGGTTGAGAACGAGGAGCCCCCTTACGATCCCATCGACAACTCTTCAGGCAAGATGACCTGACCCGGATATCATTACTATCTTTGCCTATTGCTAGAAGTCTCGCTCTATAGCTTTTGCCTCGATGCCCATGTTTTCCTGTCAGCCTCCTATTGTAACCATGATCCTGTCTAACCACCCTACCTATGCAAACCATTGTTTGGCTATAAGTAAGCTCCGCTCAGCCCCTCTTATAGCATTGTTAGCTGCAGGAGAAGATTTGAAGATTCTTGCTTCTTGTTGAAGCTTGTTGGGATATCACACTATAATAACTCTTAATGAAATCATCTATATATTGGTAATGGGTGGAAGGCTAAGCCTTTTGCTTGGTGATTTGTTCCACTCATGCCGCCTTAGGAACCGTATAAACCGGTGTTATGTTCCTTGATTATGCGTTCCTCACACGGTTGGGGTTATGGGACCCCCTCGATAAACCGCTAGGTGCTAAGTCTTTTCCAGCAAGTCCCAACATTGGTACTATTTGCCTAAACAACTAAAAACTTACCGAGGGAGTAATTAACCTAAGGATTAATTAATCAACCCCCCTGGGCCAGTGCTCGATTTGAGTGTTGGTCCAAACTAGAGCCACTTGCGGTGCCACCCAGTTCGCTGGGGTCTTCGGTATCTGTACATAGCGCTCATCCGGTCATGGCCTGAGACTAGATACACGCAGCTACTATCAGGGTGTCGGCACGCCGGGAGGATTTGCTGGATTAGCCTTACCTTAGTCGGAGTATCTTGAGCACGAGATTCCGAGAATACTCGGGCCTTCCCACCTTGGAGTTGCGACTCCGCGGATCGTGGGCTTGTCATGGGCCAAGTTGGAACACCCCTGCGGGGATTTGAACTTTCGAAAGCCGTGCCCGCGGTTATGTGGCAGATGGGAATTTGTTAATATCCGGTTGTAGAAAACTTGACACCATGTTCAGAATACACTACCAGCGTCAGTACCGTGACGGTCATTTTCCGAAAGGGGTTCGGGAAGTGAACACGGCGGGATTATGTTTGACTTGCTTAGTTAGGATCACTTTGTGATCATCTCTCGTCCGAGACACTTTCTCTTCTCGCTCTCTTTTACGTAAGCTAGGCTAGTGCTGCTGCAACCTCTTGTTCTTTCTTCAGCCTTGTTCCACACCCAAGGCTTGGATAGTTGTGTTACCCGGGAACGAGATTGCTGAGTCCTCTGTGGCTCACAGATTCTACACCACACCAGATGCAGGTACTCAGGCGATCTATTCAAGTGACAACACCGAGCTGTACTGGGAGTACGACGAGGACCGTAGCCTTTACTACGTGCACTATCCCGACGATCAGTAGTGGTTTCTACTAGGGGCGATTCAGACCTGTGGTTTAATGTTATGTTTGGTATCTTTCATTTGGATCTTCACCCGTAGACGGGTTGTGATGTTTATTTGAATGATGTTTGGATATGTAATAAATTGTGTGACGTGGCGAGTGTAAGCCAACTATCTTTTCCGCTTTCATCCCTATTTTTACATGAGATGTGCAAAGGTACCAAACTTGCGATCATTCCAGAATGGGCTTATATCTTTAAGTCGTGCCTCGACACGTAGGAGATATAGTCCCATCCTGGGCATTACACCTTCGCATTACATTTTTTGCCTCTCGCTTTCCTCTCCGCCACTTCACCCTTGCCGTTTTATTCGCCCTTCTTCTGCCGTGTGTTTACCGTTAGCGTGCCTCTTGTTTGCTTGTGTTGCTATGTGCCCTGAATTAGCTTGCATCTTCGCTTGCTAAAGTATGGATCCTCATCCACTTGCTAATCTCTTTAAGTGATCGAATTATGTTGAACCTATTGCTAGTGAGCTGCGTGCACTAGATTATCTTTATGATGTTTTGCATGAAATTTATGAATCTGAAAATTGTGAGGAATTGTTGAAAGAAAAAGTGATTCATGTTAGCTCCTTAAATAAAAAGCATGATTGCAATGATACTATTATAAATGTCAATTGTGTTAATGATATGCAAAACCCTAAGCTTGGGGATGCTAGTATTGCTATGCCCACTACTTGTTGCAATGATCATGATTGGGGTGATTCTTCTTATGATCTTGGAAATTTATTTAAGCCCCATGATGAATATGAGATTGATACTAATGTTTGCAATAATATTGAAAGTGGGTTTGGAGAGGTCATGACTTTAGTTAATGTTAATCCCACTATTTTGTAAGAGTGTCAACATTGCATGCATGTGGATCGTGTTGAGAATATGTTATGTGATAGCTATTTTGTTGAATTTGATCATGATCCTACATGCAATTATTATGAGAGAGGGAAATATGGTTGTAGAAATTTTCATGTTACTAAATTACCTCTCGTTATGTTGAGATTGCTATTGTTTCTTTCTCCTTCCTTGCATATGCTAGATCTTGATTGTCTTGGTAATTTGTTTTCCTATAAGTTGCCTATGCATAGGAAGTATATTAGACTTAGATGTGTTTGTCACATGTCTTATGATGCTCTCTTTGTGCTTCAATCCTTGTCTTTCATGTGAGCATCATTGAATTCTCAAGCCTATCTTAATGGCTATAAAGAAAGAGCTTGTTGGGAGGCAACCCAATTTTATATTTTTTGTTTTTGCTTCTGTTTAGTAATAAATATTGCATATAGCTTCTGTTTAGATGTGGTTTTTTGTTTTAATTAGTGTTTGTGCCAAGTAGAACCTTTGGGAAGACTTGTGTGAAGTTTATGTGATCTTGCTGTGAAAAACATAATCGTCAGCGCTCGCTAGAATGGTCATCAGATTTTACTGGAGCATGCTATTTAGTTGATTCTTTTGGCAGATGATTAACAGACAAATTCCTCACGTTTAAAAATTTAGTTTGAATTTTTTGGAGTTACAGAAGTATGCGAAACCTGCAGATTACTACAGACTGTTCTGTTTTTGACAGATTCTGTTTTTCGTGTGTTGTTTGCTTATTTCAATGCATCTATGAGTAATATTGGTAAGTATGAACCATAGAGAAGTTGGAATACAGTAGGTTTAACACCAATATAAATAAAGAATGAATTCATTGCAGTACTTTTGAGTAGTGGTTTGCTTTCTTATACTAACGGAGCTCACAATATTTTTGTCTAAGTTTTGTGTTGTGAAGTTTTCAAGTTTTGAGTATTGCTTTGATGGACTATGGAAAAAACAATAGCAAGGGCCTAAGCTTGGGGATTCCCAAGGCACCCCAAGTAAAATTCAAGGACAACCAAAAGCCTAAGCTTGGGGAAGCCCCGGGAAGGCATCCCCTCTTTCGTCTTCATCTATCGGTAACTATACTCGGAGCTATATTTTTATTCACCACATGATATGTGTTTTACTTGGAGCGTCTTGTATAATTTGAGCCTTTGCTTGTTAGTTTGACACAATTATCCTTGCTGGACACACCTATTTGAGAGAGTTAAATATGGCCTAGGAATTGTTAGAACACTCTATGTGCTTTACTTATATCTTTTGAGTTGAATAGTTTTTGCTCTAGTGCTTCACTTATATCTTTTAGAGCACGGTGGTGATAATATTTTGAAGAAATTGTTGAACTCTCATGCTTCACTTATATCCATTTGAGAGTCTATTAAAACAGCATGGTAATGTGCTTAGGCTATAAAACTAGTCTTCACATGATAGACATCCAATATCAATGTAGTAAAAACTTTCACGCTAAGTGCATTGAATATGATGAGAAGTTGGATGCTTGATAATTGTTTTGAGATATGAGGATAGTGATATTAGAGTCATGCTAGTGGAGTTATTATGAAATTGAGAAATGCTTGTGTTAAGGTTAGTGATTCCCGTAGCATGCACATATGGTGAACCGCTATGTGACGAAGTTAGAGCATGAGGTATTTGTAAAGTGTCAACCTTTGTGTGGAGGTCGGGGGCGCGCGATGGTTAACTCCTACCAACCTCCCCCTAGGAGCATGCGTTGATTGATTTGTTTTTATGACTCGTAAATTTTTGCAATAAGTATATGAGTTCTTATGACTAATGTTGAGTCCATGGATTATACGCACTCTCACCCTTCCACCATTGCTAGCCTCTCTTGTATCGGGCAACTTTCGCCGGTACCTTGCACCCACTATATATCCTTCCTCAAAACAGCCACCATATATATTCCTCAAAACAGCCACCATACCTACCTATCATGCATTTCCATAGCCATTCCGAGATATATTGCCATGCAACTTTCCACCGTTCCGTTTATATGACACGCATCATATTTTTCATATTGCCATGCATGATCATGTAGTTGACATCGTATTTGTGGCAAAGCCACCATGCATAATTTCTCATACATGTCACTCTTGATTCATTGCACATCCCGGTACACCGCCGGAGGCATTCATATAGAGTCATACTTGTTCTAGTATCGAGTTGTAATATCGAGTTGTAATTCAATGAAAGTGTGATGCTCATCATTACTAGAGCATTGTCCCATGTGAGGAAAGGCTAAATCAAGAAAGCCCCTCCAAAAAAAAGAAAAAAAGCAAGGCCAAAGAAAAAAAAGAAAGGCCCAAAAAAAAGAAAAGAAAAAGGGACAATTGCTACTATCTTTTTCCACACTTGTGCTTCAAAGTAGCACCATGTTCTTCATGATAGAGAGTCTCATGTTTAGTCACTTTCA
The DNA here is from genome assembly GCA_902687465.1 of Secale cereale. Lineage (NCBI taxonomy): Eukaryota > Viridiplantae > Streptophyta > Magnoliopsida > Poales > Poaceae > Secale > Secale cereale. The sequence goes on along the minus strand of LR738710.1, from coordinate 90,523,226 downwards.
TATACTAGTGGGAATTTTCATTATAGAACTTGGCTTGTATATTCCAACGATGGGCTTCCTCAAATGCCCAAGGTCTTTGTGAGCAAGCAAGTTGGATGCACACCCACTTAGTTTCTTTTGTCGAGCTTTCATACATATTTAGCTCTAGTGCATCCGTTGCATGGCAATCCCTACTCACTCACATTGATATCTAGTGATGGGCATCTCCATAGCCCGTTGATATGCCTGGTCGATGTGAGACTACCTCCCTCCTTTTTGTCTTCTCCACAATCACCTCTCTATTCCACCCATAGTGCTATGTCCATGGCTCACGCTCATGTATTGCGTGAAAGTTGAAAGGTTTGAAAGAATAGAGTATGAAAACAAGTGCTTGGCTGAAATCGGGGTTGTGCATGATATGAATATTTAGTATGATGAATAGGGAGCATAGCTAGACTATATGATTTTGTAGGGATAACTTTCTTTAGCCATAGTATTTTGAGAAGACATGATTGCTTTATTAGTATGCTTGAAGTATTATTATTTCTTATGTCAATATAGACTTTTGTCTTGAATCTTTCAGATCTGAACATTCATGCCACAATTAAGAGAATTACATTGAAAAACTATGTTGGTTAGCATTCCACATCAAAAATTCTGTTTTTATCATTTACCTACTCGAGGATGAGCAGGAATTAAGCTTGGGGATGCTTGATACATCTCCAACGTATCTATAACTTTTGATTGTTCCATGCTATTATTTATGATGTTTTGGATGTTTAATGGGCTTTGCCATACACTTTTATATTATTTTTGTGACTAACCTACTAACCCAAAGGGCTAGTCCAGATTGCTGTTTTTTGCCTGTGTCGGGGGAAACTGTCCTCCCACGAGCACCTATGGGACCGGAGCCCCTTCTACGTTGCGGTAAGGGAGATGAGGGAGCACGGAGAGCAGATCGAGGAGCGCACGCGGGCAGTTTACCCAGGTTCGGGCCGCGCGGACGCGTAAAACCCTACTCCTGCTTAGGTTATATTGAGTTTTTGGGCTCGGGAGCTTGAAGATCTACAGTGCTTAGCTACACCGAGCGGGAGAGTTGTCTAGGTTTCGGATCCGAACCTCCCCTACGTTGTGCATGGGCCTCCTTTTATAGCTCAAAAGGGGTCACCGACAGGTGTCAACGTAGAGGAGGGTAAAAGTGTAAATTTGGTGGTAGTTGTAACAGTACATGAACAATATATGAACAGTGGTCTTCACCTAACTTTGACAGTGGGGGACAAGGGCATTAAATGCCCGTTGCCGTCGACCCCAAAAGTGTCCGTCCATGCTTCTCCGTTCGCCACGGCGGTAGCCTCGTCACCGTGGCTTGCCACCGTGTGCCCCAGGCTGCACGGCCGTCCGCCACGCGCCCCTGGAAGGGCCCCAGGGCGACGCGTGGGCAGATGAGCTGGAGCGCGGGCACACAGCGTAGGTTTCCCCGGCAAGCACCTTGTCGGGGTAGTGATCTTGTCGGGCCCGGAAGCTTGTCGCTCTCCGGGTCCTGCCGGGGCGCATGATGCGCCGAGGCATCTCTTGAGGTGTGTATTCCTTGGGCTTCCTGGCAAGCTCCTCTTGCCAGGGTCTTGTGCTAAAGTCATAACCTTGAGCCTGGTGCGGCCTTCCCGGCAAGCTCCTCTTGCCGGGGCCTTGATCTTCTGACTTGTATACTTTGTTCTTGAATGGCTTCATAGGGACAGGAAAGGTTCCCGGCGAGCACGTGGTAATTCCTGCCACGGGAAGCTGCTACTGCCCGTGCACAAGTTGGGGTACTTAGTACACCAACAGGAGCCCCCGGGCCTGGGCCACACACGGTGCCGAGCGCTGTTGGGCCAGGCCCAAGACAGTGCACGGGCACGCGCGGCCCACGGCAAGCCGTATCCCTTTCCGTATCCGCCGCATCCCTCCCTAACGGCACGCGTCAATTGCGACGTCGTGGGAGAGATCGTGGCCTGTTCTTTAATGGGAAATGCGGAGCGTCCCCCACTTCCCCCTTAAAAGCAGAGGAAGCAGGGGCAGTTCCCTCCATCGTCTTCATTGCGTCTTGATTCTCCAGAAACCCCCGTCGCCCTCCGCCTCCCCAAGGTTGACAGAGAGCCCAGCTCCACTCCCTCCTCCGCCGCCTCCCGCATCCGCGACACCGTCGAGCTCCTCGCCTCCTTCCTTGCCGCCCCCGCCATGGCTCCGAAGAGCGACAAGGCCGAAGCAAACAAGGCCAAGAAGGAGAAGTCCGAGCAGCCGGCGAAACTGGCTGCCCTGCGGAAGAAGTGCGTGGTCTTCGCGCCAAGGCTCGGTCCGAGGGAGCTGCGGGACAAATACTATCTGTTCTGGGCAAGGGAGACCAAAGCTCATCCCCGCACCCAAGTCTTCCCCGCCATCGCCAAAGATATGTTCCCCGGCGGGTACTTCTTCTTTGCTGCATTCTTCCATTGTGGCCTGTGCCCTCCGTTCTCGGAGTTCTTCTGTGATATAATGAACACATATGGCCTCCACCTCCTAGATTTCACCCCCAACGCCATCCTTATGATGGCCGTTTTTGCACATCTGTGCGAAAACTATGTTGGGGTTCATCCCAATGTAGCTCTTTTCCGCCACTTCTTCATGCCTAGAGTAGAGTCAGGCGCTCCCCTCTCCGGTGGCATCTCCTGGATCTTCAGGCTGAACAAGAAGGATTCGTACCTGAAGGGAGAACTCCGCGGCAAGTGGGAGGAGTGGAGAGCCGATTGGTGCTGGGTGGTGGAAGATAAGCCTGAGCCTTTTACCTCGCCGCGCCAGACTGCCATAGTGCGCGGCAGGGATTGGAGTGAGTTGGCCCCGGAGGATAGCAAGCTTAATATTGCCCTCATTAGGATCATTCGTCTCCGGGTCGCCAATCTGACTATTGGAGAAGTTGGAGCAGATTTCCTCCGCCGCCGCATCGCCCCTTTGCAAGAAAGGAAAAGGTCCGCCTGGGAATTCGGCAATGCGGCAGATATCATGAGGCTGCGCCCTGGATTGAACTACAACTTCACTGCCTTGGAGTTGAAGGGGATGGTCCGGGAGCTCTTCAAGCATGACCCGGCCCACCCGGAGTGGTTCAGACCTTCCCGGGGAGTGGTGCCGCTATGCAACAGCATCGCCCGTGATTCCCTACGAGCAATGATGCCCGCGTGCGACTCCCATGGCGTCGTCCCCACTTGGATAGAGCCTCCGCCGGATACCGTGCTGACCTTCTTCGACAACTTGGTCGAGAAAACCCGCAGCGCCGAGGAGAACAAGGGCCTCACCCGGGCCACTACTGACCGGGATATAGCCTACATCGCCTCTAGGATGGAGGAGGCCGCCGCAGCTACGGCGACGGGTGACTTTGGATACACTGTGGACGAGGCACAGGCCGCGGACGCAGTAAGCCAAGCAGAGGAGGCGGAAATCCTCAAGCTGCTGAAGCTTGCGCCCGAGGAGTTTGCCGGGGAGCCTTCCCTGAGGTTTGCCGGGACAAGCGAGGTTGTCGGGGGGAGCGAGGCCGCCGGACATGGCGCTGAGTCCAGCGGGCCTGCCGAGGAGGAGGAGGGTGCCGAGGCTGATGAAGACTCTGGTGGATCTCTGAATCTCGATGACGACGCCTCCTCATCCTCAGAGAACTCCCCGCCTCCGGCAAGTCCCACGCAGCAACCGAAGAAGCGCCTCCGCAAGGCAGCTGAGACGGCGAGGCCGCAGGCGCCTCGACAGCAGCCAGCGCGTCGTGCGACACGCGCCACCAGGACAAGCGAAGTCGTCAAGGAAGCGCCCCGTGCTCGAGCGCCAAGCGGAGGGGGATCTTCCCGGAGCGGAACTGGTGCTCCTTCTGCCCCTCGGTCCTCGGCGACAACGGGGGCTGGGTCTTCGCAGCCCACAGCCCCGGAGACCGCCAAGCGCCCGAGGGAGCCTTCTCCTCTAGCTCCTCGCGCGGGAGCAGACCAGGCGGAGTTTGACTTCTCCGCCCTCAGCTCCGACGAAGAGGAAGAGGAGTAAGTACTTGCAATTCTTTAGTTTCTTCGATTTTGTCTTGATTTTCCTTGTTGATTCTGATCTTGTTTTTGTTTTGCTTCTCAGGACCCTGACCCAGCGGATGGCGAAGAGGGCCAAGATCCTTGTGGTCGAGATTGAAGATGACTCGCCCGCCGCGGCGACGGGAGACGTGCCAGCGGCAAACTTGCCGGATCAACCTGCTGCTCCGAGGAGCAGCCCCCAGCGCAGCCCCCAGCGTAAGTCTGGTTTTTATCCTTCTGCTTGACGGGCGCGCTCAAGGTTGTTGCTTGTGCTGATGTCTTGTTGTCTTGTGCAGAAGTGGAGCCGCAGCCGCAGGAGCGCCAGGAGGCCGCCCCCGACGAGCCACTCGCTCCACCTTCCCCGCCAAGGGTGAACTCCCCGGCAAGGGGGGACGCTCCGCCAAGGATGGGCACTCCGCCAAGGGCGAGTACCCCGCCAAGGGTGAGCAGCCCGATAAGGGTGAGCAGCCCGCCAAGGGAGGGCGCAGGCGGCCCTCCGCCAGCAGGGGCCACTGCTCCGCCGCCAAGGGAGAATTCCCTGGCGAGGGACTCCATCGTCGAAGAGATCCGCGAAGGTAAAGCTTGTAACTTCTTCTTCTTGGATTCTTCTTTTTGAATATTTGCTTGATCTTTTCTTTTCTTTTTCTTCCACTAGATCCTCCTGCCCCAGAGCCAATGGAGACGGAGGCCACCGCTGAGGAGGAGGTGCACGGCGACGGCGGCAACGCCACTACCGCCGAGGGAACGGCTAGAGCTGACGAGCCGGTCGTCGAGGAGACCGCCCCGACCGCCGACGCCGCGGCTGGGGAAGGGGCCGGCGACCAAACTGCTGACCCGGAGGCCGCAGGAGCAATGGACGCTGCACCGGCCGCCGACCCTTCCGCCTCCGCGGAGCGGTCGGGTGTCTACTTGAAGGCCGCCAACGGGGTCTTTATTCAAGTCCCATGGGCGTCCTCGTCTCGAGCGCCCGCGGAGGGAGAGACCTTTGACGGAGAGGTCCTTGCCTCCGCCGGCTTGAAGATCGTTGAAGCGCCCGGCGACAGCGACGAGCCCGAAGAGGAGGGACTCCTTCGCCGGCTCCTAGCCTTGTATCGGGCCAGGCAGGCGAAGCTGGAGTCTCGGGAGGCTCTCGCCGCCAAGGCGGGAGCAGACTTGGAGAAGCACGCCGCGGAGCACCGCGCCGCCAACCAAGCGGCCCTCCGCAACTTGGCGGAGGAGCGCGAAGAGCTTGCCGGGGCGCAGCAAGCTTTCCTCCTTGAAAAAGCTGAGGCCGAGGAGCAGCAGCGGTTGGCCGCCGAAGAGCTGTCCCGGCGAGAAGGAGTACTCAACCAGCGGAAGGTCGACCTCGATGCCCACGAGGACGACCTCACCGCCCGGGAGCAGGCCATTGGCGGGGCTCTGAAGGAGGCGAGGAGCGCCGCAGCCGCCGTAGAGACCGCCAAGAAAGACCTGGAGGCCAAGGTGAAGCAGCTGGAGTTGTTCCTGAAGGCAAGCGAGGACAGAGTCACTGCGCTCAATGTGGAGCGGGAGAAAGATGCCCACACCAATTCTAAGCTGCAGGTACGTCTCTCCGAGAAGGGCACAGAGCTTTCCGACGCCAAGAACTCTATTGTTGACTTAGAGCTGAAGGTCTCCACCTTGACTGACTCGCTCGACGCCGCCCGGGACCGCGAGACGAAACTGAAGGACGAACTCCGCAAGGAAAGGAACTTGGTGGAGAGCGCCGTCGTCTCGGCGAACAACTTCAACCGGGCAGTGGAGCAGTGGACTGATGAGCTGGTCACCTCCGCTGCCAATATTGACAAGGAGATGGTGGCGCTGAGGGCGGAGCATCTCGTGTACTCCCCGGACGAGAGTCTCCCCCACAGCGCCAAGTTGAGTCTGTTCTTCAGGGGAATCGCGCCGGCGCTTGCGCGGCTGCGGGAGAAGATCCCCGTGCAGCTGGCCGACGAGGCGCGTCGGCTCTGCATGGGCACCATGGAGCGGGTCTTGTCAAAGATCGTCTTCTGCAACCCCGGCATCAACCTCGTGAACGTCCTCCGCAGCCTGCCGCCCGAAGCCGATCAGGAGGCGTTGAAAGCGCAGGTTGCCCACATCGTCCCCAAGGTGAACAAGATCACGAGGCGTGAAGGCGACCGCGTGGATTAGATCCCTTTCTTCCTGCTTCCTTTGCCGCTGCAAGGCATATTATGGACAAGAATCTTTTATTATTGTGGCAAGTTATCTTTGTGATATACAATCTTATTTTGAACTATTAATGCAGTGTTATCTCCCTTGCTTTTGGTCCTTCACTTTGTATGTTTTTTTCCCTACGCTTTTAGGGAACTTGCCGGCAAGGGGCCCTTGCCGCGAGCGCTGAGTGCTGGACTCTTAGCAGCCTGCCGGCAAAGGCCTTGCCGACAAGAAACCTTGCCGCAGCTAGTCGCAGCACACTTAAGCTGCTAAGCGAACTCGAAAACGAAGTAAGGGCGCGACACTTGTCGCAGCTCACTTAAGTCGTTGAGCGTGCTCGAAACAACGTAAGGGCGCGGCTAGCCACGGGTAGGTTCCTCCGTGCACAGGTTTTCCATACAAAGTGCGGTTGTTCAAGGAAGATAACTAAAACTTAAAAAATTTGAACTGCTCAAATTCTGGTAACTTAGCTTTCTCGGGTTGTTTGCTTCCCGGCAAGGCTTTTCTTCTTTGAACAGCACTTGGTTCCTGTCTCCATCTCCTTCCCCCCCGGTAAACTTGTGCGCGAGGAATACTCCTTCTGCTTAAGAGGGAAAGAAAAAGAGGAGGAAAACAAGTATAGGGCCTCATGGCTTGCTAGTGCTTACCGGGGACGTGCGTTGCACATAGTGTCAGATGATGCATGCAAATAACAAAGAAAAGCATGGAAACGACAAATAGTGCGAAGCACAAAGGTTTTACTGATGCACGGGTTCTGCGCCCGGCTTTGTACAAAGGTTTACATGCAACAGCGGCAAGACTTGTACAAAAAGTTGTTGCCGGAGCGGATCACGGCAACCGCGCCTTATGGTTGAAACTTGCGAAGATGCTCTATGTTCCAGGAGTTGCTCACCGGTAAGCCTTCTTCGGTCTCAAGGCGGACAGCGCCGGGCCTTGTGACTTGTCTCACCCGATAAGGGCCTTCCCACTTGGGCGTCAACTTGTTGGAATTCTTGGCGGACTGAACACACCGAAGAACAAGGTTGCCTTCCTCGAGACTCCTGGCCCTAACCTTGCGGCTATGATAGCGACGCAAGGCTTGCTGGTATCGAGCAGCTCGTACAGCAGCCTGGAGACGTTCCTCCTCGAGGAGCAATGCATCATCTTGTCGCAGTTGCTCCTGTTCGAGCTCATCATAAGCGAGCACTCGAGGAGATCTGTATACGAGTTCCGTGGGGAGAACTGCCTCTGCTCCATAGACAAGAGCAAAGGGTGTCTGTCCGGTGGCTCGATTTGGTGTCGTCCTGATTGACCAAAGAGCCACCGGCAACTCCTCTATCCAGTTTCTTCCGCACTTGTGCAGCCTGTCGAAGGTTCTTGTCTTGAGTCCGCGCAGCACTTCAGCATTGGCCCTCTCCGCTTGACCATTGCTCCTCGGGTGAGCAACAGAAGCGAAACAGACCTTGGCGCCAAGGTCTTGGACGTACTGCATGAAGGTGTGACTAGTAAACTGTGTGCCGTTGTCGGTGATGATCCTGTTAGGGATCCCGAAACGGCAAACAATTGATCTGAAGAACCTGACTGCTGACTGTGCTGTCACCTTTCTCACTGGTTCCACTTCTGGCCACTTTGTGAACTTGTCGATTGCTACGTACATGTACTCAAAGCCTCCGACTGCGCGGGGAAAGGGGCCGAGGATGTCGAGCCCCCAGACCGAGAAGGGCCAGGACAAAGGGATCGTCTGGAGAGCTTGAGCTGGCTGGTGAATTTGCTTGGCATGGAACTGGCATGCTTCACACTTGGTTACTTGTGCAGTCGCATCTTGGAGGGCTTCTGGCCAGAAGAACCCTTGCCGGAACGCCTTCCCGGCAAGTGCCCTTGCGCCAATGTGGTGGCCACATATGCCTCCATGTATCTCTGCCAACAGCTTCTGTCCATCTTCCCTGGAAATGCACTTCAACCTGACACCATTGAGTCTTCTTCTGTACAGTTCATTGCCAACGAACTGGTACATACTCGACTGCCTGGTTATTTTCTCTATCTCTTCTGGCTCGTCGGGAAGTTCTCCAGTGTGCAGAAAACAGACGATTTGCTGTGCCCATGCTGGAGCTTGAGGCTCAACAACAAGGACTAAAGGCATGAGGGCTGCTGCGGGAACCTCAGCTTCTACGGCAAGAACCTGCGGTTCTGCCGGAGCTGATGGTCCCCCGGCAAGCCTGCCGGGGCAAGGCTTGTCGGGAACGCCTGCTTCAACTGTACAGACCTTTGGATCTGCTGGAGCAAACTGTTCCTCAGCGTCTTGGCTGTTGATCCTGGGGACCTTGGCGGCGGCTTCGGGAAGATCCACCGGCAAGTAGTCGCCGGAGACCAACTTTCTCTTCTTGTTTTGCCTAACTGATGGTGTAACGGATGGCTGAGTTAACTTGAGCACGAAGGTCCCTGGTTCCACAGGTAACTTCATTGCAGCACACTTTGAGAGGCCATCTGCAATATCATTCTGAGCTCTTGGGACATGCTCCATTTGCAGACCTTCAAAGTGTTCTTCAAGCTTCCTCACTTCATCAACATAAGCTTCCATCAAAGGGCTCTGATAACTCTTATTGACTTGTCGGACCACCAATTGTGAATCTCCCCGCACAATCAACTTCTTGATCCCAAGCTCGGCCGCAATTTTGAGGCCGGCAAGCAAACCTTCATACTCAGCAGTATTGTTTGTCGCTTGCTCCTTGGGAAAGTGCATCTGGACAACATACTTGAGGTGCTCTCCGGTGGGCGCTATGAGTACCACGCCGGCACCGGCACCTTGCAGCGAGAAAGCACCATCAAAGTACATTATCCACTCGTTGCTCGCTTCTTGGACGGGGACGTTTGTCTCTGGGACCTCTTCATCTGGTGTTGGGGTCCACTCTGCTATGAATTCTGCCAAAGCTCTGCTCTGTATGGTTGAAGTACTCTCAAACTTGAGACCAAAGCTTGACAGCTCCAGTGCCCACTCGACGATCCTGCCTGTTGCTTCGGGATTTTGCAATATCCTCTTCAACGGAAAGCGAGTGACCACCGTTATCTCATGTGCTTGGAAGTAATGGCGCAGCTTCCTTGAGGCCATGAGGAGGCCGAACAGCAACTTCTGCACCCCAGAGTATCTTGATCTAGCCCCCTGCAAGAGGGAGCTTACAAAATACACTGGGCGCTGCACCATCTTCCTTCGCACTTCCCCTTGTTCCTGCGCAGACTTGTCCTTGTCGGGGCCAGAGCTTGTCGGGGAAGCCCCCTGCTTGTCGCTGGATTCACTTGCCGGGGATGTGGGTTCCTCATCCGCCTCCCTCTCCGCTACTAACACAGCACTAACCACTTGATTGGTTGCCGCTAGGTACAGCAGCAACTTCTCTTGTGGCCTAGGTGCGACAAGTATCGGAGTAGAGGACAGGTATCCTTTCAAGTCTTGTAGCGCTGCCTCCGCTTCCGGAGTCCATTTCATAGGTCCTGCCTTTTTCAAAATCTTGAAGAAAGGCAGGGCGCGCTCTGCAGACTTTGAAATGAACCTGCTGAGGGCAGCCACACAACCAGCAAGTCTCCTTACGTCCTTGACGCGCTTCGGGGCTTCAATTTGCTCGATGGCTTTTATCTTGTCGGGATTGGCTTCAATCCCCCTCTGGGACACGAAGAACCCGAGAAGCTTGCCGGAGGGGACTCCGAAGACGCACTTCTCGGGATTCAGCTTGAGCTGGATCTTGCGCAGATTCTCAAAGGTTTCCTCTAAGTCTTGGATCAGGGTATCTTTGCTCTTGCTCTTGACCACTATATCATCCATGTAGGCTTCTACATTTCTGTGGATCTGTGGCTCAAAAGCAGTGTGCACCACTCTTGCAAATGTCGAGCCTGCATTCTTCAATCCAAAGGGCATGCGTATGAAGCAATATGTGCCGCATGGAGTAATGAATGCAGTCTTCTCTTCATCTTCCTTGGCCATGAAAATCTGGTGGTAACCTGAGTATGCATCAAGGAAGGAAAGCAGCTCACATCCGGCGGTGGAGTCAACAATCTGGTCAATACGCGGCAAGGGAAATGGATCCTTGGGACACGCTTTATTCACATCAGTGAAGTCTATACAAAGTCTCCACTTCCCATTGGCCTTGCGCACGACGACTGGATTTGCTAACCACGTAGGATGGATCACGCCTCTAACCAGGCCCGCTGCTTCCAACTTCTTTATCTCTTCGGCGATGAATTCCTGGCGCTCCACGGCTTGCTTCCTGACCTTCTGCTTGACGGGCCGCGCCTGAGGACAAACAGCAAGCTTGTGCTCAATTACCTTCCTGGGAACGCCGGGGATGTCAGATGGTTGCCATGCAAACACATCGACATTCGCCCGCAGGAAGGCAACGAGCGCGCTTTCCTATTTGTGGTCGAGTGTCGCACTGATGGTGAAGGTACCACCAGTGCCGTCCTCCTTGGCGGACACCTTCTTGGTTGCCGGTGGAGCTGCCATTCCTTTCTTGCACTTGCCGGTGGAGCTCGATGGTGTGTCCTCGACGGCAGCGCAGCACTCCGAAGAGGTGCGTTTGCCGGAGTGGGCCCCAGAGCTCTTGCCGGACTTGGTCTTGTTCTTCCTCCCGGGAGCTTCAGCGGCAAGTGTGTTGCTTTCTGCTACGGCTGCTGCATCCCGGTAGATCTTGTCGGCGCAGATAAGCGCGTCCTTCTTGTCGCCAGGGACAGAGATGACGCTTATCGGCCCCGGCATCTTGAGTACGTTGTAGGCATAGTGGGAAGCTGCCATGAACTTGGCGAGGGCAGGACGGCCAAGTATCCCATTGTAAGGCAATGGGATATCGGCAACATCAAAGGTTATCCTCTCCGTCCTGAAGTTAAGCTCCCCGCCAAAGGTCACGGGCAGCGTAATCTTCCCCTTCGGCTTGCTCCTTCCCGGGTTGATCCCTTGGAACGACCCGGTTTCTTCGAGCTCGCCGTCTGGGATCTGTAGTTTCTTGATCACAACTGAGGAGATCAAGTTCAGGCCGGCCCCGCCGTCAACCAACATCTTGGTGACCTTGAGGTTGCGGATAGTTGGTGAGACCAACATCGGCAAGCACCCGACCTTGGTTGTGCGGTCAGGGTGGTCCTCAAGGTCGAAGATGATGGGCGTGCTGGACCACTTCAGCAGCCTGCGTGACTCGATAGGTGGCTCAGCTGCATTCACTTCCCGCACCCACTGCTTGAGTTGGCGGTGGGAAGTGTGCAGAGAGGCACCTCCGTCGACACACAGAACCTCTGTGGCCTTCTGGAACTCCTGCTCGCTGTTGTCTCCTTCTTCCATGTCATCATTGTCGTCTTCTTCCTCATCCTTGTCGCGGCCCCGGGGAGGTCTGTCACCTTGCCGCTGCTTGGCCTTGCCGCGGCGTCCTCCCCGGCCATTGAACGGCCGCTTCTTGCTGGGCTCTCCTCCGCCTCCTTGGGCCTTCTCCTTGTCGCGACGCTCGTATTCAGCCTTCTGCTGCTCTACGAGGTACTCGACTCTCTTGCAGTTCTGAAGATCGCGGCCCTTGGTGCGGTGGATCTTGCAGTACTGCTTGTCGGAGCCGTCCTGTTTGTCGGCTGCCGCTACAGGGGCAGGCTCCTTGCCGGAGCCGCCAGCCTGTGTCTTCTTGGCGGGAGCCTCCTTGCCGGACTGCTCAACAACCAGTACTTCCTTGCTCTTCTTCTTTCTGTTGTTCCGCCGCCGGCTCTTCCTTGCCGGGGCGGCGTCCTCGCTGTCGCTTCCTCCTGCGCCAGTATCCTCTCCGGGGAGTCTCCTCGCCTCTTCAGCGCGCGCGCACTTGTCAGCCAGAGCGTAGAGCTCGCTGACATCCCGGATCTTGGTCATGGCCATTTCCTACCTCATCCGGCGGTTACGCACGTTCTGGTGGAACGCGCTGATAACCGCGGCAGGGTGGACGTCGGGAATGTTGTGCTGGACGCGGCTGAATCTCTGGATGTACTTGCGCAGGGACTCTCCCTCCTTCTGGGCTAGGATGTGGAGATCGCTTTCCTGGCCGTGGGGTTTGTGACCGCCCGTGAAGGCGCCAACAAACTGGTGGCACCCGCCCACGAAGAAATGGAGTTCTCCGGCAAGTGCATAAGCCAAGACCTGACGTTTGGCTTAAGCACGAGCGGGAAGTAGTTAGCCAGTATCTTCTCATCGCGTCCCCCGGCAGCCTGCACCGCGATGGTGTAGATGCTGAGGAACTCCGAGGGGTGCGTCTTGCCGTCGTACTTCTCGGGTACGTCAGGCTTGAAATTCTTCATGCTGGGCCACTGGACTTGCCGCAGCTCACGGGTGAACGCAGGGCAACCTGCCGCGTACGGCAAGTCGCCTGGTTCACCGGGCGCGTGCGTGTCGACAGCGGTCCCAGCGCGCTGGTCTGATTGCCTTCGGGCTTCTCGTCGACGCTCGATGCGGGTTCGAGCGTCCTCTTGCCGCCTGTCGTCGAGGACCTGGCGCTGGTCACGACGAGCCCGCAGATCTGATGACGCTGTGGAGTCGTCGTCGACGTTGATCCGGCGGGGTGGCGTCTTTTGCTTCCGCGGCGGGGAGTGCACGGTAGTTGCACCCCCGGCGGTCTTGTCTCCATCGGCCTTCGTCTGGTCGACTTGCCGTGGCCGCGACGTTGCCTGCTGCTGCGGCGTGTCGTTGTTGGCGAAGGCGATGAGGCTCTGGATCGTCGCCCTCCAGTCTTCAGCTTTATCTGCCGCTAGAGGGAAATCGAGGAGTAGCTGGGCTCTTGCTAGAGCTTCTGCTGGAGAGGAGGGGAGCGGCGGCGAGCGGTGCGAGGAGCGAGATATGCTCGGACTTTTAACAGGGTTAGAAGGAGCAGTTTCTCGCCCCGGCGATCGCGCCTTGCTCGTACCAGCACGCTGGCCTTGAGCATCCCGCGATCCTCCGGCTTGGCTACGCCCCAGCAAGCGTATGGTACCTCCCGTACCACGCCGCTGCGGGTCTGGCACCTCCTGGGAGGGACGTGAGGCGTGTACCGACGCCGAGGTTTTGGAGTTCGCCCGATCGTCAGTCTTGTCCTTGGACTTGGTGGCGCCATGAGTTTCCTCGCCGGCGACCACCCTTCCGCCGATGTCTTCTCCACCAACCGTTGGTTCTGGTGGCGGTGGGATCGACGCGGACGGGCCTCCGACCTCCGAAGCCTTCTTCTTCGGAGGCATGTTGATGTTGCTGATGAGGTTGATGAAGCTGGAGAGGTTGATGAAGAATGCACCCGCGTGAGCGCCGGATCAGGTTCGCACAACCTCGACGCCCCCTACCTGGCGCGCCAAAGATGTCGGGGGAAACTGTCCTCCCACGAGCACCTATGGGACCGGAGCCCCTTCTACGTTGCGGTAAGGGAGCGGAGGGAGCACGGAGAGCAGATCGAGGAGCGCACGCGGGCAGTTTACCCAGGTTCGGGCCGCGCGGACGCGTAAAAACCTACTCCTGCTTAGGTTATATTGAGTTTTTGGGCTCGGGAGCTTGAAGATCTACAGTGCTTAGCTACACCGAGCGAGAGAGTTGTCTAGGTTTCGGATCCGAACCTCCCCTACGTTGTGCATGGGCCTCCTTTTATAGCTGAAAAGGGGTCACCGACAGGTGTCAACGTAGAGGAGGGTAAAAGTGTAAATTTGGTGGTAGTTGTAACAGTACATCAATAGTATATGAACAGTGGTCTTCACCTAACTTTGACAGTGAGGGACAAGGGCATTAAATGCCCGTCGCCGTCGACCCCAAAAGTGTCCGTCCATGCTTCTCCGTTCGCCACGGCGATAGCCTCATCACCGTGGCTTGCCACCGTGTGCCCCAGGCTGCACGGCCGTCCGCCACGCGCCCCTGGATGGGCCCCAGGGCGACGCGTGGGCAGATGAGCTGGAGCACGGGCACACAGCGTAGGTTTCCCTGGCAAGCACCTTGCCGGGGTAGTGATCTTGTCGGGCCCGGAAGCTTGTCGCTCTCCGGGTCCTGCCGGGGCGCATGATGCGCCGAGCCATCTCTTGAGGTGTGTATTCCTTGGGCTTCCTGGCAAGCTCCTCTTGCCAGGGTCTTGTGCTAAAGTGATAACCTTGAGCCTGGTGCGGCCTTCCCGGCAAGCTCCTCTTGCCGGGGCCTTGATCTTCTGACTTGTATACTTTGTTCTTGAATGGCTTCATAGGGACAGGAAAGGTTCCCGGCGAGCACGTGGTAAGCCCTGCCACGGGAAGCTGCTACTGCCCGTGCACAAGTTGGGGTACTTAGTACACCGACGGCCTGTTTCAGGGTTTTTACAGGAAAGGGACATCAAACGTAGTCCAAACGGAATGAAACCTTCGGGAAAGATATTTTGGAGAAAATCACGCACGGGAGACTTAAGAACCATGGAGTAGGGTTTACGAAGTGCCCACGAGGGTGGGGGGCGCCCCCCTAGGGCGCGCCCCCTACCTCGTGGGCCCCACGTATGGCCCCTGGTGCCCTCCTTCCTCCTATATATGCTTACGTACCCCGAAACCATCAGAACAACAGAGAAACCCCTAGTTCCACCACCGTAACCTTCTATTCCCGTGAGATCCCATATTGGGGCCTGTTCTGGAGCTCCGCCGGAGGGGGGATCTTCCATGGAGTGCTTCTACATCATCATCATCGCCTCACCATGAGTTGTGAGTAGTTTACCACAGACCTTCGGGTCCATAGCTAGTATCTAGATGGCTTCTTCTCTCTCTTTGGATCTCAACAAAAAGTTCTCCTCGGTCTTCGAGGAGAACTATTCGATATAATCTCTTTTTGTGGTGTGTTTGTAGAGATCCGATGAATTGTGGGTTTATGATCAAGATTATCTATGAGAAATATTTGGTTCTTCTCTGAACTCTTTATGTATGATTATAATACCCTTGCAAGTCTCTTCGAATTACTGGTTTGGTTTGGCGTACTAGATCTATAGTTCTTGCAATGGGAGAAGCGCTTGGCTTTGGGTTCAATGTTGTGGCGTCCTTTCCCAGTGACAGTAGGGGCATCAAGGCACATATCCTATTGTTGCCATCGAGGATAAAAAGATGGGGTTTATATCTTATTGCTTGAGTTTATCCCTCTACATCATGTCATCTTTCTTAAGGCGTTACTCTGTTCTTATGAACTCAATACACTAGATGCATGCTGGATAGCGGTCGATGTGTGGAGTAATAGTAGTAGATGCAGGATCATTTCGGTCTACTTGTCTCGGACGTGATGCCTATATATAATGATCATGCCTAGATAGTCTCATAATTATTCGCTTTTCTATCAATTGCTCGACAGTAATTTGTTTTCCCGCTGTAGAATATCGCTATCATGAGAGAAAACACTAGAGAACACTATGGCCCACGGGTCTATTCGCAACATATCAATCTACACCTACTTTACTTTTTCCGCTTTTACTTTCTTTTCTTATAATAAAAAATACCAAAAATATCAACTATCATCTCTATCAGATCTCACTTTCGTAAGTGACCGTAAAGGGATTCACAACCCCTTATCGCGTTGGTTGCGAAGTTCTTATTTGTTTGTGCAGGTGCGAGGGACTCGCGCGTGGTCTCCTACTGGATTGATACCTTGGTTCTCAAAAACGGAGGGAAATACTTACGCTACTATGCTGCATCTCCCTTTCCTCTTCGAGGGAATACAACGCAAGCTCGAGAAGTAGTTGTGATGACGGTGCGGGGGAAAGAGGGGGAGAGCGAGGCAGGCGGGAAACAGGTTGCCAGTACGAGACAAACACGTTGATGCGGTCGTGCTCCTACTAGGCGACCTGCTTCCTGTCTTCTCCTTCTCCCCTGGCTTCATCTTCGTCAACACCGTCCCAGTGGGAGGCCGAAGCTCCTGTCCGGCGCTCCCCTCGAAAAGACGGCAAGAGACCAAGACTGCCAGGGGGTTCGGGGCGCACTGCTCCCCACGTTGGCACGCAGGAAGGCGCACCCCACATCGACATCAGCCCCAAGACGTCCTGAGGGGCGATGCTGGGATTACCAATGATCTCCAGCTCCGCCTCCTAGCCAAGCCTCAAAGAGACCAAGAGTTCCGTTACGCTAAGGAACAGGCTCACTCCCCAGGTACCAGCATCAGCTCGGGGGAACAACAACCTCAAGCAGAAGCTCGGGGGCTGGCCCCGAGCTCCTCTCTTCGACATCACCAAAGGAAGTAGAGAACAAGAGAGGAAGAAGAAAAAGAAGGCAAATATGGATGAGTCCACTCTATTATGCCCCTTCTTTTATGGGCAGGGCAAGGAGAGGAGCCGCTCCATCTACGGGCGACCGCCGTCCTCCTCCGCCAATTCGAGGCAGGCAGACCCACTCCAAGGCACTCTCCCGCACCACGTGCCTCCGTTACCTACCCCGTGCGATGTATGCAACATATGTGGCTAAGGATAAGGATGTGTAGTGGGAGGAGAAAATTGGCAGTTTCCACCCCGTGCGTTAAAGTCATTCACGTGTCATCACTGCAGTGGCCCCACCACTATTGGCTTTACACCACGAGCGGGGAAGTCAGAAACCGTCCTCGAAATCAAGACAAATGAAGCAGCGATGGAAATCTCAAGAGGCCATGTCACATCCCCAGCTTCACCTTGCTTTAGGATAGCACCTGTCTGTTGCATCATGTTTATCTTCAAAGGAAAACTTGAAATGGGGATGCTCAAACCCTAGCACTAAATGAATTTAACTAGGGTCAAATTAAAATCCTTTTCAATGAACCCAAAATGCCCCTTGGAAAAGTTCATCATTTTTGGATTGATTAAAAACCCCTGCCAAAAATGTTGCACTTATTTCTAAGACCATTCTGGATTTTTTAATTAAATCATATCTTATTTGCATTTGGGCATTTAAATATTATATATTATTTTAAATGCTCAAATAATCATAAACTAAAATGTTTGCTGTTGGATTTATTCCAAACAGTAGCCATGCTTGGTTTCATGATTTATAAAAATGTTCTGGCATTTTTATTAAATCAAAACAAAAGTAAAAAAATAGAAAACAAAAACTAAATAGAAAACAGAGAAAGAGGAAGCCCACCTAAGCCACCTACCTGTGCGGCCAGCACTGTAGCGGCCCAGCCCACCACCGCCGTCGTCCTCCTGGCACCAGTCGGCCAGGCGTGTGGCCGGCGCGCGCGCACGACCGTGCCTCCACGCCACCTACCTGCCTGCCTGCCCTCCCCTCGCCAGCGCGACGCCGCGGATGAGCACCCCACTGCCGTCCGGATCGATCTGACCCCTCACTCGCCCCCTTCCCCTCCTCTGTCTCTCTCCCCCACGAGCGCCCGAACGCTGTCGTCGCCGCCGTCCTGAACCACCGCGGCCACCGTCCACCTCTCGCCCCTCCGATGAGCCCCAGAGCTCCGCCTCGTCGCCCTATACCCCTCCGCCGAGCCACGCGGAACCACACGTCTCCGAACACCGTCTACGCAGCCGTTCCCCTCGTCGGCCGCCGACGACCTCACCGTCGAATTCGCGGTGGCTGGTGCCTCCCCGAGCCCACTTCGACGACCTTTGCAACCGCCGTGAGCCCCTCTTGCTCCTCCCCCTATTCCTCTACTCATGCGCGTGCTGTAGCTCCAACCCCCACCGTGCCCGAGAACCCCTCGCCGCCGGCAATGTCACCGCCGTGGCTATAGCCACTAGAGCATCCACCTGAGTGCACCACCGAGCTCCTAATGACCTCACGAACACGTAGCAGCCATCAGCTCACCTCCCCGTGCCCCGCAGCGCCTAACTCGACGGAGCCCGAACTCCGGCGCCGCCGCGAGCTCGTTTCCGACGAGCTCCGGCCACCCCAGCTCCTCCCACTTGCGGGGATGGATGCGGGAGAGCACGAGCTCCCTCCTGGTGCCCTCAGCGTGCTCAGCCGCAGCCTGCAGCGCCGCGCCCGCGCAAGCCCAACCGCTGCCGCCGCTGGACCTCGTCGCCGGCCACTTTTCCGGCCACCCCAGGGCCAACTACCGCCACCACTCGATGTGGAAGAGTGCCCGCGTCACGTTGATGCCTTCCGCCGGTCGTTTGGTCGTCGGAGGAGGATTTCCGAGCACTGCCGCCGCGTTTGGCCTCGCCGGCGTCGAGCCGCCGGTAGGTTTGACCCCTTTGACCACGGCTGGACCCCCCCCCCCTGTGTCCATGACATGTGGGGCCGGCCGTTGTTTAGTTTTAGTTTAGGTTTTAATTAAGTACTAATCACTGTGCTTAGCTCTATGAGTCACTGACACGTGGGGCCAACCCCTGTTAAATTAGTTTAGTTAAAACTAAACTTAATTAGGCCCTGAGAGACTGACATGTGGGCCCAGGCCCCACCAACAGTTTAGTTAGTGTTAGTTTAAAAACTAACTAACCCTGTTAGCTAGTGGGTCACTGACCAGTGGGCCCCACTGGTCAGGTTTGACCCAGGGCGGTCCTTTGACCCTACTGACGTCATGCTTACTCAATGCTGACGCAGTATCTATTTTCTGGAATTTTAAATAAATAATAAATGATTTATTTATTTCAGAAAATAGCCAAAACTTGTAAAAATCATATAAAATCAACCGTAGCTCAGATGAAAATAATTTATATATGAAAAATGATCAGAAAAATCCAAGGAATCTGTTTATGGCATTTTCATGCATGTTTGAAGAAGTTAAACATGCTGATCAGGTCAAATCAATTAAATGGCATTTAAATAATCACATATGGAGTTTGAATTTGAACCTCTGGTTCAAACCAACTTCATTTAATTGTGTTGCTAGTTGCACTAGCTCAATCAACAGCATATTGCCATATCATGATCATGCATCATATTGTCGCATTGCATTGATTGTGTTCTCTCTTGTTTGCCGGTGCTTGTCCCCCCTTCAGTAAATGTGTTCCGATGATGTGATCAATGACACCGATGAAGACTCAATGTTATCTTCAGGAGTGCCAGGCAAGCAAACCCCATTGAGCATTCCGATACAATCCCACTCTCTCGCTCTTGCTCTCTTTTACTGCATTAGGACAACAACGCTTCAATTGTTACCTGTTGCGGTAGTTGAACCCCTTTCCACTGCATGACCCGTCATTGCCACAGTAAATAGTTGAAACCCACTAGTATGAGTAGGAGTTGTTTGAGCCATGTTGTGCCTACTCATTGATGCTTTCTGGTTATGCCTGCTATTGCTTAGAGTTGTGTCAGGTCTGATTCATCGGGGATGAATTGGAATGTGATGAACATGTCCTAGTGTGTGTGAGCTAAGTGTGTGAACACGATTTGGTAAAGGTAGCGATGAGAGGCCATGTAGGAGTACATGGTGGGTTGTCTCATTGCAGCCGTCCTCAGGAACTGAGTTCTGTGTTGGTTGATCCATGACCAGTTACTACCATGCATTGGGCCCGAAATCAATAGACCCTCTCGACTTATTAATCAACATGATCTCTGTCCAGGAGTTGCAACTAGTTTATGGTGTTTGTAGTTTACTGGAGGTCGTGCCCAGCGCTGACCCTCGGGGTGGGCTGTGACGCGGCAGGTACGTGGCACGGTGTACCGATTGCCCGTTTGGTGATGCGGGAACCCTGTATACATCGTTTGGGGCCGTGAGCGACACCCCGGCCGGATCTCCCCACGGATGGAACCCAAATAGGCGATAAACCTGGACGAGAGACTTGTGTGATTAGTCAGGTCGTGGCCGACACCCTCGCTGGGCCTCCGCTTGAAGGTTGCCGAGTACATGTCGTGTAAACGGCGGTAAGTGGTGAGAGCGTGTGTGAAGAAGTACACCCCTGCAGGGTTATATATGATCTATTCGAATAGCCGTGTCCGCGGAAATGGACTTCTGGGTTACCTATTACAGTTCATAGACAAGTGAAAGTGGATACTCTAAAACGCGCAAGATAAGCGTGAGTGCTATGGATGGCCTTCTCGTAGGGAGACGGGAGCGGATCCATAGTGGTGTATTGATTGGTGAATATGTGGACTCGTGTGCGCCACCTCAAAGAGTTACTTGTAGTCGTAGTTTAGGATAGCCACCGAGTCAAAGCTGGCTTGCTGTAGTCAAACTCCACCACCCCTTTGTTGATACCGATGCATATGTAGTTAGTTCTGATGTAAGTCTTGCTAAGTACCTTTGTACTCACGTTTGCTTAATTTATGTTTTTGCAGAGAGACTTCAGTCTCGCTAGTGGTTCCGCATGGACTTTGACGTTTAGCTTGTTACCTCAGCTACGATCTTGTACCTTGGAAGGGTCTGGTAGATAGTCAGGCTTCTTAGCCTTTTTCATTTGTAGTTGTCTATACCCAGACATGTTATGCTTCCGTTGCCTGTATGCTCTGTGTGTTGGGTCATGTGACCTCTGTTTGTAATAATGCTATGATGGCTCTTCTGGGCCTTATCTATATGAGTTGTTGAGTTAGGTTGTGATGCCATGTTGTACAGCACATACTTGCATGTTATGCGTACGTGTAATGTGTATTGCTATGTGTGGGATCCGACACCTAGTTGTTTACCTTTGGTAGCCTATCTTACAGGGAAATGTCTCCTAGTGCTTCCACCGAGCCTTGGTAGCTCGCTAGTGCTCCGGAACACTTAGGCTGGCCGGCATGTGTCCTTCTTCGTTCCTGTGTCTGTCCCTTAGGGGAAATGTTACGCGTTGTTCCTTTAAGTCCTTGTAGCTTGCTACGACTTGGGTTCATACGTTGATGACCGACACGTTCGTTGCTGGGTCATATATGCATGTCCCTGTAATTTAGTGCCACCTTTGGTTTATAACTGGTCATGTCGGCCCGGGTTCTCTGTCATATGGATGCTAGCGACACTATCATATACGTGTGCCAAAATGCGCAAACGGTCCCGGGCCAGGTAAGGTGGCACCCGTGGGGATACCGTGCGTGAGGCCGTAAAGTGATATGATGTGTTACAGGCTAGACCTGTGTGACTTAGGATCAGGGTCCTGACAGCTTTGGTATCAGAGCCTGACTGCCTGTAGGATTAGCAAGCCAAACTGGTCGAAGTTGTGTTTAGAAACTCTTTAGTTAGGTAAGGGAATTGTTTGTGGAAGGAAACGTAAGGCTCTTTTTACTCCTTTACCCCATGACCTTCTGATCTGAGTCACCTTCTTCTTTCTACGGGGATTAAGAACTGGGATTCTCACTCTATTTATCAGGATCACGTTATTGTGGATTCAACTCTCAGTTCAGTTTACTCTACTACTGTGTGTTCAATTGTTGGTTTCAGAACCTTGACAAGATAATGTTAAGTGGTTATGCTACCCTTTTGCTTGGATCTCAAAAGTATTTTCAAGCATTTGCAGTCGTTATGCTGTCCGAGTCATCCCAGGTCTCTAAACAATCTGATGCATTTGCAAATCATTCCTACCTGTTCTTAATGTCCTTTTAGGCCAGATTAACCACACTAGACGGTGAGTTGTGGTACTCTGTTACCTCGACACATATGTTGGAGTTATTATTATGGCCCTAAGTATCTTAGAAGATCACCCAGTAATGCAGTAATACTTTGTATCCTCAGCGTGATGGTTCTGGCCGTCATTCTCAAAAGCATCCCGTGATGCCATTTAGTTAGTAGGCATTATATTTCTGGGTTCTTGAACCCTAGATTCATTCTACTTACTTCATGTTGATAGTATTTGCTCGTTCCTTTAGGGTATTAGTAACCTTGTGATAGTCCTCGAGGTCTGTGGTATATCCTTCTTCCAAATACCATGAACCATCCTTGGCAGAAGTTCTTCTGAACCAAAAGATCACGACCTGAGTGCTCTTGAGTAGTACTCCATTCATATTGTGACTCTGCCAATTCTACTTTCTGCATGGGTTATCCTGAAGAAATATGTTGAACTCGTTCGACATGTTAATCTATGCATCCACAACTCAGAAGTTATATGTTCCTTGAGTTGTCTCCTTTTAGTTGTATTATGACCCTCGTCCATCAGTTGATAGTCAGGAGTAGTCGTGCACTTGTGTTCATCGATGCCTTTTACTCTTGGGGCCTGTCAAGCCATTCTATTCTGGAATGACTAGGAGAAACAAACTCCAGTACCTTATCCATATCTAGGATTGGGTCAAAGAAGTTGTACTTCGTAGATGAAGAATGCTAATGCAGCTTCTAAACTGTTCTATCCTAGAGTATTACCATCTTTATGTCAAGAATGTCATGAGAATTGCACAACCTTCTATGAACTCTTGATACAGTGATACTTCTCGCCATTACCGATCATTCCTCGGTCTCCGTCTTATCGTAGCCAGAATACCGACAAGTGAATTGTGATGTGTGAAATCAATACCCCTAGCAATCTCGTTGCTTGGCGGTTAAAGGACAACAATTTCATTCTTAGTGTGTTGGTTACTAATTACCATTCTAAGATTGACCGTGCTACCTAGTCCATTCTTCTGGTGCACTCTTCGATCAATGAGTTAGGATTGTGTCAATCCCTCGCTCATTTGATCATATCGTCTTGCCCTGAAAAGCAAGATTGATCTCGAGCTTAGTAACGTATCGGTGGTCCGTGATTTCCGAACATCTTCTCGGAATTATTACCAGGTTGTTCCCTGACCGCTATGTTGAGTTCGTGATCAAGTTGGTTTCTTATAAACCACCCCTTCTCCAAGAATCTGTGTTGGATACCCTGAACTGGTTGGTTAAGCAAAAAAATAACTTGGAGAGTTGGAAGATAAAAGCTTGCCAGCTTAGTTCATCTCAAGAGGTATGTTTGTGTGTGTTGAAGATAGATGACATCTTCATCAATTGCTCCCTGTGATCAGTTGTTAGACCTATTGTCATATCAAAACTTTGATTTGAGTATGTGCTATCATCAAATCAAACCAGAACCAACGATGTTCATAATATTGTCTTACTCGTGGTTGATCTCTCGAGCATACACCATTACATCTATTGGTCTGACCAATACTATCACTTGTTCACATAATTATGGAATTCCATCTCCATGGAAACCTGGATGAATTGTTGTTGAGACCATCAGCAATACTGCTACCTTCTCCATGATTTTGTAGGACATTAAGCTAGTGTTGGAAACTTTGTAAGCGTTGCCTTCGTGTTCCATTCATGAGGTATATGTTGGATGAGAGAAGAAACTTTCCCTAATTCATGTGCATTAGGTGCACGTTGCCGCCATGGGTTCAAGAAAGTTAGTTTTGCTTTCTTTGGAATCATCCCAAGTCAGTCATGCATACGTGCGAAGTATTCCATGGTCTGATAGACTGATCATCTTCATTCCATATGTATCCCTAGCACACCAAGCCACTGATTGATTTGTTCAAGGAGAAGAAGTTTCTTCTTAAGAGCTAGGCTTATGCAAGGACTTCAATATCCTCGTTGATGGTTCCCCAACCTGAACTTGGTAGTGTTTCATTGTAGGACTACTACGTGGCCATGCTTGTCCTGGACAACGTGTTCACATGTACGTAGCAGAACCAGCTCATGTTTTGGAGCTTGCTATCGTAGTTCATTCCCGAGAATCTCGCCACGCCGTCTCGTCAATTTGTGTTGCAAACTTTTATTTTTTTTCTTCCTGGACTCGATGAGTCTGGAATATCCTGACACCAACCAGAACTGAATCTCAGGCAGATATGATGGTTGGAGCATTTTCGAAGAACTATAATATTGGTCTCTCGATAACCGGTAAAGTGGATGTCGTGGCCAACACACCCAGCCGGAAGACCTATTGTTGTAGAATCTTGATTGAAGAAGCTGGCCACCTCCCCATAAGGATTTCGTAGGATTTACTCCCTAGTTGTTCCTTATGGATTTTTGTGCTCCTGAAGTTCGACCTTTTATTTGACATTCTAGGTACCAAACCATTATGATAAATGGGTTGTGCTAGCACATCAAGGAGAACATTAGAAGCGGAGTGTTAAATGTCTCTCGGTCGATCATCCAGATTTTGCCCCTTGGCTCCGCTAAGGTGAAATCTAGGAAAGTGTTATCTTCCTTAGCATCTACATCGTCCATCGTTATTCATCATGGTAGTATGTGGTGTTGCCAGGATCCTTGGCACGGATATTGGTAAAACCTTGATGAATATGGGAATGCTCAAGTTCTTGAGAGCACGCACAAACACTAGGTGTTATCACCGGCACTCACCAGGATTGCTCCCAGTGCTCTTGGTTATGCTATAACCCCTCAAGAGTAGATTTACTCTCTACTGTTGGGATTCTTCCCAGTTACCAGAATCATTCCCAGCATTTGCATTTTGTTCCCAGCTTGCACCGCCAATGTGCCAATTTTCCATGAATTGCCCTTCTCAGCAACTGCTGTTCAGGATTATCTTCAAAAGTGGTCCAACCATAGGTTCCATCCATTTCCGATGATAAGCAAAATCATCTGTGGTGTTGTCTTCAACAAGGAAGTTCACATCATCCATTTTGGCCGAGAATGTCATTTCTTCGGACTCCGTCAAACGATCGATTGTGTTTGCCTTAGGTTGGTATAGGGAATTTCAATGATCTCTATATCAAAAGTAATTCTTTTTGCCACTTAAGGGAATAACTCTACGAGTCACCTTCTCTAAGGTGCCCCGTCTGGTGGTACCGATCACCATCTTCTTAGGTGTGGAATTATTGCCACTAGGTGAACCTTCATCGTTTGTTTCACTCCATCCCCCTGGAGGTGTACTCCGTGTCTCAGCTCAAGAGATGTTTCAACGTCTCACTCCATGGGTTGATCTTGAGTTGCTCGATCTTTCGGAAGATCAATGTTGTAGAGTTTCTCTCATCATCACCGTTTGGACGAAGATTTCGAAAGCAAGGAAGCCAGGATCAACATGAGGCAAGCAATCAACACTTATATAGAGGACACTTGGATCATGAAGTTTGTGTTAGTTAGTGTCCCCTCTGATATCTTATCTCACGTCCTGAATCTCGGGACGAGATTCTTGTTTAGTGGGGGTGAGTTGTCACATCCCCAGCTTCACCTTGCTTTAGGATAGCACCTGTATGTTGCATCATGTTTATCTTCAAAGGAAAACTTGAAATGGGGATGCTCAAACCCTAGCACTAAATGAATTTAACTAGGGTCAAATTAAAATCCTTTTCAATGAACCCAAAATGCCCCTTGGAAAAGTTCATCATTTTTGGATTGATTAAAAACCCCTGCCAAAAATGTTGCACTTATTTCTAAGACCATTCTGGATTTTTGAATTAAATCATATCTTATTTGCATTTGGGCATTTAAATATTATATATTATTTTAAATGCTCAAATAATCATAAACTAAAATGTTTACTGTTGGATTTATTCCAAACAGTAGCCATGCTTGGTTTCATGATTTATGAAAATGTTCTGGCATTTTTATTAAATCAAAACAAAAGTAAAAAAAATAGAAAACCGAAACTAAATAGAAAACAGAGAAATAGGAAGCCCACCTAAGCCACCTACCTCTACGGCCAGCACTGTAGCGGCCCAGCCCACCACCGCCGTCGTCCTCCTGGCGCCAGTCGGCCAGGCGTGTGGCCGGCGCGCGCGCACGGCCGTGCCTCCACGCCACCTGCCTGTCTGCCCTCCCCTCGCCAGCGCGACTGTAGGATCGAAAGTAGGTCTAGAGGGGGGGGTGATTAGACTACTTGACAATATAAAAAATCTGCCTTTAGATCATGCAATGTTTTTGGCAGTTTCACAATTAAGATCAACACAAGTATCACCCTACACATGCAATTCTAGAGTATAAGCAGCGGAAAGTAAATTGCACATGTAAAATAGAGGTGGAGAAGATCAAACGCAGTTTGGTGACACGGAGATTTTTGTCGTGGTTCCGATAGGTGGTGCTATCGTACATCCACGTTGATGGAGACTTCAACCCACGGAGGGCAACGGCTGCGCGAGTCCACGGAGGGCTCCACCCACGAAGGGTCCACGAAGAAGCAACCTTGTCTATTCCATCACGGCCTACGCCCACGGAGGACTAGCCTTACTCGGGGTAGATCTTCACGAAGTAGGCGATCTCCTTGCCCTTACAAACTTCTTGGTTCAACTCCACATCTCGAAGACGGAGGCTCCCAAGCGACACCTAACCAATCTAGGAGGCACCACCCCCCAAAAGGTAATAGACGGTGTTGATGGTGATGAACTCCTTGCTCTTGTGCTTCAGATGATAATCTCCCCAACACTCAACTCTCCTCACTGATATGGCTGTGGTGGAAGAAAGATTTGAGTGGAAAGCAACTTGGGAAGGCTAGAGATCAAGTTTCATATGGTAGGAATGGAATGGCTTGATCTCAACACAAGGGTAGGTGGTTCACTTCTCAGAAAGTGTTTGGTAGAAGTGGTGGTACTCTCTGATGGCTCTCCTCACGAATGAAGAGGGGGTGGAGGGGTATATATAGCCTCCACACAAAATCCAACCGTTACACACACATTTGACCAATCTTGGTGAGACCGAAGTGAAAACTCGGTCAGACCGAAAGTTCAAATATAGTGAACGTTGGGATTTTCGGTGGGACCGAAAATACCATCTCGGTGTGTCCGAAGTGAGTCAAAGGTTAGGGTTTGCCATCTCGGTGTGACCGAAAACAACAACTCGGATATTCCGAAATGCTGTCAATTGGTTACAGAAGGTTGGCAGACCATTTTCGGTGAGACCGAAAATCAGAATCGGATGGACCGAGAAATTAGGGTTTGGGGAAATAACTGAAGTGGTTCATCTCGGTGGGACTGAGTTTGCAGAATCGGTTTGACCGAGATTACTTATGAGTGTGTTGAATAGTGAAGAGTGCTGATAGTTGAGGGAGCTAGATCACCAAGCACTTGAGCAACAAGAACATTAACACAACCTCATCCCCTTTTAATAGTATTGGCTTTTCCTATGGACTCAATGTGATCTTTGATCACTAAACCAAAAATAGAGTCTTGAGCTTTTGCCAATGCTTGTCTTAGCATTTTGAGGGGTCCACTTCTTCAGACATTTCCATACCCATATCATCGAACTTTTCTGAAATGATTCTCAAGTGAATATTAGTTCAATGATATATATGTTGTTATTAATTACCAAAACCACCCGGGGATTAGTTGCACTTTCAATCTCCCCCTTTTTGGTAATTGATGACAACATATAGATCAAAGCTTCGACAAAGGATATAATCAAGGAATAATATCGTCGCTTTGAGAAGTATGTGATAAACAAGAGCTCCCCCTAAATTTGTGCATTATTTAAAATTTGCGTTTGAATGCAAATGCACAATCGATTAGGATTATGGGTCACTCTTCCATGTCACATACATCTTGGTGGAGCGCACAAAAAGATAAGAATGAATAACATGCACTTAATCACCAAGACAAGAGTAAATAGCCATACAACAAGGAATAGCATAGGATAAGCAATAAGCACACATTAAGCATAGTATGACTAAGCACTCATTAAGGTAGCATCAAACGTGGTAGCAAGCACACATAAAGTATCAGGAACCAAAAGAAACCAATGTATCACAAAGAAAAACCGGCAAAAGAACGAAAGACGAAAGAGCACTCTCTCTCTCGAAGCCCTATGATCTATAACAATTTCTCCCCCTTTGGCAACAAGTTACCAAAAAGTTCGAAAAGGTATAGAGCTAAACGTCACTGCGGGCTCTGCTGGCGGCTCCCGTCTGGGTAGATGTCGGTGTAGAGATAGCTGCATCTGCGAATACTTCTGCTGATGTCTGCGGTGGAGGAGTGGATGCTGGAGCTGGAGGAACTGCTGGAGCTGAAGTGGTAGCCCTGGAGTCTGTCACTGGGATAGCTGAAGATCTGGATCCTCTGGGAATCTGAGCAGTCTGGCGATGAGAGTCCTGGACTAGATCATCCTGCATAAGCTCTGCTCTCTCCTGCCTAGTCTCCTCCATGTCTGCCTCAAGCTTGTTGACAGACACCTGAATCTCAGTCAGCTTCACGTCCAGAGCGTGGATCTTGTCCTCGACAATCCTCTCAAGGCTCTCCTGAGATTGCTCAATGCTGGCCAGGCGTTGTTCAATCCTCTGGGTAGCTTCAAGAATTTGTTCTCCAAAGTTCTTTGGCTTAGCTGCTGCTGCTGCTGCCTCTTTGTCAGCTTTAGCCTTCTTTGCAGCTTCGATTTTGGCTTGTCCTTCAACTGAGGTAGGATCCTCTTCATCCATCACAACTACGTTGTCCTCATGCTCTGGCTGCAGTGGCAAGTGCTTCCTATCCAACATGAATTTGCCCGTGCCAAACTTGGCGTTGATGAGCATCTGTATCTGCGGTGCAAACCCACACGACCTCTTCTGGTCAGCTGCAGTCCTCTTAATGGTCTCTACCATCAAGTCCATCACCTTAAAAGGTGCCTTCTCATCGAGAATGTGCAGCATGTTGATAGAATAGCCTCGTATCATCCGGTGGTCTCCAGACTTAGGCATCAATGTATGCCTCAGAATAGTGTTAGTGGTGGTCAGACCTGCCTGGAGATAATACACTGAGCCAAGCTTCCATCCTTCCAAATCAGCAGCTGGGATCTCCTTTTACATATTCTTCATGGAATCATGACTCTTCTTAGGAATCCCATAGACATCAATGTCGTCCTCTCTCTGCACTGGAGCGTTCAGAAGTTCTGCCCATTCTTCAACAGTCGAAGAAAACCTTTGACCTTCAGTCATCCAGGTGATCTTGCCATCAGGATAGAAGTGGGCTGTGGCATAGAACTGCATGATCATCTCGTCATTCCAAGCTGTCAGCTCTTGACCCACAAAATCAGCAACTCCACATGCAGTAAAGCTCTCATGCACATGGGCAAAGAAGTCCCGGTGCTCTTCACTGTCAATATACTTCCAGTCAACATACCTGGTGTCAGCAACAATGGGCTTCTTAACCATTAGCACGGTCTCATAGAAATCTTGCTGCTCTCTGGTGTGGAATATGGGGTCCACAGCAGTCCTTCTCCTTACAGCATATGGATCAGACTGTCTCCATAGCCTGAGACCTTTGTCCTTTCTTGCCTTCATGTCCTCAGCTTGAGGATGAGCATCATTGTGGAGTGGCAACTTGGGACGGAGCTTAAGCAACACATGCTCTTCATCTGATTCAGACGGTGGCATCTCACCTTTGTTCTTCTCAGAAGCTGGAATGCTTCTGGATGTTCTCTTGGGCTTGGCTGGAGCTGCCTTGACTGGAGCAGGCTTCTTGGGCTTAGAAGAGGCTTGAGCCCGAATAGCATCACCCATGAACTTAGCTTTCTGAGGAGGAGGCTGGGGTGCTTCTTCTTCTTCTTCTTCAGCATCATCCTGAGGTTCAGCATATACTACCCTCTTCCTTTTGGAAGTCTTCTTCACCTTGCTTGCAGCAGGCTCTTCCAAGTTAAGCTTCTTTGCGACTGCTGACAGCTTCACTTTGCTTGTGCCTTTCCTTGGCTGCTGCCCTTGGTGCTCTTTGGCAACCACATTCCTCTTGGGCTTGGAGGTAACTTCCTCAGCAACAAAGTCAGAGTCCTCATCATCAGAAGTTCTCTTCTTCCTTGTTCTGGTGGCTGCAGGAGGCAAACCACTAGGGGTGCTCCTCTCACCATCATCACTAGAGCTGCTCGCAGGACTTGTGTCTGCCTCTGGAATTTCAGCAAACGGTGATTCAGACCTGTTCTGGCTGTCACTGACATCTGACATGGCTGAAAAACCTGTGAAAAGATAAGGTATAGGCAGAGTAGAAGAGTTATCACAACTGCAGATGTTTTTGCAAAAAAATGAGTTCAAAACTTAGTTTTGAGTTTTCACAGAATGTATTTCGGTCAAACCGATTTCAGGTTTTGGTGCAACCGAAGTGCTCAACAGAAACCTACACACCACTTTCGGTCAGACCGAAATGGGTTTCGGTCCTACCGAAAACTTAGGGTTTCACTGAAACTACTTTTCGGTCGTTCCGATTGGCACAACTCGGTTAAACCGAACTATGCAGTGCAATGGCCAGAGGCCAAATCGGTCATTCCGATTTTCAAAATCGGCTTCACCGAGATGCATTCCGTGGAAACCTAAACCTAAGAATTTTCCTCGAGACTAGAAGATCTGAACTACTGTATGGGGAACATATCAAACATGGAATGAATCATGGCAACCTATCGTGCAAGAATCGGAAGTGGAGCACGAAAAGGGGTCGGGACACACCCTAACTTGGTGGTGTCCCTCTACGGCGGCAACGGTGGAGAAGATTACCGTTGACGGCGGCGGAGACCTGCGGCGAGGGCGCACAGGCGACGAAGGCGACGATCCGTAGACCAGGGCGGCGGCAGCAGGGGTCTTGGGGGCGAACGGTTTGAAGAAAGAAATCGCGCGCAGCCCCTCAGGTATATATAACCCCATGCTGTCGGTGGGACTGAGTTGAAAAACTCGGTGTCACCGAGATGTATAACTGCTGTGCAGTTACGCATATCGGTCAGACCGAGAGTTTGAACTCGGTTTCACCGAGATGAAACCTAGATCAGTCTAAGCGTTTCGGTTGGACCGAGATTGAGAAACCGGTCAGACCGAAATGGACTTAGAAGGTTTTGGAAGTCAGCCTTAGACGAATCGGTGGTTCCGAGTGCTCCTCACTCGGACTGTCCGAAAAAGACTTGTTCAAAGTTGTGATATGAGCATGAATAGAATTTTGAGACAAGAAAGCATAGATAGCTAGGGAAGGTGCTTAGGCATTCTTGTCCATCCATTTGGCCAGAAAAATCAAAACAATCAAAACAACAAATGGATGTCCTTGAATGGATGAAATCATGCATTCAACATGCTCACACAATAAGATAGCAACTGAAATATGTGTCAAACATGCACAACCAATCACTCTAGCTACTAGCACACAATTTGTCGATGACTAGGTCATCTATATATGAGTATATTGACTTAGGAGCCAAATGAGAACATTTGATCATAGGTCATACTCATCGTTTAAGCACAAGTGGGGTTACCACTTTTACATAAAGCATTTATGTGTTCACATCACTTGAAGATGCTTTAGCTCAATTTTTTAGAGCAAAGCTCCCCCTAGATGTGAGAACCCCTTTTAAAGGGTCAATACTAACCTTGGGTTGTCGTAGAAGACTTCATGTAGATGTTGAAGATGTGGATGCTCAATGTTGATGTAGATCATCAAGAGTTGGGAGCAATCCTTTGGATTAGGGCACTTTCAATACCTACATGGGTTAGTCCCACAAGGAACAAACAAGAATATCCATAGACATAGAGTGAAGTTCACAAAAGATAATGTCCATGAAAGCAATGATTACCTTGTCCCTTGACTTACCAACAAGAGGGTTTGTGACTCCATGAACAAGTGCATGATGTGGAAGTTGATTGCACAAGTTCTTGCCAAAATGAATATGAGTGAAGTTTGTTGGCGGAGTCACCCTCAAGAACCTACTAGTTCTTCTTCTTTGGGATCCACATCATCTTGATGGGAATCCTTGGTGTTGTAGTTGAGCTTGACGAAGTAGAACTTGATGTGTCCTTGGGAACCCACTTGACCATGGCTTGAGGTGCTTCAATGAATGCATCAATCTCCTCTTGAAGCTTGTCCTTGGCCTTTAGCTTGTGGTCTTGTGGTGGAAGGTCATCTTGAGCTTGTTCCACATTGGAAGAAGTAGGATCATACTTCTCCTTTTGTGAGACAAACTGTGGAGTAGGGTATTGACCTTCTTCCCACTCAACACCTTTGGCGTTGAACTTTCGCTCAAAACCAATCACTTGATTCTTCCGGTGTCTTCCTTGTTTGCGAACAATCTCCTCAAAGTTCTTGCTTCCGGCAAGACTCTTGTAGACACCTTTCTCTATGATTTCCTTCAATAAGCTATTTTCTTGCTCAAGTGTAACTTGGCTTGAAACATTGTTAGTGGAATCAAGAGAACTACTAGAAGCAACAATATTGGATTTAACATTGTTATTGTTACTACTAGAGGAAGAATTTTTCTTATGCTTGTCATGCTTAGTCTTAATAGGTGGCAAGAAATTAGACAAGAGAAGTCGTTTGGCAAGATATGAAGAACTCTTCTTTCGAAGATCGTCATTGATCGCTTTTAGAAACTCATGTTCTTGCTCTAGAGTGAGCTTCTCGAAGCGTAGCTTCTCATGAGATCTTAGGAGCTCTCTATGATCTTCTTGAGTTGTTTCATGAGCTAACTTAAGAGTGTTTAGTTCTTTAGTTAGACGCTCAATCTCCTTCATAGCATTGTCATTCGACTCTTCTCGACTATAAAGACTACTAGCATTTTCATCAATACTAAGCTCACTAGATTTATCATGCAAGAGCTCATCTTCACCAAGCAAGTCATCCTCATCACTATCAAAGTCAATGAATTCAGGGTGTGTTACCTTGGGGCCTTTAGCCATGAAGCATCTTCCAATTCCCTCATTTGGTGAATCAAATAAGTCGTAGGAGTTGGAGTTGGAGGATACTAGTGCAAGTCCGGCAACACCTTCATCTTGACTATAGTCGGAGTCGGAGTGATAGCTTCCATCGGATTGATTGTCAGAGTCGGAGCCGGAGACCCATTCACCAACATGAGCTTGATGTCTTCTTCTTGTGTAGCTCCTTGATGACTTGTCTTTCCTCTCCGAATCCTTGCTTCTCCGAGAGGGTCTTCGTTCATAACGATCATCTCTGCTCCTTCTCTCTCTCCGAGGTGACTCATCTCTTGCTCTTCTTCTTGGAGATTCTTCTCTTCTCTTGTGGGGAGCCGTACACTCATTTGAGAAGTGTCCGGATCTTCCACAATTGTAGCAGTTTCGATCACGGCTAGAAGATCTCTTTTCATCATATGATCTAGACTTTGAGCTTCTTTCTTTGCCTCTATTCTTGTAGAACTTGTTGAAGTTCTTGACCATTAGGCTTATCTCTTCATTGGAAATTAGCTTGTCACTTGAGGTAGTAGGAGCATCACTTGTAGCTTTGTAAGCACCACTTGACTTGTTGTGAAGCTCTTCCTTATCCTTAAGTGTCATCTCATGAGCAACAATTCTTCCAATGACTTCAGTTGGCTTGAGAGTCTTGTAGTTTGGCATCATTTGGATCAAAGTGCACACGGTGTCATACTTTCCATCCAAAGCTCTGAGAATCTTCTTAATGATGAATCGGTCGGTCATTTCTTCGCTTCCTAAGCCAGCAATCTCATTTGTGATGAGAGCAAGCCTTGAGTACATTTCAGCGACTCCTTCACCATCCTTCATCTTGAACTTGTCAAGTTGACCTTGAAGAATATCTAGCTTTGATTCCTTCACAGATTCAGTACCTTCGTGCATTTCAACCAAAGTATCCCAAATCTCCTTAGCATTCTCAAGACGACTGATTTTGTTGAACTCTTCGGGACACAAAGCATTGAAGAGAATGTCACAAGCTTGAGCATTGTTTTGCAACATCTTCAACTCTTCGGGTGTAGCTTCGCGATCCGGAACTTTTCCTTCTTCAAAGAAATCACCTTGCATACCAACACAGATAATGCCCCATGCGGCTGGGTTATGACCAAGAATATGCATTTTCATTTTATGCTTCCAACTAGCAAAATTTGTACCATCAAAGTAAGGACCTCTACGATAATTACCCTCACTAGACGCCATACTCTCCTAGGTTGTGAAACCAAGCTTATGGAGTCCAATGCAATGGAAACCAAGGCAATGGAAACCTGGCTCTGATACCACTTGTAGGATCGAAGTAGGTCTAGAGGGGGGGTGATTAGACTACTTGACAATATAAAAAATCTGCCTTTGGATCAAGCAATGTTTTTGGCAGTTTCACAATTAAGAACAATCCAAGTATCACCCTACACATGCAATTCTAGAGTATATGCAGCGGAAAGTAAATTGCACATGTAAAAGAGAGGTGGAGAAGATCAAACGCAGTTTGGTGACACGGAGATTTTTGTCGTGGTTCCGATAGGTGGTGCTATCGTACATCCACGTTGATGGAGACTTCAACCCACGGAGGGTAACGGCTGCGCGAGTCCACGGAGGGCTCCACCCACGAAGGGTCCACGAAGAAGCAACCTTGTCTATTCCATCACGGCCTACGCCCACGGAGGACTAGCCTTACTCGGGGTAGATCTTCACGAAGTAGGCGATCTCCTTGCCCTTACAAACTTCTTGGTTCAACTCCACATCTCGAAGACGGAGGCTCCCAAGCGACACCTAACCAATCTAGGAGGCACCACCCCCCAAAAGGTAATAGACGGTGTTGATGGTGATGAACTCCTTGCTCTTGTGCTTCAGATGATAATCTCCCCAACACTCAACTCTCCTCACTGATATGGCTGTGGTGGAAGAAAGATTTGAGTGGAAAGCAACTTGGGAAGGCTAGAGATCAAGTTTCATATGGTAGGAATGGAATGGCTTGATCTCAACACAAGGGTAGGTGGTTCACTTCTCAGAAAGTGTGTGGTAGAAGTGGTGGTACTCTCTGATGGCTCTCCTCACGAATGAAGAGGGGGTGGAGGGGTATATATAGCCTCCACACAAAATCCAACCGTTACACACACATTTGACCAATCTCGGTGAGACCGAAGTGAAAACTCGGTCAGACCGAAAGTTCAAATATAGTGAACGTTGGGATTTTCGGTGGGACCGAAAATACCATCTCGGTGTGTCCGAAGTGAGTCAAAGGTTAGGGTTTGCCATCTCGGTGTGACCGAAAACAACAACTCGGATATTCCGAAATGCTGTCAATTGGTTACAGAAGGTTGGCAGACCATTTTCGGTGAGACCGAAAATCAGAATCGGATGGACCGAGAAATTAGGGTTTGGGGAAATAACTGAAGTGGTTCATCTCGGTGGGACTGAGTTTGCAGAATCGGTTTGACCGAGATTACTTATGAGTGTGTTGAATAGTGAAGAGTGCTGATAGTTGAGGGAGCTAGATCACCAAGCACTTGAGCAACAAGAACATTAACACAACCTCATCCCCTTTTAATAGTATTGGCTTTTCCTATGGACTCAATGTGATCTTTGATCACTAAACCAAAAATAGAGTCTTGAGCTTTTGCCAATGCTTGTCTTAGCATTTTGAGGGGTCCACTTCTTCAGACATTTCCATACCCATATCATCGAACTTTTCTGAAATGATTCTCAAGTGAATATTAGTTCAATGATATATATGTTGTTATTAATTACCAAAACCACCCGGGGATTAGTTGCACTTTCAGCGACGCCGCGGATGACCACCCCACTGCCGTACGGATCGATCTGACCCCTCACTCGCCCCCTTCCCCTCCTCTGTCTCTCTCCCCCGCGAGCGCCCGAACGCTGTCGTCGCCGCCGTCCTGAACCACCGCGGCCACCGTCCACCTCTCGCCCCTCCGATGAGCCCCAGAGCTCCGCCTCGTCGCCCTATACCCCTCCGTCGAGCCACGCGGCACCACACGTCTCCGAACACCGTGTGCGCAGCCGTTCCCCTCGTCGGCCGCCGACGACCTCACCGTCGAATTCGCGGTGGCTGGTGCCTCCCCGAGCCCACTTCGACGACCTTTGCAACCGCCGTGAGCCCCTCTTGCTCCTCCCCCTATTCCTCTACTCATGCGCGTGCTGTAGCTCCAACCCCCACCGTGCCCGAGAACCCCTCGCCGCCGGCAATGTCGCCGCCGTGGCTATAGCCACTGGAGCATCCACCTGAGTGCACCACCGAGCTCCTAATGACCTCACGAACACGTAGCAGCCATCAGCTCACCTCCCCGTGCCCCGCAGCGCCTAACTCGACGGTGCCCGAACTCCGGCGCCGCCGCGAGCTCGTTTCCGACGAGCTCCGGCCACCCCAGCTCCTCCCACTTGCGGGAATGGATGCGGGAGAGCACGGGCTCCCTCCTGGTGCCCTCAGCGTGCTCAGCCGCAGCCTGCAGCGCCGCGCCCGCGCAAGCCCGACCGCTGCCGCCGCTGGACCTCGTCGCCGGCCACTCCAGGGCCAACTACCGCCACCACTCGACGCGGAAGAGTGCCTGCGTCACGTTGATGCCTTCCGCCGGCCGTTTGGTCGTCGGAGGAGGATTTCCGAGCACTGCCGCCGCGTTTGGCCTCGCCGGCGTCGAGCCGCCTGTAGGTTTGACCCCTTTGACCACGGCTGGACCCCCCCCTGTGTCCATGACATGTGGGGCCGGCCGTTGTTTAGTTTTAGTTTAGGTTTTAATTAAGTACTAATCACTGTGCTTAGCTCTATGAGTCACTGACACGTGGGGCCAACCCCTGTTAAATTAGTTTAGTTAAAACTAAACTTAATTAGGCCCTGAGAGACTGACATGTGGGCCCAGGCCCCACCAACAGTTTATTTAGTGTTAGTTTAAAAACTAACTAACCCTGTTAGCTAGTGGGTCACTGACCAGTGGGCCCCACTGGTCAGGTTTGACCCAGGGCAGTCCTTTGACCCTACTGACGTCATGCTTACTCAATGCTGACGCAGTATCTATTTTCTGGAATTTTAAATAAATAATAAATGATTTATTTATTTCAGAAAATAGCCAAAACTTGTAAAAATCATATAAAATCAACCGTAGCTCAGATGAAAATAATTTATATATGAAAAATGATCAGAAAAATCCAAGGAATCTGTTTATGGCATTTTCATGCATGTTTGAAGAAGTTAAACATGCTGATCAGGTCAAATCAATTAAATGGCATTTAAATAATCACATATGGAGTTTGAATTTGAACCTCTGGTTCAAACCAACTTCATTTAATTGTGTTGCTAGTTGCACTAGCTCAATCAACAGCATATTGCCATATCATGATCATGCATCATATTGTCGCATTGCATTGATTGTGTTCTCTCTTGTTTGCCGGTGCTTGTCCCCCCTTCAGTAAATGTGTTCCGATGATGTG
The DNA here is from genome assembly GCA_902687465.1 of Secale cereale. NCBI lineage: Eukaryota > Viridiplantae > Streptophyta > Magnoliopsida > Poales > Poaceae > Secale > Secale cereale. Next base: position 90,486,316 of record LR738710.1, on the reverse strand, counting down.
ATCAATGACACCGATGAAGACTCAATGTTATCTTCAGGAGTGCCAGGCAAGCAAACCCCATTGAGCATTCCGATACAATCCCACTCTCTCGCTCTTGCTCTCTTTTACTGCATTAGGACAACAACGCTTCAATTGTTACCTGTTGCGGTAGTTGAACCCCTTTCCACTGCATGACCCGTCATTGCCACAGTAAATAGTTGAAACCCACTAGTATGAGTAGGAGTTGTTTGAGCCATGTTGTGCCTACTCATTGATGCTTTCTGGTTATGCCTGCTATTGCTTAGAGTTGTGTCAGGTCTGATTCATCGGGGATGAATTGGAATGTGATGAACATGTCCTA